>VWZW01002009.1:1338956-1402590 GCA_013397115.1 Edolisoma coerulescens | reverse complement strand
GGGAACGGGCCCGAGCGGGGCCGCGGGAGCCGCTCCGAGCCGGGAACGGCAGCGGGCCCGAGCGGGGCCGCGGGAGCCGCTGCCAGGGCCGCCACAGGCGCTCCGCACGTGCTGCCTTCCTTGCCTGCCGCGGTTTTAAAAGCTTTAAACCGCGGCCTGTCGGGAAATCTTGGCCGCTCCTTTTTCCCTCCCCAAAAATAGCATAGTAGCAGATTTAAGTTCAAACGAGTGGGAAGTAAGATATCAGTGGATGAAGTTCCTTGTAGTTTAAACTTCAGTTTGCTGTGGGCAGTACCAGGCGTGTGCCTGGTGCTCACACGTTCTTTTTTGGCCATGCTGACAGACAAAGCCCTCTTCAGCATCAGTGTCCTTCACCTTCCCACCCCTGCTGCACTGACACTTCCTCCCGTGGCCAGGATATTTTTAGTAAAAAATTAGCTAATGCATATAGAAGAAAGATAGAATTGAGACAGCAGAGAAACTATCAAAAGTGAAATTGGAGATAGCAGTTGGAATTGTATTTCAGTCTTATTTAGACTAATCTATTTTTTGTTGGGGTTTTTTATCCCAAATGTTCTAAAGGCAGTTTATTAAATCAGGGTAGGTGGTTTTGGCCAGTTAACTTCTGTAAATATAGTATTAAATAGGAAAGGTGGTTGAGAAGTTGAGTTTTATTTTGGTGTGCTGGTCTATCTGGATGGACAGAGTGGTGTCCTGGCTTTCAAGGGAGATTTAAAGGGTACATAGTGCTTACTCAGAGAACATCAAATTAAACTGTTTATGCTGACAAAGAACAAAATTGGATTTCAGCAAACGATGCAAGATTGTCTGATTGCTTGGCTTGTCTAGGAAAGCTTCTGGCCAAGACTTATAATGAAATGCATGCATAAAATTAAAGCACTTGAAGTGTAGTTGAGCTTTCGGAAGCCGGCGGAGTGTTCAGGAGTCTCTTGTGGCTGGAGCTGCTCCCCTGGTGCCAGTGGTGCTTCATATTCATAAATCAGCTCTTCATGCAGTGGCAGTGTCGTGCTGCAGAGCAAGAACTCCCACTGCTGGGAGCCAGCCCCCAGCCAGGAGCCACGCTGAAAAATGATCCCAGTCCAAGAGGCTGCCGAGATCACGGAATTCTTACCTGGGATGAGCAGCAAATTGAATAACAATGAGTGCGTGTGAATAAATGCCCTGTCAGGGAGCCCTGGCAGTGATGGATTAGCAAGTGCTAAATGTTGCTCTCAAAGCTCTGCACATCCTCTGGTGTGGCAGCAAACAGGTCCTTGGGTGAGGAGATGGACTGTACGTAGCAATAAGAACTTGCCTTGAGTGAAGGTTCTGCTGAAAAGATCCAGTGCATCTGCTTTAGAAAAGCTCCTGCAGTTGCATTTCACAGCGACAATTATTGTGAGCTGCACTTTTTTGCTACATATCAGTAATTTTCTTTCACTTCAAATCGATACTAAAGTGGTACAACTGCTCCAATGAAGACCAGATGGTATTTTTAAAGTGAATTTGTTACAGTTGCATGCAGAAAATGTAACAACCTAGTTGGGAAAATTCAGGAAATGACCAGTTTTACTTAAAGAAGAAAACAATAAATTCTCTTATCATCTCATAACTTACCTGGTTCATGCTAATCAGGAGACTGAAAAGCATTTGCCTCCGAGTAGAGCTTTTACATCTCAGCTTCTGTAGTTTTGTAGAATTTGTGTGCAGTCAATATTTTTTGTGTGTAGATATTAGATTAGTAGTTCCTGAATATTTGGTTCTAAAGTGTAGCTTACTGAAAATATATGCGAAATAAATTCTTTGGAATTGAGATGGCATTTTTTACTTAATGTTAAGTGTAAGCATTCCTAGCAGTTAGTGGGTTTTAAAGATCTGAAAGGGTTTTTTCCTGAATACTATGTAATACAAATAAATGATGACTTTACCAATTATCCTTTGTTTTAATTATTCTTACTGCTCACACACAGAAGAGAGATAAACTTTAAACATGTGGAAAAAATAAATCCAACAAAGAAAATTTCCTATTTCTACAGAGCTTAGTTTGAAATCTTACCTAAGATAAATACCTCATCTGGTGTTACTTTGAGCTCAGGTAAAGACACCATTTAATGACACGTTATCACACAGCTTTCCTGGAGGTTTTAATGGATTTGAGGTTGAACTGCTGCTGAGTCTGAACTGGTAGTGACTTAAATCAGTTATCATGTGTATGAGGTGGGAAATCCATCCCAAGTTAATGGATGGTGTTTTGCTGTGTTTGGATTTTATCTTTCTCCAGACATTATGTTTGGGAATTGTGAAGCTTGTTTCTGCATAAAGGCAAAGCATGCTTGTTAAAAATGAATTATTGGTGGGCACCAAGTGCACGGACAAGAGAGCAGCTGTTTCCCCCCATACAAACAAGTTCTCCATAGACCCTTAATATCCAAGTTTTCTGTGTTTTTGTAGGAACTGCAATAAGAAAACCATACTTGCAGTGTTTACTTAAGTTCCCAGTGTTATTGCCCGCTCTCCTGTCACAGTGCAGCTTTCAGGAGGCAGTTGGAGTAGTTGGAACATTGTGGGGTTGTTGGGACGGTGTGTGGAGTTTGACAAGGAGAGGGAGGTCGGTGCCGTGGGATGGTGAAGTTCTCACCACAGGAGCAGCTGTCCGTGGCTGCGTGTCCAGGGCCAGTCCCAGCAGTGCAGTGGGCTTTGCTCAGGTCTGTGCTCCAGGGGGATGTCTGCATGGCTGGAGGGTTTCCCACAACAGTTCCTGTCGCTGTTGTCAAACACGCTTTGTTTTGACGGAGACTCTCGGATGTGTGCGTTGAGTGGTGTTTCTGAAAACACGGGGCTTACATCTGGTGCTGGGAACAGTGAAGAATTTTCATTGTGCTATTTAAGATCAGGAAAATCTGTTCTTTCAGAGAATGCCTAGCTGTGCTGGGAGGCTTCTGCTAAGGCAAATTTTAAATGCAAGCTTATAAAGCTTATGTTTAGGATTTATAAGCACTAGAGAAAAAATGAAGTGAGTCTATTCAGCTTTTCCAGCTTCCTGTTCTGTTAGAACCTCCTTAGGATCTTGGTTTTCAGATGTAAATGTCTGCATGTAGGTTTAATTAAGTTAAGACTTTCGACAACTCTTTGAAAATTTACATTATAGAACTGTCTGGATTTATTTATTTAAGGTTGATAGTAGATTTGGCATTTATTTGTGTCTTGGTAATATAATATTATAAATAATAATTAATAATTATAAATATAGAGATAAATAATTAAGTGTAATTCTTTATGTACAAAGGATTTCATGTACTGTAACATAAGATTCCCCTCGCCTTTTTCCTTTTTTTTCTTCTTTAAGTTACTGATTTTGGGAGTAGGTTCTTTTGGGAACTTCTTTTTTAAAGGAGCTGGAGGAATTAAACCAGCCTGAGCCATGTATGCAATTGTGTTATCGATAATTTTTATTTGTCAGTAGAAGTGTTAAGAAATTAAGATCACTTTTTCCCAACTAAATAGCTAACGTAGTCATTTCAGTCAGATAGTACATTTTATACTTGCACATTTTCTACTCTTTGTACTCTGATTTTGTCAACCTTTCCCCAAGAATAGGGTTGTTTTCCAGCTTTGAGACTTCCTACCCAGCTAATGGTAGGCCTTCATTTGGGTGTAGCAAGAATGTGGGCTTGGTTTGAGACCATAGCCAGATTTTTTTTCCCCCCTCATTAGAAATATTCCTATGTAATTCCAGAAGAATTATTATTTTACTGTTCAGGTCCTTTATTTGTTTTGGCACACACTTCATTTGGACCTTGTTTGAAGAGTCAGTAAAATTCCTTTTATTTGTGGTTTGTTCTGTGATATCAGCTGTTTGCATCAGCAGTTTGGTTTTGCTATTAGTTGCTTAAAAATCTTTATTCTCAGTTTCAGCATTTAAAAAATGGAGTTGTGTATTGCTCCAAGGTGTAAATGAATAGTCATTGCCTGTAATACAAGTGCACACTTAGAGTGTCCTACTGCTTTTAGATGTGATGTATTTGGTACTGTAAAGGTAATGATCCTCAACCACAGCAATATTCTGTAACAGGAATATCTGTCATATTCATCGGGATTACCATGTTCATTGATTTGTGTCTGTAAATCTGCTGTTTCAACCCTTTAAATTTGATCTATAATTGGACCTCCTTAAATGGTTCAGCTAAGGTAGTCTGTATTTTCTCAACAGTGTCACTGTCAGCTTCTCCTTTTTCATTATACATTCAGCAGACTTGATAAAATCAGCAGGACACCTCATTTGAAACTGTTTAATCGCTGCCTTTTGCTTTCACTAAACCATTGAGGTGGTCAAGCGATATACACAAATCATTTTAAATAGGAAATATGGCTTTCTCTGTGACCCAGCTAAACAGATAGCACTATGCAAAACAAGTTAAAAAGTAATAAATGCCAAAAAATCTTCTAATTGGAGTAAAAAATTGCAGGTAACTTTATTCACTCCCCAAAAGTAGTGCTCTCTGAAATATGGGTAGGGCCACCGACAGACAAGAAAATCTTCCTGAAGGCTCACTCCTTCTGAACAAAGCAAGTTTACAGTTTCAAATAGTACTGTCCTGCTTTTTGTGTTAATTCATGAAAAGCACATTTATTACCCTGCAGTCACAGTGCTTTGGGCAGAGATGGCTCCTGTTCCATCACTGCACTTGTACCTCGTCCCTTCTGAACGTTAAACTCCTGCTTTTGTCTCTGGCACTTTGTTCCACTGTTATTGTTCAGTGTAAAAATAATGGCACAAAGTAGGAGCACAATTAACTGTTCACAACTGCAGGGGAAATCCACGGGTGGCAGCAGCCCCCTGCCCTGTTCCCACTGCTGGGCTGCTCGTCCCCAGGGTTGGAGCCACCTCCTCATTCCAGCACCCCTCTAACAGGGGCAGGCACGGAAGGGGGGGCAGGAGGGATGGAGGAGTAGGGACTGCAAACTGTGGCATTCCCTTAGCTCTCTGTTTCTAACCTCATTTTTGTGTCTTATGTTCAAAATGGTAACAAGGGAAAGGCTGTCGGGATGGGCCTGTGCCGAGTCTGTACCCCTAGGATTAAATCAGGTGCTGCCTTAGCTTACTCTGCACTGTACAGTGTCTACACTAAGTAGGCTTCAGTCGGGGTCATGCTGCTGAGATTTACTGTATTTTTCTCTAAAAAAAAGTGCCATACCTAAATCCACTGGCTGAAGGGGTGTCCTGATGTCATCACAGGTTCTGGATCGCTGGCAGCCATGGCAGTGTTTGAAGATAAATACAAACCCGACATGGAGGTAAGTCTTGGGTTTTTTAAACCTCAGTGTTTCTTCCCTCAGCGATCCTTGTGATCATAAGAAATTAGGAGGTTTGAAACTCTAAAAAAGTTAAATCTGCTCCAGTTTTGCTGCACTTAAAATGTACTAATGTCAGCTTACTGCAAAGCTGTAAAAATTCATGGGTACATTAAATAAATTCGCAAGAAGCTGTATTTATATATGGGAAAATGTGATTTGAATGTAGGTGAAGGCTTTAAAAACATACAGCTTACTGATTATAGTTGACTTCAGGAATTTACCAGCCCTTGCACAGTCAATATTGTTGTTTTTCTGTCAGTCTGTCCTTCTCTCTCAGTCTTGAAAAGAGAATGCAACAAAAAGTGTTCAGGTAGTACATAAAACAATTCTGATTGATTGGGTATGTTCAGAACTAGTGTTTGCACTTCTAATGTCTACTTAAAAGCTGCTTATCAGAAGACTGATAAGGTTGTGTTTTGCTGATGATACTGATAAAAATGGAAAATGCTTGATTGCTGTTGTACAGAATCATTCAGGAAAGCTAAAAGCTGGAGTGTCATGATAAGATCAGAGTAAGCTGTTCAGTTACAAATGAATGCAGTGCGTTATTTTTGTACTTTCTGTAGTATTTCTTGCATTTGGTTACACCATGCTGCTAATCTAAACCTTGAGAATGCAGTTGTCTGCAGACTTTCTATTGATGAAAATAACTCCAAGACAATTACAGGGTTTTCTGTAACTGTATTTCATAAAATGCCTCAGGAATGTCAAGTCCTCTTAAACCACATTAATCTCTTCAGACTTTCTGTGAACACTCCTTCTCATTCTAATTGATTAATAATTCCACAGTAAAGAAAAAATGAGAATTGAACACAAGATTGAAAATTGAATCCATTAAAAATGACTTGTAACACTAACAGTTGCAATCATTTCAGCCTAAAAGGCAGCTAAAACAAAGCTTGGAGCTCTTCAGTATCACTGAATGATGTAGGAAAGGAAAAGGTTAGTTTACATCAGCAGAGGTCTTCAGATGTTCTGCATTTTTGTAATGCAGCTGCTGTGGGTCATTTCCTTCCCCTCAAGTGCACTGTGGTTTGAGGTGATGGTCCAATAAATCCACAGAGTTCCTCTCTATGAAGCTGGTAAATGAAGTTTAAAATGTGAGATGGTCTGTTGTACCTTGGTACATCTCCTACAAATCATGATGTGCAATTCCAGCAGATTTAAAGAACACCAGTCAACCCCCCCACCTTGTTTTAAGAAGTTTGCCATTAGTTAATTGCTTAAGCATTAGTAATAAGCAGTTTTCCAATTATCCCTGGCCCCTCTCCTGCCAGTACCTAAGCAAGAGTTGTAGGTGTGCAAAGTTACAGGCACGCAGTGGGATCAGGATTCCTGTGATTTGGGCAGCATCTGAAGACACTGGACTTTTGGCCTCTAGTATATTTATGTTTGTTATCAGAAATATTGGGATACGTTTAATAGGCTCCCAAGTGTCTCTGGGAAGGATCCTCACACCAGATGGCTGATAGAGCCACGAGAGAGAGAGGAAGACTTTGTTTTTCCCTCTCCCCTCGTGCTGCTGTAAGAATGAGAGAGTCTCCTTTTCCAGCCTCCTGTGTGACTGTGCACTTGGCATGTGTGCCATTCCACTGAAAACATGGACTGCAAATCCTTGGAATCAACAGCTACAGCACAGTAGTCCTCTTTCCAAGATACAAATGGCAAAGAGCTGTGCTGTGGAACTAAAATTTTCATTTATTCTCAGCTAGCTTTCAAGCTTGTATTCTAAGTCATTTCTTGTGTAAGAGTAACCGAAAAAGGCACCAAAAACTGGAAAATCTCAAATTTTCCTATTTAGAAAGGTCATCCTCATTAAACTGTCTTCGCACACAACCATAACTGGCAGCAGATAGTCACTTATAACAAGCATGTAGAAATGCAGCCTACCAATTTGTTGAAATAGATATTTAGATCTTTGAGACTTGCATGCACCTTAACCCTTCCTTTGGTTTTCCTGGATAATCTGTTATCTGATAACACTTCAGGAATTGTATTAACCAAACCAGCAAAGGTTCAGGTGATAAAGCTCAGCTGTACTCTTAAACACTTCCTCATATTCTGTTATGGCTGTGAGTTTATACTACTTACCTTCTAAGTCAGATGTGGGGGGTTTTTTGTAAATTAATAAAATAACAGATATTTTTATTGAAATGAATCCAAATTAAATCTGAAGTACGCTATGTATATTTTACATAAAACTTGCTATCAAATGGCAATGAAGATAAACTTAAAATTGCTGGAGATTAATTTAATAAAATACATAGAAAATTATTATTTTTCTGTCAAGATCAATGCTCCTTTCTTTTGCACTAATTGTCAGAATAGCTTACTAGGGCTACTGGAGGGTAGTGGTGTGCTTCAAGACCATCACATCACAGAAAAATGATTCAAAGGCAAACTGTCCTGCACCCTCTGGTATCAACTTGCAAATTAGCATCTGGAATGTAATTAAACAAGCTTAATGAAAGTAGCAGCTGAATACTACTGGAAAAGACAATCAGCTTTTTTGCCTCTGATATATATTCTGTACTATTGAAGCTGATCACCAAACGCATCGTGTGAGCACAGTTAAAAAAAAATTAGCATTTATTTGAAGAATAGGAACTGTTTTTCATTCTGTTATGCTTTTGGCATGCACTGGTGTCCCAGGAGAGCCATGCCACAGCAGATAGTGCACAATATTTATAAATCCATGACAGGCAATAATAGCAACTTGAAAAATTCTTTTGCTAGAATTTCAAGTTGAGAGCTGCCAAAAGCTGAGAGGATCAAATCTGCAGTGGCAGCTGCTGTGCCCTACAGTTAGAATCGTAGACTTTGAAGATGCTCAACTAAAAAAAAATAAAAAAATAATAAAATAAAAAAAGACTGCAGGCTTAGCCAATTTTTGCAGGTTTCTAGAGCCCTGGCTCTCTGCCTTTTGAAGATGAGTTGCTGAAGCTTCTCCCAGTGCCTGAGGCATGCTAACACCAGCAGGATGTGGTTTTTTTCCATAGACTTAGTGTGTCTTCAGATTTAAGTAGCACATGCTTTATCAGTGCCAACTGTGATGGTCCTTTCCCTGGCTGCAGTGCTGGGAGATGATCTTTACCCAACATCCTTCAGAGGAGCTGTGGAGATGGATGGTGACGTCCCCGAGTGCCACTTGTGCGGCCTGATTTATGGAGGCAGGGTTTGTTGGGAAGGAGTGCTGGCCTCTAGAGGAACCATTATAGATCGCTGAGGATGGGAACACTTTCAGCCCTGAAGGCCTGTAGATGCTTCAAAAATGTAATGCCAAGCACCTAACTACTGTGGAACAATATTAATCTGTCATGTGGGCAGCTATAGATCTACTTTAAAAAACGTAAGTGGAAGAACAGCACATCTAATGGAGTATTTTGAGCTTAGATCTTTCATTGCAGCCAATTTTTCTTCCAGTAGAGTCGCCACTGGTTTTTAAACCTTACAGTCATTTTGTAAATGCATTTGTGCCTTCTGGTGTTAAACAATAGCGAATAAATACTCCGAGTCGGTGGATATGGAAAGCATCGTGAACTGGGAAAAAAATGTCTACAGTATTAAACGCTGCAATTCTGGGGTTTTCTATCCTGTGGTGGTTGAATTCCTCAGGAGATGGGGAGGGGGATATATTTTCTTCTGGTATTTGATTTCTGGTGTTTGAAAAGTAGGAGCATTTTGTCTGTAGAATTACTTGATGCACAGTGGGGCTATGTTGTAGACTTCTTGTTTAAGCAAGGAAAGGCTGCTTGTAAGTTCATTTCTTCTCTGTATTTCATCAAAACAGCCAGGTTTAATAAAAAGAAGCTCCAAAAGGAAGAGAATCAGAAGCCACAGAAAACAGAGCTCTTGCAAGGGAAAGAAAGTAAATCTTTGAGTAATGAGTTCAGGAGCAGAATAGGTGGAAGAAAGGAGATGGTCTGGCAGATACCTAATAATTATTTCTAGGATAGGTCACCACAACTGTGTGAGAATATATTTACAGTCATTTATTGTGCTATTTTTTAAGTGTGGTAGGAAATCAAGTGGTACTGACTAAAACCAAAAATATCCTGGAGGGTAAGAACAGATGAAAAAGAAGGGAGTGTTCTGAGCGTGTTCCAGGTGGAGCACAGGCCCTCTCCGTCCTGCAGCAGCTGTGCTGTCCCCAAACCTGCAGCTTGCTGTCCCACCAGAGAGGGGTGGTCCCCTGGGTGTGCTTTGGTGACCGCTCTGCAGTGGTGGCTTTGGCTCACCTGGGTGGGACCTACATGGGCTGGGAGCAATCTGATGAGCAGTTTGTCAGGCAGGTTTGGGAGAAGTGGTTTTTGAGGTGCTTCTGAGTAGCCCCTTATCCCTGAGTGAAGCAGCTGAGGCACGGAGAGCGCTTTCCTTGGGAAGCTCTGTGTGCTCTGGGATCTTTGCTGTATCGAAATGCAAAGTAGACTGAATGCAGCTTTCACTGTGCACCTCTTATTTCAGTAAAAAAATGCATCAGGCACACTACAAAATATTATGAAAACATGTCACTTTCTTCCATTTTTAAGCAGCTGACACACAGATCCTTCAAATGTTCCTGTGCTCACATTTCCTACTGTCCCTCAATATGGTGGAATTATTTTTGTTTATTAACTGCTGACAATAATACTGAGCTATTTTTGGAATCTGTCAAAAGTCTCTAATCTTCAACAATGGTTGTCTCCCCAGTCGTGTCACGCGTGTCTGTGTGACGGGGCTGGGGAGCACTGACAAGCTGCAGATGAGCCCTGTGTTCATTAGTGATGGTGATCAGCTCTCGGGCTCAGGTGTGGCAGCCGCGGCTGATCCCGCCAGCTGACACCGCAGCTTTAATGACTCCGCGGGATGGTGACCACTTGCTGGGAGGTTTGTGGGCTCCACTCTGGCAGCAGACAATGGAAATCAAGCCAGACTATGGGAGTTAGGCTGGAGAGCCTGCCTGAGATACTTGAACCCCTGTTGGTGTCAAACACAGAATTAAGTAAATGGGGGGCGGGGGGGAATCTGAGTTGGTGAGCAAAAATCAGGACTTTGTGTTTCTGTGCCCTGTGTATCTGTGTATTTCATTATGCAGTGACAGGAACTGAGGCTGTTAGTGGCATATCTTCACTCCTCGCTGCCAGAGCTTGTGGCACTGCAGTTTTCAGCTTTCCTGACATAGCTGTGTTCGTGTCTCCTGGAGACATGGATTTCCATGGGTAAATATCAGGTGTTAGTGCATACAGTCAGCCAGAAAATAAAGGCTTATCATACCTGTTTCTTATTCTTAGGTTAGATCACAATTATCCTGTGGCAACCCGGTTTCTGCCTGACACGTTGGACAGTTTGTACTGTTTTCATCATCTTTCACAGCATTGTGCCCTGGATTGATTTCCTTTGTGGAACTAGTGTTAAACAGGAAATCTGGGCTGATTTGGAATATGCCAGCTAGGGATGCTCTGGCATGGCTGGGGTTGCAGGTGAGGTGTTTTGTGGTGTGCTTTCTGGATGGATGAAAGCCCAGTTTGTGTGCTGAAGTCGGTGGGACGCTGCCAGCAGCACCAGTCCGAGTTCCCAGAGATACCCCAGTAGTGCTGCCTTCCAGTTTGCTGTTTGCAGACTGTATCAAGGGAAATAAACGTTACCTTCGTGTAAATTGGGCTGTGCTGCATGACAAAGAGCAACAAATTTCTTCACCTTTATGAAAGTAACACTTAAACTTTGTCCGTAATAATGTAGACAAGCTGGCCAGAAGCAGGGCTCTGTGTTAAGAGATCATTTCACTGCACAGGGTAGGGGGAGGACAGGTAATTATTTTTGATGCATTTCTCAGGAGCAGGTGTTCCAGTTTAAATTGTTCCAGTTTGTATATCTCCCATAACTGCAGAACACAGGCAAAATGTACAGGAAAATATTTCACATGGCACGGAGCCCGAGCGCTGCTCCCGCGGCGAGGGCCGGCAGGGCCGAGGGCAATTGCTGTGAGGGAACGGGGAGGAGGAGGAGGTGGGAGCCAGCCTGGGCTTTATGGAGCATTTTGGTGTATTAGGAAGGATATATTACCAGAGGGCCCAAGGCTTCTTTTCCAAATAAAATGTTGACCTTCATTCCCTTCCATCCTTTTGTCAGAGGTAAAGCAATAGTCAGATGAGCAGAGTTTGCTTTATTTGAAGCCAGATGTGTTATTGCTTGATATTAATTTTTTTATATGCAGTAATATAAAGTAACTTTAACCTAGTCTTTTGCAGGGTTTGCATATCTGGGTGGCTAAGGGTCGGTGTGTTACTGTAGAGCAGCACAGCGGGGCCAGAGGAGGAGTTGCAGCCTGGCAGGATTTACAGCTCTGGTGCTGTTGAGCCAGCTCCCATTTTGAGAATCAGCTCCCTAAAAACCCATGAACTTCACCCATATGTAAGAAGTGATGGATTGAACGAGTTTTTGTAATCATTCTTAGTTCAGAGAATGGGAATAGTATTAACAGAAATCCCGTAGTTGCGAGAAGGGCTTGTAATTTAGTTCTGTGCCATTGGAAATATGGATTGTGCTAATCCCCGTGTAGGGAGTGACATACAGCAACTAATGTTACTGAATAGTAGTTCCGAATCATATAAGTTTCTTGTCTTGGCAGGTAATTTGGCATAAATTGTTAATGTAAATCCAGGTTAGTGGGGAAGACATTATTTTACTAAAAAAGATAAACTGCTGATTAATTCAGTATAGAACTCAATTACAAATTGAAAGTGTCTCTGCGGGACGCCAGTACCCTAAAGACAGCAGATGTTGAATTGATACTCCAGCATATTTCACCCCGGTATGAAATATTAACGTGGTTTATTATACTGGTGGTGTATGATATCAGAGAGGGGGTGGGGATGAGCCTGGGCTCACAGACAGCTTCCTCAGAATGGGAAAAAACTATTATCTCTGAGAATAATAATTAGGGACTACTGAGCAGTTTATTTGGAAAGTTCTTACCAGAAAATGGTTAGAAAAATAAACATTTACTGACACTTCAGTCGCAATGAACCTGACATAAAATGCATAGGTCTGAAAAAAAAAATGAAGAAACAAGTTGTGTCATTCCTTATTCTGAGGCAGCACTGGAAATGCACTTTTTGGGGGGGAGACTTGTTAAACCCGAGTGGTTTAAATGACACATGCCAGCCCCTTTCCTGACAGCCAAACCAAATCCATTCTTGCTGCTGGAGCCTTCCAGCCTTCCCTTACAAGAAACACAAAGTCCTTTGCTTCTCAGTGTTGTTCTCTTTGGACTTAGAGCAGACCTCAGCATCTCTTCCAGTTACAGACTGATCTCCACCCCAGCCCCTCGCTCCCCATGCGCTGCTGATACTCTTCCGGAGTCTAATTATGCTCCTGTAGGTGCTTATGTCCTTCAAGAGGTATTGCTTCCTAGCCCCAAACTCCCAACACTCCTTTATGGATTTCTTTTTATTGTCATTGTCCTTTCTGAAGCTTCTGATTTTTTTTTTTCCCTTCTCTTCCCACACAAGTCTTGGGGATTCTCATTTTAAGTAGGATCAACTTTTTATATGATAGTATTTCTACAAATCTCATTGTTGTAAAAGACTGTTATGATAAGTATTTGCATTTGTTTATTTATACAAAAATATTTGCTTGCTTATGTTCATTTTATACTGATTGTGCACGGCATTTCAAATCTTTCTAAGAATTACTGTGGAGAACTGCACCGTGTATTGCATCTCTAACAGTGTCCTGGTGACCTGCAGAAAGGATTAATTTTATTTTGGTAAGAGTTAGAAAAAAAACCTAGTGATTTCTAAAGTTTTAAAATCTGGAAAAGACATCTCCTGTGTAACTTGCTTGTGAAGTTAGAAAATGTTGAGGAAATAATGTTCACAAAGCCATTCCAGCTGCTCCCTTTGCTGCTGGAGTGTAATGATAAACTTGTTTACAGGTTTTTAGTGAAGACAGTATTAATATAATGTAGAAGTAGCCTCATGTCCTGTAGGAAAGTCTCTTTTTTCCTTCAGTAGCACTTGAAATTTGGAAATTGCTTAAGTGAGAAGAGAAAGTTGATCCAAGTCATATACAAGAATAATGTGTAAAAGTTGCTTCTCGGTGCTGTTTGGGACTCGTGGCAGAGCAGCTGTGAGAGGTAATCCATCAGCTCTGAGTGTCTGCAAACTGCAACTCTCCAGATAACAGGTTTAAAGTAAAGATTTAATACAGGCTCTATCTACTATGATGTTGCAGTGACAGTTTAAAACTCATTCTCTAAATCTCAGCAGACTTTATAGCCAGCAGTGGGCCCATATAAAGCTTAATGGCATTACAACACATAAATCATCTTTTAAAGACGCTACCAGTAGCTCCAATATTAAATGCAGACAATTGTCTGTGTTATAAATAATTTATCAAACACTGTTTCAGATTAGCCTTCCATGCTGAGTTATTTATTTTAGCCTTTACTGCCCTATTCCTCAGGCACCCTTTGGAAGCCGTGTTGCCGGTCACTGTAATGAACTGGGCTCTGTCCCACAGCACAGCTGTGCTGACCATTACAGCGCGCCGGACCTCGCTGTGCCTTGGCCAAGCGCTGCCCATTTGTCACGCGGAGGTAAATGGAGCTGCACATTGGAGTCCAGGGACACATTGTGGGCTGTGCGAGGGGACAGACAGATCGCTCCATAAAGTGCTGCCTGTCACCGCTGCCTCGCCGTACAGTTCATCACTCGGCTGTAATCTCATTTAAGGAGCAGTGGGGGCCCCAGAGGAGGATATTCCCAGTTAGCTTGGTCTTTGCAACCATAAAGCAGGAAGTGCTCCTTTTATATACTCTGAACTTTTAGGGTTTTTTAAGATTAATTATAACAGTGACTCATTGAGGGCCCTGTACTTGGGACTGTGTCAGCACTTTCCTGCTAACCCCCTATTTTGTGACTGTAAATAGCAGTCGTTGCTGAACTCCATGCAGGATCTCTGTAAGCAATACTTCAGGTTTTTCTTGTGGCTATTCTGTTCAGCTTTCTAAATTGTAAAAAGAGGAGCAAGAAGCAGCACCGAGGCAGGGTTTTCAAAAATGACAATTATTCCATGTCCACGGACTGAGCTGCACTGTTAGTGAAGGAGCTGAGGTTACAGCCTGGGCTCTCTGTGCAGTGGCTGCCTCAGTGCAGTTACAGCTCAGCTCTTCTGACTGCACTTTATTGGGTATTTTTGGAACGATTTTGTAACAGTAGGGTGATAGAGTACATTTTTAAAAGCAAATCAAATTTAAGTTAGAGGAATCTGAGGTTCACCGAGTTGACTTAAAAGGATGAAATTAAGAGTGGAACAAACTCCACCAATCTGCTGTAGTTCCCCTAAGCTGCTTGTCTTACACCTAACACTCATATAGCTTAAAATTATTCTGCTTTAGCTAGCACTTAATTCTTAAAACAGATCTACGCATCCTTCTGTGGTTTATTTACTTTCACTATAGTACTAAAATAACCTTAGTCTGCAACAAATCATTGACAGTCTTCTGCCAGTTGAGTGAGGAATTACTTGCTCATCAGGGTTTTGTTGCCCAAAACGCTGAAGGAAAGGAACAGAAATTATTTTTGCAGCATGGCTGTATTGTTCTAGTCAGCGTGGAAGGAAGTGTAATTCAATTTATTTTTTTTTTATAAAGAGTAATAGTGGTTAAACTGGGAGTGAAGTAAGAAT
The DNA here is from genome assembly GCA_013397115.1 of Edolisoma coerulescens. Lineage (NCBI taxonomy): Eukaryota > Metazoa > Chordata > Aves > Passeriformes > Campephagidae > Edolisoma > Edolisoma coerulescens. Next base: position 1,387,566 of record VWZW01002009.1, on the reverse strand, counting down.
TGCTGCTGTTTCTATAGTTGAGTGGAAGCTGTGCCCTGCTCCTATGGCTGTTGGCACAGGAGCACTGTCATTCCCTCTGTTCCAGAGGGGCACCAGGGAGTGCAGGGCGGGAGCTGAGCTAATTTTGGGCTCCTCTTGAGCCGCGCTCGGGGCTGGAGCAGCTGCAGCCAGAGCTGCCGCTCCTGGCACCGCTGCTGTCACGTGGCGGGGTCCTGGCACAGGCAGGCTGTGAAAATGAGGCACGCTGGAAAAAGCTGCATTTATCAAATTCAGCGTTGACCCCAACTCTTGTTCCTGGTGTCTAGTGGCAGAAGACTATTCCAAGGTGTGAAATAGCAGCAAAGCAAAGAGGAGTGAGCCTGGGAGCCTCGGCATTCTGGCAGGATCCGCTGGGGGAGCTGAGCAGCAACTGCTGCACACAACCTGGGGACAAAACCAGTCCACAGCTCTGTGCCCACGGATGTGTTCCAGTCTTACTGTTTCTGTACTGGAACAGGCAGCTTTAGTCAGTGTTTTCAAGTAAGTTACACACGTTTGAGAGAACGTAAGGGGTCTTACCTTCCCTGGTTTGTACTTTCTAGGCTATTGAAAAGATTTGTATGTGTATATACATCCATATTTATATTTATATATTTATAACACAATCTGTTTTCCTTGCATTCTGACCCTTTGGCCAGGTGATGGGGCACAGGCTCAGTGGAGCCGAGGGTGTAGGACGTCCCCTGGCTGCTCTGGGCTCTCAGCAAATCCTGCAGTGCCGTGGGAAGGGTTGCAGGGCACAGGCTCTGTCAGTGAAAATTTGTCCTTTGCCCCAGGAGTTTCCCAGCCTGGGATACAGCAGGAACTGAGGCCATGTCAGATGGTTCCTGATGGCCCTAGCTGAGCGTGGGTATATTTTCCATCAGCCTTTTTGGAATAGCCCCAGCCCTGCCTGGGAGTTGCAGAGGGAGCCAATGCTGCTGGAATGGCCGGGGAAGGCTGCCAGTCCCATCAACGCTCGTATTCCTGATGCCTCCACAGCAACCACAGTCAATGCTACTGGGGAGGGAGGAAGGTGATGCTTACAGGTCTGGTGTAACAGTTTAATGGATATTTTGATGAATTTGAAATGTTTCTCTGTAAAAGATACTCCTGAATGCTGCTGTGTAACATGGGCGCTGTTGCACTCTGGTTCCTTCTGACTAGTAACTGTGTCTCGGTTACATCCATTACTGTAGCAAAGGTTCCTTTTTTGTTCCACTTAAGTGGTAAAAACTTAACTAATTGCAGTATTGTGAAGGGTTTGGTGTATCATTTATCGTTCCAAGCTCAGCCTCCGCGGGCACAGGGACGCTCAGTCCTCAGAAATGCCAGCACTGGGGCAGTGACAGCTCTTTACCCGCTGCAGGAGGAGGAGGCCAAGCAGCTCGTGCGAGACGCCATCGCAGCCGGCATCTACAATGACCTGGGCTCCGGCAGCAACATCGACATCTGCGTCATCAGCAAGAACAAGCTGGATTTCCTCCGTCCATACGACGTGGCCAACAAAAAGGGGGAGAGGTGAGTAATCCTGAAGCTCTTGTGGGGTCCCTGCTCTGCCTGGCAAGGCCTGTTTTCAGTAATACCAAATTCTGTCAGTGATCTCTGGTCTGTAGGAATTTCAGCTAAACAGCACAAATGAGCAGCTGGAGCAGCAGCTGAACAGAGGCTAATATGTTGGAAGAATTATTCTAGAGTTGCAAAACATAAGGAAATCGCTTGTTCTTTGGTTTGTAGCATAAATGTCCCCCGCCACTTTGAGAGCCCACTGATTTCAGTAAAAACCTTTCCAGTTTTACATGGCAGTGTTTCTGTAAACAGTTTCTTCAAGTTGCTGGTTTATCTGCAACTCTGTCAGTTATTGCAATCAGTTTAGATTTTGCAGTAAGCACAGTTCCTTTGCTTTGGACTTTTATAGGAAACTTCTAAAGCTGATCAGTTCTAACATTTTAAAAGCAAGTTTTCCTCCATACCATGTTCCAGACTAATTTTGCCCCATTTCTTTACTAGGTTTGGTAGGTACAAGTGTGAAAAAGGAACAACTGCTGTTCTCACAGAGAATGTGGCACACCTGGAGCTCGAGGTGTTGGATGAGACCGTGCAAACCATGGACACATCCTGAGTCCCGTGGCTGCTCAGAGAGCAGCTGGTGCAGAATAAAGAGGGCTCTGCCCAATCTCCTCAGTGTGTCTGTAACTGGTGCTGTTGCTGCTGCTTCTCCCTTCCTCCCTTAGAGCAGGTGAGGCTCATGCAGCCCTGAAGGGCTCTGGGACTGACCCCAAGAGGTCTGAGCAGGTGAGAGCTGTGCTCCCCTCCAGGAACCACCCGGTGCTGGGGGCAGAAAAGGAGCTGCTTTGTTACCTCAGTCCAGGAACAAAACAGCAGGAGTAAAACTGCTCTGCAGAAGTCTAATTGGGTAAGTTTTAATTTATTAGAATGTAAGAAAACAGTGAGCAGTGGTGGTTCTGAATTTCTGCCCTTCCCCTCCAACAGACACAGCTCTCCTGCTACCTCAGTGCAGGGTATCACTGGTCATCAGGGGATGTTGATGTTACTGCTTCTCTGTTTGCTGTAGATACAGACAGGATACAGGGCAGATCCAGCATCATTTCAAGTCTGATTGTCTTGTAATTCACCTCCACTTGGACCTTTAATACTGGACTTTTTTGTTTTTTAAACAAAGGTGTTTATTTTGGAAATATTTTTTTATTTATTTAAAAATGCACAATTGCAAAAAAATTACCTTTTGAAATACATTTCTTTATAAGCACTAAGAAACTTTATGTAGCAAGAAAGTGACCAGACTTCTCCAGATACTCATTTTTGAGCTGAGCTTCCCTGGAAGCCATGGCTCCAAGGAAAGCTGCAGTGGAACCAGAGAGGTTCAGGCTGAACTCTGGGAAGTGCTAAAGAAGCTGGTATAAATAACCAAGCTGGTTGGCATGGGAATGGTGGGAGCAATTTGGTGCCTCCATGACGTTCTCCTGCTGCTTTGAATTTCCCACATTGCTCCTGTGAGCAGCAGCCTCAACTTTCTGCTGCGAAGCCTCAGTAAAATGGCACCTTGCATTAATGATACCAACCATATTCACAGCAATTAATGGCTTTTCTTGGTACCCTAAAAATATTCCCAATTTTGACAGGACATAGTTGAAGATGGCACTGCAGTTTTCCTTAAAGTAGAGAAAAGTAGGTTAAAAAAATCCGCTAAAAGCATATATATGTATGTAACCCTCTAACCCTAATCTTAGTTCAAAAAAATTAAGGATTGTAAGCTTTCCTTAAGAAAAAAACCAGGCATAGGCTGCATTTGAACTGTCACACACAAATCTATACATTGGCACGAGCCCCTGTCACACGTGGAAGCGGCACTGGAGCAGCACAGGCTGAGGGATTTCCTCTGGAGCACCGAGTGCAGCCCTGCTCCTCCCGACAGGCACATGGAATGGAGACACTGGAACGTGAATCCACGGCTGTTCCTAAAGCAGTGAGTATTTCCATTGACAGTAATGAAACAAATCATTGATTCAATGAATGAATTTAGCTGGTTGACAATTTTCACGCAGTTAAAGACGATGACTCCTTCAGATCAGGTTGAGATTTTATAAACATTCACATTCTGTAATGAGCTTTCACAGTTTGAGAGAAGGGGCTGATCCTATGCAGAATTCCATACACAAAGCATTTCATTTATTTTTTAAAAATTTTCCAAGTGTTTAAAAGACTGCTGAAGTTCCACCGATAGTACCCAACGTACTATTGAACGTGTAAAAGTCTCTGCACCAAAACTGAGTTGGCTTTGATAAACACTGGTTTTAAACAAGAACCTGGAGGCGAAGAAGAACCATTCCAAAAGGGAAAAATGAGAGTAAGGAGCAATTCTCTGCAGGAGCAAGGGTGGTTGGGGTTTGCTTGGCATGTTTGTCTTCTTTTCCCCAGGCTCATGTTTAACTCATCTCTGACAGAGAAATGCATCAGCAAAATACTCTTTCAATTAAAAAAAAAAAAAAGAAATCATGAAACAAAAGTGTTTCCCACCCCCCAACCCTTCCCAGTTCCTAAGTCTGAAGAGGAGGAAATTAATAAAAACATAAATGGCTGCTTTAAAATATACCAAGTAAAAACTGAATTTCCTATTAACCATTTGCAGAAGAGGCAAAGTAGCAGTTATACAAATTACACAAAATCTATGGTAATTCTTACATTAGTATAAAGTGATTTCACTGAAGGAATTATTTCAATATTTCACATTACAGTTAAGATAGAAGGTCTGGCAAAGGCCGAGCCCTCGGTAATAGCGGCTATCCTAGATTACACATGACAGTTTTAAGAAAGGACCCTTAAATGATCTACATCCATAACATTATTGGCCTTAAAAATAAAAAATAAGAAGAATCACTTGCAATACCTCACAGAATCTTCACGTTAAAGCACGACCACCTGTAAGAGTCCTTGTCAAATAACCTGCAAATGATGGAGCCTCTGCTGCGAGTGCTCAACCTCCCACCTGTGTGACCTGGCACCAGTTGCTTTCAGCTGAGAAAAAGAATTCAAGTAAGACTGAGCTGTGCTGGCTCGGCGCGGCCGCGGCGCTCATGTGCTCGAGGTCCACACGTGCATTTGTTTGGCTATTTGGTGCACGTAACCGATGTCAGGCCTTTGATCTGGGTCGGGGTATATGCACATGCTCACCAGCTCCCGCAGCTGCAAGACAGCAAAACAGGCAAACGTCAGTGAAGCCACTGCTGTCTTCCTGCAAAAGGCTGCAGGAACGTCTGCCGAGCTCTGGAGGCTGTGCCAGGAGAGGGGGGAACCAACAAGTCTGACCAGCACTTGTGTATCTTAAGCTACTGGACACAGCTGTGAGACCCTGGTGCTTCCTAAAAGCCTTTATGAGGAAGAGAAACTGGTCATTGATTATGTTTAATAAATAAAATGCAGAAGGGCTGGAGTCTCCCCACCTCCCAGCCCTCTTTATTGTGCACATGAAAGATTGTAGCTTTTAATTATACAGACACTGAAGGCACCATTATACACCCCTGAGGCACCAGGAGAAACAGCCTTGAGCCTCTGATCTTCTCACATCCTCCCAGTAGCCACAGTGCCAATTATTTTAACGGTAATTAAAAGCATGGCCATCGAGCTATCAAGCACCGGCTTCAGCTGCATTAACGAACGTACCCGAGGGTTCCAGCTCTGGATGGAGCGAGGCCCAGTCCTTGCTCCCAACCCAGACCCACTGCCTGGCCCTGCCCCGTTCTCTGGTGACTCTGACCAGCTCAGGGCAGGGACATTGCTGCCTTCATAACCCTGAGACCCCAAAGAGTGAACACGTGTCTCAGCCCTGACCACAAAACTCCCACAAACAACTGAAACCGCTTCTAGAGCTCTGCCCAGGGCCTGTGCTATCAGTACCATTTGTCCAAACAGTAGCTGTGCTCCCCTGTGAATGCAGCACTGAGACACAGCCCGAGCAGTTCTGTCCTCACGGGCACTCAGCAGCACCTCCAGGAACCAGTGGGCCGAGCCTGGAGCAGCACCACCAGCCAGCATCTCCAGTTACCAGCAAACTTGTTCCCAATATAGAAAACCAATCCTGGCTGGATCTCAGCTCCTCCTCCTGCTTCCAGCAGCATGCAGTTGCTCACAGGAGGGTCTGGACTGCTGAGGCACAAAACGCCACAGAGAAGAGGAACATCCCTGACAGGAAACTAAAGCAGGGGCTCTGCCCCAAACACTGCCTTGTTCCTCTTTCTTGTTCCACGGAAGTACCACACTGGATGCTGTTCGTGGTGGAGCCCTGTTCTAATTCCCTGTTTGTGCTGTTTCAGTGAGCACCAGCAGTGGCCGAGGAGCTGCAGCCACAGGCACAGCCTCTGCCAGCAGCCCGTGAATAGTGCATGAACCATCTGGAGTTCTCCGGGCCCCGGCGCCTTGGAGCTCTAAACCATCCTTCTCACCCGACTGTATCACTGCACTGCACACACTCTTTAGCACTGCCAGAGGGAAGCAAACAGACAGTAATTGTAAAGACAGGAAACACATCTGTCAGCTTACTCTAATTCCTGCTGCCAACAGGCATATCCTGAAATGCAAGCGGCAGCAGCACAGCAAAGGGACGCGTGGAGCCGGGCGCTGCTGCGGAGCTTGGGGCGAAAATATTTTAAAATTCACTTTTAGAGACCAGTTCTCAAAGCATCGTTTTGCACGAGTTACTTGGCAAGGAAAAACAAAGCAAAAAGTGAAGAGTGGCACAGGGTCCCTCCCAGGGCGGGGGCCAGACCGGCTGTGCTCGGTATTTCCCGCATCCAGCCTCCTCCTCAGGATGCTGAGGTAGAGTGAAACAAAAGAAAAACCCCACGGGATACAGTGAACATTTAAAATTCCATTAGCCATTTCCTTTCAAATAGAAGGCAAATGTAAGGAATGAGGAGGTTAAGGAAAACCAGCTGCTTAGTCTAGGTGAGGCAGAAGAAAGTCAAGCTCATCTCAAGAGACCCTGAGGAAACCCAACGCACGTATCTGCGTCTGGGGGAGCAGGAACTGGGACAGGGGGGTTTATGCACTGGTTCAGATGCTGCTCTCCCCATCCCTCATGTTCAGACACACAAACCCGGACTCAAAAGCCCCCGTGCAGCTGCTGTAAAGGTGCTTATTGCATTAAACTAAATGGCTTTTCTTCTCTTTTTCTTAAAATGAATCCTTCCCTGCTTTGTCACACACTGAAGATTTCATAAACAAACATATCAGTGCTCTTTTATGAAATGTTTTATGGGAAAGGAAGTAAGGAGAGGGCTTTCCCACGGCTCACTGCTGCTTTCTGCCAGCATCACAGACTTTCCGTTTCACAATATTCCCCACATTAAGAAATCTTTTTTGTTTTGATTTAGCTTGTCAATATTCAGACACCACAAAAGTAATTTCCTCAGCCAGGTATCCAGGACCTCCTGGCCATCCCCTGTTCTTCCCTGGATGGGGGGGTTTCTCCTCTTGGGTCCCCTTTCTCTGTGCCAGCAGAGGAACTTCACTGCACCTCCCCATTCCCCTGCAACCACACTCCCAGTTTACCTTTTCAGAATAATGTTCAGCTGGAAGAGGTGGGTAGTCACATTGCTCTATTTTTTGGCAAAGAGAAAACAGGTTCATTTTATCTCCATAGAAGGGACTTTGCAGAGCTGCCATCTGGAGAGAAAAAACCAAAACATTTCAGAAACACAAAGGATTTGAGAGCCCTCAGTGCTGCCGGTTTGCAAGAGCCAATTTTGTTCTCTGCCAGGGAGCAGAGCAAGGGATGCTGCTGCTCTCAGCCTGCCCCAGCCCAGGCTGCTCCGAGATCCCAACAGCTCTGCAGCCCCTGTAGGTGCCAGGCTCTGCCAGGCTTCCCAAGAAAAAACCCCAAGAAATAGGATGCTCAGACCACCAACCCATCAGTAAGAACTCAACTGGCTCTAATACAACTCTGAAACCCTCTCAGATACAATCATCTCTATCTTTGGACATTTAGCTGCTTAGAGTATGAAGGATCTTGTAAGCAAGAGCAATGCACTTCATCTTAAAAAAAAAACCCAAAACAACCTGAAAACAAACATATCTCCTGCCAGAAATCTGCTATTTAGAAAAGAGTATCCCAGGCAGATTTGAGAATTAAACTACTGAAAATGTTCCTCATAAATGTGGTCTTTTTCAGTTTCACCCCGAGGCCAGCTGAAGTTGATGCTTCTCACTGTGCTTTAAGGGGGTTATTTGATGATTAATGGTCTGTTGCTCGTTACCTGTGCAGCGAAAGTGTCTGGAGAACTCTGGCTCATTCTGACACACAGTGAGCTCCCAGCAGAATTGAAGAGCCAATAGCAAATCCTCCAATCTATTACCCCACAGTGAGGAACCCACATTGATGGATTATTAGTGATTTGGTGACAGAGAAGCTGTTTTGATGAGGGCAGGGGCTGAAATGCTGGGTTTGGTCTGGATTCCCAGAGACACTGCAGGAAGGGGCTGCAGCCAGGGAGTCTCACCGAAACCTCGCCACCACTGACACACATCCAAGTGCTGAGCATGCAGGACACACCAAGATAAACCACCCTTGCTTTGAAACATACTCCTATCTTTTAAAGAACTTGAAGTTATCATGTTTTCGTCCTCGCTCCTCACCGCTACTATCAGTAGTGACTAAGTTACTCCTCACAAACCCACAGACCTGAGGGTGAAGAGTCTCCTGACAGGATCCCAAAGAGCCCCAGGACCGGGTGAGAGCGTTTGGAAGGTTTTGAAGGCAAAAGGTGAAGTATCACTGTTACTTCATTACTGTCAGGACAGTAGCAGGCAAGTCAGTGGGAGAAAAATTACAGAGTCCCATTAGAGACTCTACTCCCCAGTCAGGATTGATAGGAAACTGCTCTCAAGCAGTTAAAACAAACTGGAGAGCCCAGCATGGGCTGTTCCAGGGAGAGCTGGAATAAACTAATGGGGGCATTAGGGAAAGCACAGAAAGCAAGCAAGGGTTAAACAGGGTCTCCAAGATCTCAATACACACATCAATAATGCCAGTGAGGGTGAGAGGGATTTTCCAATTCCCATTAACTTTTCATTCCAGGTTTAAAGTGCTCATGTGCAAAAGGGGAGGAATGAAAAGGAAACACTGTGGGGTTTGGGATAGTAAATGCAGGGAATTAAAGTGGAAAGAGAGAGCACCCAGTTGTGACTACAGCAGTCAGGGCTGCGGGGCCATGACCACAGGCACTCCAAGTATCTCACTAACTACAGTTTGTGATGCTACGTTGGGGTTTGCTCCTGACATTTTGATTAGAGCAATTACCCCAGGCCAGCCAGATCTCCATGGAAAACGCCCACCACGCAGCATGACTGGTTCACCATCCAGAGATGGGAATCCCTGTTAGCGTTTAAATTGATCGTCTTGCCAGAACTGCTGAAGTCATTGCTTGTAGCTACATTCTGGGAATTAACAACTTATTTTTATCCCCTCCAAGTTATCTTGCTGACAGATATCTACAGGAAGTGAGGGATGAAGACAGTTACTACTATATTGATAAGATTTAATAAAAATCACTGTATGATTATCAATGTCAAAGTTAAGTGGTGCTATGTGGCATCATGTCCCAAAGCCCTCAATGTTCCCTAAGTGGATTCCAGTGGACACACGTGTCTCTGAAGGCAATTTGTACATTAAATCTCTGCAGCTTATCTACACAATCTATCTGGAGAAATATCAGAAGTGACTCATACCCAAACAAGCATCCCTTCCTTACTTCTAAGCCAAATGGAAAAACACTCTCCTTACAAGACATTAGAGCAGATAAAACAGTTCCTTCAAAGACACACAGATCTGATGCTTAATTTTCCAAATTCTAGAAAGTTTAGGAAGCAGCTGTTTAACTGCTGAACATAAAATTGGTACCTGTCCAGTCCTCCTTGGAACCTGCAATATCTCACAGCTCCTGTTCCCTAAGTTAAGGCTTACCTACGTAGGAAGGAAATTTAAAAACGCTTCACATGCCAAATCCTTCAGATGTTACTGTAGTACTGCTACTCCTACCAGAGAATTATGTTTAGTGTGCAATTAATTCAGCTTCTTGAAATACAAGGAGTACCAAGACTCCTGTGCCATAAGGGGACCATATTGCCTGCAACAAAAACATATCTTAGCACAACGCTAAATATTTCTCTCTGCATAAATCTGGAATCCCATCTCCGGGAGCTCAGCCTGGAGTGACTCAGAGCAACCCAGCACTGCAGCAGCACCCGGGCAGTGGAGTCCAACTGCTCCCCACAGACCTGGCCAGGCCAACACCCCAGGGCAGGGCCACAGGCCTCCACTCAGAGCCTCACAGATGTTATGGGAAAACTTATCCTGTCATGTCCTACAATGTTTGTTTAATCGACCAGCTGAAGTCCATGCTCAGCCATAGTAGTTTTCACATCTGATGTGCTCACAAAATGAGTTACATTTCTGTTTATTCTCTAATTCCATGTGATTACCAGAACTTGTATTGAGAAGCAAAATGTCACCAGTTCCCATAATTTGTTAACCACAGAGGATGTAAGCAATATTCTTGACTAAATATCCCAGGGATTTTTAATTCTCTGGGCTGGGATAAAAGCTTTCTAAATGTAGGCATGCACTGTCACTTGAACTGAAGAAGCATCCATCTAAAAAAAGATTTAGATTAAGTTATAAAGGAGTACAAGACTGTTTGATACCCTTTGATCCCTGCTAGAAATGAAATCACAAAACCAAAAGCACAGTTACAAAACCATAGCACTTATTTTCAAAATACATGTAATAGCTTTCAAGAACCAGTTGCACACTGGGCAGTTCATCCAAACGTGTCTGCTCTGGGTCTGTGCCTCAAGCTGTAAGACAATGTACAAATAGAAAAACTTCCAGCCATAATCCAGTAGTTAGAGACACTGATTTCACATTATATAAAACCTCTGTTTTTCTTTATTGGAAGTTCCCAAAATTAAAATACCACAATTGGTCAGAATTCCATCTAAGAAACCAGTGACCTGCATCCAAATGAATTTGCTATTTTCAAAACAAATGCAGTTAGGAAAAACTCTTGACTATGCTGCCCCAACAGAGCTCTGCTCCCAGCTGGAAGGAGGGGTGCAGAGAGCTGGCTTCCCATGGCTTCATCTGCTGTGACCTAAATTAACTTTGTGCAAGTGCTGGATGGCACAACCCCTTCGTTCATGCTCAGAAAGTGCACAACGAACACACAACAAGTCAGCTTTTTCCAAAGATTCCCAACAAGTTGACTACGAGCAGCCTGACCCAATCAATTCCTGTCCCAAACTGTGTGGTTATGGAAAACCCAGGGGAAAAAAGTGAGAAGATACTTGCCTCATACAACAAACAGCCCAAAGACCAGATATCAGACTTAAAGTTATAGCCGTTCTCATGTATTCGCTCTGGGGACATATAGTAGGGAGTTCCCACTGCAAAAACAAACAAACCAGGGGTTATTGTCTTACAAGTGACTGTGCACCCTGTGCCACACAGAGAGAGACTTCAGGAAAGGATCAGGTGTAGCACAAAGACCTGATTAGACCCAAATGTATCATCACATACAGAGCAGAGAATGGTGAACGTTGCTGAAAATATCTGCTGCATTTCTGACATTTGAGAAATGTTTTGTTTCCCTTCCAGACTCCCAAGAACCTTCAGAATGTCTTGGATGGACAGAGCCACTGGAAGGGACCATCCCCTTGGTTCACCAGAGCAGGACTTGGGGGCCAGCACATCACTGAGTGTTCACCTGACAGGGCACAGAGTGTCAGAGTGAGCCAGGTCCCACAGGGACCTCTGACAGGTCACCAGGCCCTGCAGGGGACACACTGAGCCCAGCACCAGCCAGGAACGCAAAACCTGTCTGAAAAAACCAAGATAATCATTCCAAACTTTAAAACCCTGCTCCAACTTGCAGTTATGTCAGAAGCTGGGGGATTTCTATGTACTTCCACAAGTCCATATTTTATCAAAAGAAATTTACTCAGTATTTTGGACAGAAGTTACAGGAAATTATTAATAAATTCCTTACCTCAAAAAGGTTCTTTTTAAAATCCTAAATAAGTTTCAGTTGTGGTACTGAAAATACAAGACATCCTGGCAGTCTCAACTACATCAAATAATCCTCAGATACATCATTTATTAAAACATCCAAGGACTGTATATGCTCTTTTCTCCTGCTTCCCCTGCTTGTCCGTCCCCTGTCAATTTTTTTTTTTCCTTTTGGCATTCCAGTGTATCCTTCTCCTAATTAAAGACCTTTCTTCACAAGATGGCAAATGTTTAATTTGCCTGTAACATTCAGTTTACAATTTCTCCATTTGAACTGCTGCCTGAAGACAGCTGCAGGACTAATAAGCAGCTGAAGGATGGTGCTGGGGGTGGAAGAACAGGCACCACCTTCCCCAGCGTTCCTACAGAGGGACCTGCACACTGTGGGAAACAAATGAGTTCTGGGGCACAAAGCAATGGCCTCAGGAGGCAAAGCCCAGGGCCTGGCACCTGCACAGGTGACCCAGCACAGAGAAGGTAATTTATTTGGACCCCCAAGATGTTCAGCAATCAGCTGCCCTGTGTGATGAACTCAGCTCACGCTTTCAGGTCATTGCCTTTAGAAATTACTTCCCTTTCAATGTGAAGAGTACCCTAATGAGAAGTTACACTTTTGCAAACTCTATACAAATGACAACACAGGAAGAGTAACACATGGAGATTACTTTTGTTTCCACGCTCAGGAGGAGCAGGTCAGACTGGCACAGTCCCAGTCCTGGCTGGGTTTAATTGCCCGTGAAAGGCCCCTGTGTATGGGGGAGAGCAGAGTCCTGCTAGTAGTTAATAATTTTTACCAGACTGCACAGAGCAGCTTCCCGGGACACCAAGAGCAGAAAGGATTCATTCAAGAGGCTTTCCATGGCTCTGTCCCATGTGCATGCAACATCCACACGATGGACAGTACAGCTCTCCAAGTAATTCCCACACATCTGCCAGGTTTCTGTACAAGAACTGACTTGGCTGGGATAGCACTGATTCACTCTCCTGCTTAAAAACATGCAGCTGCAGAGGGAACGGTGATTCATTCCGGGAAGTTGTGGAAGACACTTCTGGAAGTCCCCCCTGAGCAGCAGTGTAAGACACCTCCCTACCTGCACCTCCTCCTCACCGCTGCTCTGCCAGCCGTGCCAGGAGCCCCAGGAGCCTTGGAGCGCACGGCTGGCACGAGGAGCACCAGCCCCACCTCTGCCCCCTCCGGTCCCCGAGCTCGGCGGTGCCGGTGCCAGGGCCCCGGAGCCGCGGCTGTTCTGGCACTCAGTTGTTCCAGGTCACTGCGTGGGCACCTCGGAGCAAATCTCAACGTGGGGGCTCCGGAGCCGGGCCCCGCTGCCGTGGGAGCAGCTCTGCTGGGCGGCCCCACTGTCGGTTCAGATCACGCCTCCCCGGCCGCCGTGCCAGCGGTGACAGGGCTGTGGCACGGCTGTGACACGGCTGTGACAGGGCTGTGACAGAGCTGTGGCAGGGCTCTGGCACAGCTGTGACAGGGCTGTGGCAGGGCTCAGTGTGTCACTGGCCCCAGATCGGGGGCACGGGGCTGCTCCATCCCATTAATGGCTCTGGGAGCGCTCCACGCCTGAGCTCATTTCGTGGGTCCACCTTGCACATTTACCTATCATTACTGTAGTCTTGTCAGCAAATGTACAAACAAGCAGGTCTCTGCGTTTCAAAACTGATGCATTAATTTTTAAATAACTGTCATGATAAAAGACTGACAAGGCCAATTCTCTTTATGGCCTGTCCAACATTACGTGGGAATCTCCTGTAATGAGCATCTTCTAGAAAACTGCACAAGGCTTCCAGTGCAATCAGCCAGGGCTCGCCATTGCATCCCATTAGTCAATTTGACAAGAGCAGTCTAATCGGAGACTATTCATCAGAAACTTTCCTCAGCGTTTGCCCTGCTGAAAATACAAAATATTGCTCAGATTCAACGTTACTCACCAGGTGGTAGAGTAATGCATTTGAAGTTATAAAGGTCACAAAACCATAGGGAAGATTATGGTTAAGGAAGGAGCTTCCTGCTCTGTTCCTGGAAGCTGGAACCCTTCACTTGAACATCAGCCACTTCAGTGATGCCAGAGCATTCCTGCTCTCCCAGCCCTGCCCGTGGGCAGCTACAACGGCCCTGGGATAGCTGCAACATCCAAGGTAGGGAAATGCTAATTATTCCCAGTTAAGATTAGGAGCAGAGTCTCATTTCACCAGGAAAACATGAAGGCAAAGGTGGCAAAGTTATTCCAGAAATGAAATCCAAATTCCATTCCTCTCACATGTGCAAACACGGCTCAGCCATGAGCGATGCCTCCTGCGAAACTCATCCCAAGCTGCTCCTGGGCACAACCAAGAGAAATCGGATTCACGCTTTTAGGAGGCTCTCTCAGAGTCTCATTCACTGCGTTTGATGTAACCCAGACAAGCCCTGCAGAGCAGAGGCTCTCCCACACCTTTACACAGACTGCATTCGACTGCAATCAGTGCAGAATATTTCCAGATATTTTTATAGGGTGTGTACATTGAGGCTTTTTGAATGCCTCCATGAAAAACAAAAAACTGCCCAGTTTTTCAAACAGTAATAAAGTTTTTCCAGAACTATTAGCTTAGCTTTGACATGAGCAACACTAGTGCATGTTCCACGAACACACATACAGCTGAGAAAAATACCTGAGTATGTTTTAGTGCTACCTGGTGGTACAAACACAGCAGGGAAGCAATTCTGCTGGAAAATGAGACTCTGGATCTCTCACCTGGCTCACCCTCCCCATCCACACTTGGAGGTCACCAAGAAAAATGTGCAGCATTATTTAAAAGGAGTTGAGGTCTCGAGTATCCCTTTCTAGACTTTTGCATTCTTTGGGGTGTATTTCCAACAAGGCAGCTCAGGTCTTTTCCCAGGAGAATTTGGGAACTAGCTGAGGTAAAACTGTGGTCAAACACACTCAAATAGACGTTAAATTCCTTCAAATCTCAGTGTGAGGTGCCCTCACAAATTTTCACAGAGGAAACAAAACCAAAAAAGCAGATGAAATCTACTTACTCTTAGAGAAAAACAATAAATATTTTGCGCATAATATTGCAGCTGTTTTTACAAGACCTGTTGCCCTAAGCTCTCTATTTTTTTTTCATTATTATTATTGCATCACACAACCCTACCAAACTCATAGTTCAGTGGTTGGGTTGGGTTTTTCACATGTAAATAGTACAATCTACCTTTTCTTCCACAAATACCGTACTAGAGGCAAACCAAAAGGCCAGAACACACGAAATTGGCTGGTGACATTTTCAGTGGATTTCTTGTGTGCATTTTTTCTTACCAAGTCCTGACTACCAACCCCTTAAAGCCCTGGGATTTTGTTTCAGATGGCAAACTGGCTTGGCAAGCAAAAGAAAGGAAAAAAGGCAGACAAATGGTCCATTTATTGAAGAGCTCTTCAGCTCCTTGCTGTTCACCCTCACATCCAAGCAGGAACCAGAAGGAACGTGTAACACCCCATGTACTCCAATCCAGGGCTATTGGCATGTTCTAAACTGGGAAGATTTGACTTACGTGAATCTCCCGAAAGGAAAATCTGCTCCAAGTATATTCTTGTCCAAGAATAAATAATAAATCATCTGCTCCAAAACAAGACTATTCTGTGTTAAATCAGTTTCTTTTGGGGTTTGGTTGGTTGTTTTTCTTATTCCTCTCGTTTCTTCAAAATGTAAAGCCAGTCAGAAGCTCTGGATAATGCCAAGTTTATTTGGCTAAAAGTGGACATTATACCAGTTGTCAAAAAAGTTATCCATTGTAATATTAATGGAAATTCTCTGTATTTATTACAGCTCCTATTAAAACAAGATCTACCAGCTTAATGTTAAGTTTGCCAAAGTCTGAAATTAGGGAAGGATGGTGAACCACCACGTTGTAACAAGTAGCAAAATTCACCTTAGCTACGCCCAGTACCTTTAAAACATGAATTTGCTGGTAAGGCTCATACGGGGAAGAGCTCTTCCCTGTGGGGAAGGATCTCCTGTCCTGTCTCCAGGGAAGAGGGGCAGTGGCACTTGGGGTGGTGCCCCGTGACCTCCCGCAGCCCCAGCTGGTTCCTGCTGCCTCTCCCAGCACCACGGGGGGCTGGAGGTGTCCGTGCTGCCCCTCTGGCAGGAGTGCCCACGGAGGTTTCCAGGGGCCAGGGCTTTCCCTGCCCCAAGGTCTCCCGGCTCCCGCCGGCGCTCGGAGCACGGCGCTCGCCGGCATCTCACGAGCTGTGTACAGGCAAATCTTTCATTTTTCTTTCATTACCCCGGCATGTACTGTCACTTAATTTTTATGTATGCAATCCTTCCTGACAAATATGATCTGCTGCCTGGTAATTCATCTGACGTTCATTCTGTTCCTTGCTCTAATTACGGCTCCGTTCCCGCCGCGGCGGCGGGCGCTGCCGAGCCCCTGCTACACCTGTCAGCCGGGTCGGGACTGCCTGATGCCCTTTCATGCCAGTCTGCTGCTAGCAAATACAACCAAAGGGAGGAATGAGATGAATATATTTGCATAAGCCGCACATTCAATTCATGGGTCAGCAGCCAGAGAAATGATGGCTCAGGGCGGTTGCCGGGGCAACGCAGCACCAGGCAGTGCCCGGGCTCGGGCCCCGCTCTGGGCGGGGTGCTCGTCCCTCACAGCTCCTTCAACAAACGTCTTAATTAAACCAAACCCAAGATCAGCCCATTTCCTGCTGCTACAAAACCTCCATCTCTGGCAAATTACCGAAAAAATAGAACGAAGCTTCACGTCTGCATGTTTTTTGATTGTTATAATATTCTTTTTCACTTGGATCCAAGAACCGCTGGAAATGGTGATGTGCCCATCCCTCCCACAACACCTCCAGCCTCCCTCACTGCTGCTCCCTCCGTGTCCTGCACCTCTCACCTGTTTGCAGGACGCCGCTGATGTGAGGAAGGGCAGGGTCTGTGCACCGGGGGCTGAGCTCTTCCTCCTCCAGCTTTCTCAATTAAGAGAGAGCAGCCCTGCTAAAGGTCACAAGCTTGGCTTACATGTGCAGCCAGTTTCCAAGCCCCAATTTATTCTTATTAATATAATAAGTGCAGCAGTCAAACTGGATAAGATCATATAATTAGACATGATCATATTTTGGCCTGTTCAGATGATGTGATTGTAACTTCCCGTGAAGAGGATTTATTTTCATCTATTAAGTACAGTGGAGATATATCCTAGGACAGCTTTTGATACAAAGGGAAATCTGAAATCTATTTTATGAAAGTGAACTATAGAAATGCCTCCTGTTTTTTAAGCACACACAAAACAAGGCAGGTATTTTCCTTCCTTGTGCACTGAGAAGCCCAGTGCTGTTGGCCAGGATTAGCAAGGAAATTTGTTCACATCTAAGAAAGGATTCAGCAAGACACATTCAGTGGAGGAAATTGCACAAACACAAATAGTGAAACAAATACCGTGTGTTCCAAAGTCAACTGAGAGACATCAGTTTAAAGAGCTTAAATATTGCACCAAAAGCCAAAGTTCCTTCACTGCTGTAATACAGAAGCACCTTTGGGACTCAAAAAATTCAGACCCATTAATAAAAACGGAAAATAAACCACCTCTCAAGAGGTTACAGACACAATTATGAAATACTTTATACTGTAAGACTTAAAGAATGAACTGCATAACTGTGCAATTTTTTATAGCACTGGAATTAATGTTAACAGTAAAAATGAGGAAGACAACCTTGAGATACATGGAAGATATGAAGAATAGACGGATGTTTAGAGCACAAGCCAGATTTCAAGTGAAGTCCCTTTTTGGAACAGATGAGCCATGAGGACTCGCCCATCTTGGGCAGCCACAGCCCCGTCAGGGCAGAGCCCTGACCAGCAGCTGCTGTAAAAGGTACCGGGGGTAACATTGAATTCCAGCAAGCACAGCGCAGGCAAACGTGGAAAAGCTGCGTTTGTCGCCTTTGCTGTAAAACACACACCAGTCCAGGCCCTCCAGAAAAAAAATAACAAATGGATTTTGAAACAGAAGGTACCTATTAATGCCTACGAAGAGCATTTAAAACGCACGTGGCTGGAAATGCAGTCCCCACCCCCTGACTCCCACTCGTGTCGCCGCGGGAGGACGGACGCCCCGCGTTTGAACATCAGAGCCGGCAGCGCGCGCCAGGCCCGGCTTAACGAGTAGCAGCTTACCTAAGGAATGTGCTGCCGTGGTTTTAGAACTAAAAAACCGGCCTAATCCGAGATCTCCCAGCTTCACCACCCCTGTGGCTGTTATAAACACGTTGGCTGGTTTTATGTCTGCAAGAAGAAAAAGGTAAAAGGTCAAAGCCACAAAAGGTTATTTGGTTCTGATGCTGCAATAGAAGCATCGCCTGGAGCGCTCGCGGTACAAAGAGGCTCCAGCAGAACCGTCTTTCTTTGGAGCTTTGATAAGCTCAATCTTCCAAGGCTTCAGGCTCTGCACAGACACAAAAATCGGAGTGTACTTCCCAGCACACAAGAAATACCAGTGAGGGAAAATGTAGGAAACAGCTCAACAGAACAGAGGCAACCTCTTTAACTGCTGGAAATCAAAGAAATGAGCCCAGTTCTCTTTGGGAATGATCACTTTCCACAGGAAACTGCACTGCCCACCACCATCCCCTCATGCAAAGGGTAATTACTGTTCCACATATACATAAATTCTGGGCTCTACACAGCTCAGTTGGTTCACGGAGGGCAGAAATCACTACAAGCCCAGTTTCCCAAGCAGTCATGTCAGGACTGAGTTAGAGGCTCTTTCCTCATGTTAGAGCAGACTCAACCTGAGAGGCTCCACATTTCAGCCACCAATACAGACCTAATTCAGGTACAATTGATACACTGCATCAGGGGATGTGTAACGGAGCAAAAATGCTATCACACTGCTGAAAAATACAGTGAAGAATTCCCCCCTTCAAAGGAGCAAGGAAATAACAAGCAGCCGAGATGGGTGTTGGTGCCTTTGGGGAAATTTGCATTTCTTGAGTCCAGTCCTTCCCAAAGCACTTCACTGGCACTGAAAGCAATAGTGTAATTTTTGGATAGGGCTCAAAGTTATAAGATGTTCTGAGAAAGGAGATTCAAAAATAATTAATGAAAATAGAGAACAGGTTATGAGAGTGTGGGACATATTTGTATTAATATTTCAGAAAAGCCTGCAAGACAGAAAAACTCTTCTCAACTCTCTAAGGTCACAGCTAATATAATGAAGACTATTTCTTAGAGTTCACTGTATCCAAGAGTCTCAGCATTTTATTTCTGACACTTTTCTAATGGCAAGTTTGACACTTCTACTTAATATCAGTGTCTGGAATACAAAGCAGCTCATCTTCCTAATACCACACTCACTTCGGCCTGAATGCTTTAACAATGAGGCAGAGACAGAAGGAGGAATCCATCTCGAAGGCTCCAGCCTCTCTAAACATGCATTGGCTGAACATCAGCATAATTGTTTTTGAATGTAGGCGCTTACTAATTGGAACATTATATTATTATTCAGTGAAAAGAGACTGAATTAATGTTACCTCTGTGCATCACCCTGCGGGAGTGCATGTGTTCCACTGCACTGCATAACTGCACAAAATATTTCCACACCGTCCTTTCTGGGATTAACCGTTTCTGCTTTTTAAAATACTGTGGGAGGAAATAAATAAAAGATCAGTGAAAAAGCAACATATTTGACCCATTCCTGGAATTGTGTCAGTCAGCTGCAGGTTGCTCATGTCTTCCAGATCTGCAGCTGCATGACTTTTCTTCTGATTAGCTTTTAACTCCTCCTCTCTGTGTGGAAACTTCGTTGCAGTTCACTAATTAACAACTATTATGAAAAATATGCTTAAATAGGTTTGACATTTTTGAATGGACACAATTATGATTAGCATTAATCTCCTTAATTACCTTGCAAAACATATTTAATGCCTCAAAACAACAAATGTCTCAAATATTTTGCCTTAAGAAACAAAAGACCATTAAAAACCCCCTTGTAAACATTCATTATTGCATCGTCTACTAACAAGGATAAGGAAATCTGCTTCCCTTTATTAAAAGATGGCCAGAGCATCAATAAAGTATCCGTGTTTCTTCTGTGATCAGGTAGAATAATACATTCTATTTCATGCATAATGGGAATACTAAATGAACTGCACTCTCCAGTGAGACAGAGACTCTCCTGATCAGCTGGGTGTGCTCAGGCAGCGCTGAGCCCAGACAGGTCCAGGTTCCAGGGACCTCAGGATGCCCCAAAGCTCTCAGAATAATGGGGAGCACAAAGCACCACCACAGAGCGCAGCACGGCCCTGGCTCCCTGCAATGCCGAAGTCTTCTTCAACCCACTACAGGAATAAAGACCCAGCTGCACACTTCAGTGAAGGCCAAGCATTACAGACCTTCAGCTGCTCTCCTTCTTTTCAGGAGGGCACACCAGCCACGGCTGGCACCGCACCCAGGCATCCCAAAACTGCAGGGCTCGGATTGTTGGTCCCTGGCTTCTCCCTGAGCCAGCTCCACAGCCAGAGCATTAACAAAATGCACTTACAGCACTTGCAGAGGTTTCCCACTGCTCCCATGCCCTGCTGCACAGGGTGTCACCGGGAGCGCCGCACGCCCTCCTGCCTCACCGCAGCTGCGCTTCCTTCCCAGCGCACCCGTGAGAACTCCCAGCTGCAGCAGGAATAAAGGAAGGGAATGGCTTGCTGCCCCTTTCTGCATCTCCTGCTTTCCCCTCTCAGCACTGACATCTGATGTCCGTTGTCACATTCTCTATTTCATGTGAAATGCTGTTACCAGTCCGTGTTTGACTCAAGCAATGGCAAATTTTCTTTTGCAGATCATCTGTGAAGGGGCACGACTGTGCAATTCCCCAGGCAGCAAATCTGACAGATTGCAACAGTCTCAGCCCAAAACTCGAGAGAGAGCACAGAGGAATTACAGAGGGTGAGGGAGAAAGTGTTATATACACAATAAAATGATTTAATTCTCATTAAAATATTTAAGAGTGGATAGGCAAGACCACAAGTGATAATTTTCTAAATGTCATGTCCAATAAGGTTCGCCTGACATTTACAAGGAAGTCCCAACTCTCCGGTGGGTTTTCCTGCAGCTCTACATCCCTCATAAATAATGCAGGCACCGGGGCGTGACAGAGACAGGCCCTGGGTTTATCACCCTCACACCTTCCAAGGGCTGTCACCACTGTTCCACCGAAAATCCACACAGGAGCTTCAGCTCCCGGGGAGGGGAGAGGGTGACACGGAGGGGCTGGTGAGGAAACTCCCCTGCTGCAGTGGAGCTGCATTTCGGAGGAAGCTTTTGTTCCCTCTTGGGTTTAGGGTTTGGTGGTTTTTTTTGGTTTTTTTTTTTTACCTGTTAAAAAAAAAAAAAAAAAATCGACTTCCCAGATTTGCACCAATCAAAAAAACTTCATTTATATGACCTTGAAAAAAGAAAAAAGCCTGAAATACATCTTCATGCCTGAAATACAGAGGGAACACAGAGCTGGGGCACTGGAAGCCAGCACAGTTCAGTGCTGTGCAAGACACCAATCCAAGAATCTACCAGTCATGTTTTAGAAAATGTAACTCTTACTATAATGACATAGAAAGTAATTTTAAAAAATTAAATAGCCAACCCTGATAAGCAAATGAACACATTTGTCAGTAGTTTAAACTAAAAACTACAGATGACCAAAAAATACAAATATTTTGTATCGTGAAATCTTACAGTTTTGTAGGTAAAACTTTTGTAAGCTAAGATTGCAAACTCAAGCAGAACCCTTGCACAGCCCAGGATGGTCTCACACAGCCCCAGCCCCTGCTCTAACAGTCCTTGGGTTTTTTCCCCTCTTCAACTGCAACCACAAAAAGCCTGAGTTGAGCTGCAAATTTCCCAGGAAATGGTGGCAAAAGGGCAAAGCCCAGCAGAAGCCCCAAGGAAAGAGAGAGGACGAAGGCAGAGCTGCTCGTGGGCAGAAGGAGCAGCTGAGCCCCCCCAGCTCCCCGAGGCTGCGGCTCCTGGGCTGGGGCAGGGCCCCCTTCCCTCCGGAGCGACCCTGCCCAGTGCCCGCTCCCAGCCCAGGGGCTCTCCTGGGAGCCCAGGCAGATCGGCCTGGATCCTCTAAATTTAGCCATTGACTATGGACTGAATGGTAACTTGTTTGACAGCCTTTGGCCTAGTGCCTCATAGCTCTGCTGGCAAAGAAAACAAATCTGTTAATAAGATATTTTAACTGTGACAACAAGGAGGAGGAGAACTTTACAAACATTCATTTACGATAATTACAGAATAATGATGGCAAAAACCAGGTAAAACATGGAGAGAAGGTTGAGAGTGCTAACAAACATGATATAACACATCTGTTCTCACAAGGGATGTATGTCTAAAGATTAACATGTCAAAGAAAATATAAAAGCAGGTGGTAACAGCTTAACTAAAGCTGGTTTGCAGCAATACAAGTATTCCTAAGAGCAACATAAAAGAAGAACAAGTACTTGAAGCATTTTCTCAAACCCAAATCCCCATTGCAAAGAAAGTCAATACACTTCCTTGAATGTCTTCAGAGTGGCAGACAGGCGATGTGAGCAGTGAACCCAACAGTAATTAAATGTCCCCATCAATCACAGGCTGAGTAAATCAACCTCGCAAATAACACACGTGTCCCACCAGATCACAGACCCCTGCTCCCCTCTGCAGCAGTGACCAGAAGCTCAGGGCATGGCCTGGGGTATTTAAAATGCCCCCAGACACTTTGGTTCAGGTCCGAGAGCAACCTCCGGGTGTGCAAAACTGGGAGAGGAGAAAAAAGTGCTTCTAAGGCAGCTGTGCTCACCCCCCTGCCCTGGCTCTGCCTGCCCTGGCAGTCTGCAGCACCTCCAGGACATCCTTACCTTAATCATCTGAGAGAGATCCCCAGCGTCAGCCAGCTCCAGCACGATGTTGAGTTCATTGTCTTCAATAAAAGAATCCAAATACTTAATTATGTTGGGGTGGTTCAGTTGCTGCAGAGGGAGGGAATGCAAGAGGAACAGTTCCAGCGTGGCCATGGCAACTCCCAGGCACAGCCCAAAACGCTCACTGGGGCTGCACCCACAGCCTGGGCCGAGCTGCTACAGACGAAATCCTGGGAGAAACAGCATTTCTCACAGGCCCAGCACCCTGGAGATGTCCTCAGCAAAGCGCAACTCCACCCAAACGGAGTGAAACAACCTCTTCGATCAGAAACTTGCAAAACATCTAAAAGCAACGTCCTGAAGGATGCCTTGTCAAGCAATAACTGATTTTTCCCCCCCACTAAAGAGAAACAAAACCCCAACTGTTGGTTACAGTACTCAAGGTCTCTTTGTCCCTTAAAAGAACAACAAAACTAAGTTAAAACTTTGATGGAGGAAAGTAACACACAAATTGCACATGACAGTTTATTATCTGATTATTTATGCTCCATTCTTCACTAATTCCCTTCTTTCATTTCAGTATAGCTCATTCTTATATTCACTACTGATACTTGAATTATTTTTCCTAGAACCCAAAAGTACCACAGATCCTCTTTCTGAAAGCAAACCCTGGCATTACTTTTCTCCATGACTACTGAGCAACTGGCTCATGTTCATCCTTCCCTGCAGCCTACAGACTCAGGCTACAACTGCATGAATTTGAACTGAAATCCCTAAAATCACAGGCCCAGAAGTAATTATTTAATACTTTTAGAATGAAATTTGACTAGTTAAACAAAATTTTTAGCCTTCTGCAATCTGTTGCATTTACTAAAAACAGATATTTAAAGTGCAACACATCTATGTTTTTAATCAACAATTTAAAATAAACTACTAAGGCATTAAAAATCACTAGTTGCCTTAATCATTTAAGCACACTCTGGTTTTACAGCCTTTATCTAAATTATCATTTTTCATGTGTAATATTTATACACACACATACATGACATGTACAGGCAAAACTGCTTTCTCCTTTACTGTGTAAGCTTTATCTGCTGACCTGAAAACAACTTTTTTCACAAAACAAAACCAAACCAATTAAAAAAAAAAGAAAAAAAAATCATTATAAAATTTCTTACCTTCAAGAGGTCAATTTCTTTAATGCAGTCTTGCCTTGCCTTGGCATCCATCATTTCAAAAATCTTCAAAGACAAAAACATAGAAGATAAAAATGAAACAACAAAAAAAAGTACTTTATACTTCAACAAGCAGTTGGTGTTTCCTTCCCCAATTTGTACATCCTCTACTGTAATGAGTATTCACACAATCCCCAGATCAAAGAAAGATCAATGTTTTCTTTATTTTGAAACCACTACAGGGATCACGTTGGGGTAAAACTAATTTTAGAACCTGTAGGCAATATTCTAAGCAGCACAAAAAATAAAGATACAAGTTTGGGAATTTGCTGCTGTGATTTTCATTGGTTTAGTTATTATTAATTTCACATACTAAATAAAAGACAAAATGTTTACTTTTCTCTTTTAAACAGATACAGCTTCCACTGATTTCTCTGTAATAATTAACAATAACATTGAGCATTAACATTCATTCCGCAGTGATCAGTAAGTCACTAGAAATGAGAGTTTGGAGGATCTGTTGAAGGATTAAAGGCAAATTTCTTCAAACAAAATGGTGTTCTGAATACTGCCCAATACTTTCAGCCAAGTTTAAAAAAATCGACACTTCTGGCATCCAAGTTTTCACAAATTCTTCTCAAACTCCACCAGCAAGCTCTGGCATTTTTCCCTTCCACGTTCCCGTGGTTCAGCCGTGTTGGGATGGCAGCTCCTCACGGCACCAGCACAGCCCCAGGGCCTCACTGTTTCACACACTCAGTAACAATTTGGTGAACCCTTTTCATAAGGAGAAAGGGGAAATTTAAAATAAATATGAAATGGCAGCAGCGCCGTGTGATTCTGGTTTGGACCCAGGAGCCCCCCGCAAGGGGCTGAGGCAGGAGGACCCTGCCGGGCAGAGTTCTCTGGCCCAGCTGCGCTGGGAAACGTCCCCGTCCCGCTCTCCAGGCAGGAGGCTCCGCGCCGCAACGCTCACCTGCACCTTCTTCAGCGCCACAGGCTTCCTGTCCAGGAGACAAGTTGCTTTGTAAACTTCGCTGAATTGGCCTCGCCCAATCTTTTTCTCAATCTGAAAATCTGCCAAGGTGCAGCGATACGGGAACGCCGTTAAATGTCTCTGTCAAAGGAAAGGCGGTCAGGGGCCCGAAGGAGCCGCTCGGCCCCTCCTGCCCCCGCTGCCCGTGGGCAGGGGCTCCACCCCGGCTGGTCAGAGCACAGAACAGCCCGACCACAAACGCACGAACTCCGGGCAGATGCAGCAGTAACACGGGCTGGAGGAAGCCAAACGACTTCTTTAAAAAGGGAATTAAAGTCTTGCCTTCCGTGTAAGTAACTAATTAGTCCCAAACTGCTCTCCCTCGTCCCACAGCCTCTCATCAGCCCTGCCTGCCTGTGCCACCGGGGAGATGCCGATGCTGCAGCCCAGCAGTCCCAGGTAAACACCCGGGCAGGCAGGGAGACACAGCCTAACGAGGAGCACGGGCTCCATGGACTGCAACTGCTCCCGAGAGCCCTTCTGGTCTCCTCTGTAATTAGCACGGCTGCCAAACAATGTTTAAAAAAGAAATTACGAAAATTAATTACTCAAAGTTACCACACGTGCCAAGTAGAATATTTTCAAGTTTCAGCATCTTGAGCCATTTCAGAGTTTGCATCAAATACCACAAAAAGAGAAGTTCCCAGCAGAGGCTGGGGGTGGGGAAGGGCTTCCCAGGGATCGCCTACAGCCCAACCCGGAGCAGCCCCGCCCAGCACAAGCGTCCCGGGGGGCTGCATGTTTGAAGGAGCGACTATTGCTACCACTGTCGTTCCCTAATGCAGCAGGAGAGGGCTGGAGTCGAGATCTAAAATGCAGGGAAAGCTTTCAGCCCAGCGTTAGGACCTGCAGCTACTTCTGAGGGCAAGTCCCACAGAAAGAGGAAGGTCATTTCTCTAAGTGCTTCCTTCAAGCAGTTCAGGGCAGGGCTCCCTTTAAGAACTCTTCAGTCTCCCCTACACTCTGGAACAAGTCACCAGCTATTAAATGCAGTCAAAGTTTGGGTCAGCTCTCAGAGCTTGTGCTGTGCTTGGAATTATGCTGCATTCACAGAGAGGAAAAAAAAACCAAACCAAAATTAAAGTCTAAAGATTAGTTTCTCCAAGTCTGGCAGTGTACACTATCCAATGAGCTGGGAGCATCCTTTCAGTGATGAGGGAACAGGTATCCTACAGGTTATCAGATAAAGGGCAGAAGGCTAAAATTGCTTCGCTTTTTTGTTTACATACATTCTCCTCTAAGTTACTAAATTATCACCAGAGTAAGGCAGCACAGGATGAAAGCAGACAAGCAAATATTCCAATTAATCAGCCCCTGCAGCCTTCTCAGTTTAAATTGGTTGCAACCTCTCTTTGCAGGGATCTGATGAACAGATCCAGTCCTCAGTACCTGTCACAGTGGATGGGAACACTCAGCTCACTGCAGGCCGTGTAACAAACATCAGCTCCCCTGCACTGTTTGCAGGGCAAAGCCAGCAGAGTCTGCACACAGGGGTTTGTCCCATGTGCCTGGCTCCCACCAGGAACATCTCCACTTCCCAACTGTTTTACACATGAGCTGCTAAGTGAGTTCCTTGACCTGTACAGACAAACCACTTTCCCCACATAGAACAAAGGTGTCAGCACATAAACCTACAAAGCACTTTTTCCTAATTTAAAAACAGAAAGGAATCACAGCACTTCCTTCACCATGTCCACGTGCCTCCTGAGCTGCTCTTGAGCAGTAAGAAAGTCTGAACAAAAGCTTTTCTAACTTGGAGTTACATTCACACTAGAAGCAGCTCTTCTAAGAACATTTCATGAGGCACCTACTACAAAACTTTATTTTTCAGAAAGAAATCCACACTGAAATCAAGGACAGTTTCCACTTGTCCTTCTTAAATCGTTAAGTGTGTGTTTACACCAAGAGTGCTTAAGCGTAAATTAATGTTTCAAGCATGTGCCAAGAAATAGCTCCCAACTTCTGAACTTGAAAACATAAATAAAGGTTAGGCCAGTGAGGGGAGTGTGTCCCAGCCCCTTTGCCACGGAGAGCCCCGGAGCTGCTGGTGCTGGGGGTGATGCTGCCCATGCCTGGACACCTCTGCTGATGTGTTCTGGCACGGCCAGGACTGCAGCTGCACATTTACATATGCAATGACCTAGATCTGCACGGGCTATCACAACCTATCAGGCCTAATTAAAGTAACAGAGCTTTCAGAGAGGGCAGGAGATGTTTGATTATGGAATGAACCAGGAATCATCCCCAGGTGAGACCAAACTGTACCAGAAAGCTCCTTATTGATCATAGGCCACTTCCCCCTGTGTTTAAACTTTACCTTCTCTTGCTCTGCTGTACTTGAGTGCAAGCAGGAACCTCTGCTAACTACTGATATAAGGACACACACAACACCTAGGGAATATCTGCCTTCTCAGAATAACACCCCTCTAGCCTGGCCTTACACACATTTCACTGATTTCATGACTTTTGACACAGGGGGCTCCACTGTTTTCAAGTCCTTCCACAATTAACCACCACAATTTTTCAGAAAGCTGGCAAAGAACCAACCCCTATTCATTCAAACAACCCATGATCTTTACTTCTGCAAACCTCAGAGTCTTCATGTACAGATATAAACTGCGTGTAATAAGATACCACCATCATCTTCAAACTTGTCCATTAAAAATATATTTTCTCATTTTTAGGAGAGATGCAGGCTCAGGTTTCCAGAAGTGCAGTAAAATCAAGCCCCTGCCAGTACAGATCAGGTGTCAAGGTCAACAACGGAGCTTAAATTTTAAAAAAAACCTAAATAAAAAGAAGAAAAGGGGAGAAAAACAACCAAGCAAAAAGAACCCTAACCACTGGACACTATGAAAATCGGGCTGTTTGCACATTTCTGTTCCCAGGGCAGCTGTAGGAAGGGCACAGTCTGGGAAGAACTTGTTTTGAGACAAAGGCTGTTCTCTTCATCCACACAAGGAAGTCTCATTCTTCTCCTACTCCATGAAAAAAAAAGTCTAAGATTAAAGTCAAAGAATTCCCCATGCGAATAAAAAGGCCATTCATTTTTAAGAAGAAATGCAGAGATTATTCCAAGAACAAGCTCTTCTGGACATCTCCTCTGGCATACATGTGCTCTGTGAGATGGAGCCACTGGTGCCAGAGCACAAATTCCAAAGCTGGCAAAAGCAGGCAGCAGCAGCCCTTGTCACAGAACTTTGGGGAGAAGTTTGCCAGGGCTTTTAGCCTCAAATTTTGAGGTGTTACAAGATTTTCTGCAAAACAGATCTGGTAAGGTTTCATAACACTAAAAAACTCCCAGTGAAATAAAAGCCTCAGTTATCTTGTACATACCTGAACAGATTTGGGCAAGGAACAAGGATTCCTGGGAGTCTCCACATCCACATTATAAAGGAACCCAAACATGGGGGAAGGCAGAATTAGGAAAGTTCCTTGCTACAGACTTGCTCCTTGGATGCAGTTTGTGCTTAACAACCCCCCAGTACCTGTGGCAGTGCCTCCAGAGGCACCTGAGCAGCCCCTGAGCAGGCAGGGACACAAACACCCACCTGCACAACTGGGGATTCCATAGCTCCCTCCAAATCCTGCTCCAAGTGCATGCAGGTAGGACACCTACACACCCTGAACACATTTTTTGTATTTTATTTTTGTTCATGAGTAGTTGTTCAGAATTTGTTTTGGGATAGTGAAGAAGAAGAAAAAAAAGATTGAAAGAAAATACTGTTCTGTAGAAAGACTTTCAATGTCCAGAACAATTAGTGTTTGGCCAATAAATTTACCTCTGTAATTACTTAAGATCCAGAGAAAACCTGAACGGCCCCAAGAGAAGTGTGGGGGCAGCTCTGCCTGCAGCCTCTAACCCCTTCTTTTGGGCCAAGGAGCACCCTGAGAATGAAAACAAAAATATCATCAATACAACCCCCCTGCAGAGCCAGGCCTGTCCCTCTGCTCCCCCAGAGGCACGGGAAATGCGAGCCTGAATGGGCTGAGAAAGGAGAATGTTCACTGCTAATTGAACAATATAGACACCCAGAGTGCTAATGTTAATTAATAATAAAGTCAGTTGTTTTACTGCTGATTGGCATGTGAAAAACAGGCACCAGTCAGCCCTGCACAAAGGGCTACAGGCATTTAGAGTATTTGTAATCAACCTAAAAACTGTTAAGATTGGTTAACCAACAGTTAAAAAGTCAGACAGTACAATCTTCAGATGCCAATAAAAGCATCTTTCCTGTAGAGCCATGAAATGAAATATTCTTTAGAAGAGTAAAAACATACTCGCCCAATTAATTTTCTGAAATCTCATTAAAAAATTTAGCCCGACTAAGTCATACACTTCTGACCTGAATTTTAATTATCTTTACGCTGGATAGAAGGTTTTTTTCTGATATTTGCAATGCATCATTAATTTTAAAGGAATGGTTTCCTTGCTTCTAAAGTGCATACTTCATCTGAGTGACATTTACTGTAACTAATTTCATCTTTAAAAGACATCTGCAGCAGTGATGGGGGATCTCCAGCCCCTCCAGTAGAACATGCACACATTATAAGCAATGATTTACTATCAACATCAGTATTTCAAACCCTTTCAGTATGTCCAAAATTATACACCTGCCTCCATTCAATAATGCCTACCTGAAAAGAATTTTGCATACTTTGAGGCTGAAATTCCAGTGTGAATTTATGAGAACACATTAGAACAGATTGATTAAAGAAAGAACTTCTAAGCTCGCAAGAGATGAGGAATCTTTTAAAATATGGATTATCCTTCAAACAGGTAGCCAAGTAATTATTGAAGAATACATCAGGTTTTTCAATTTGAGCTTCAAAATTAGACTACACAGTCATCATAAAATATCCTTCACCTGACGTGTTACCTGGAATTTAAAGTTTGCTGAAGAACTTGGCTTGAGTTTCAAAGTTTCAGCGTCCCTGTCAGGATGATTAGGATCTATCCTGATATCCAGATATTCTGTACCTATCTAGACATTTGTACTAAAACACGACAAGGGAAGAGAGAAATACCAGTTTGGAAATAGTAGGACAAGGAGATATTCACAAAGAAATTAAAATTACCATAGAAATAATCTCTTAGCAGCTCTGCTGCTAAGATGTGAGTATATAAAAGAGTTGTTTAAAGGTGAGTTATTGTGTTTATTTAATATGAAAACTAAGTGAAAAATTACAACTCCATATTTTTATATCACTGATTTACCCCTAAATAACTTTTATTGCTTACTGCTACAAACACTAAGTAATCTAGAGACTTAAATAATTAACACCTTCACTCTGGAACATTACTAGAAAATGTTCTCCCTCTTGCTGATGAACTTCCTTGGGGTATTCTGGGCAGGTAAGAGAGCCAAAAGCCAAAACTGTGATTTCATTGGACTTTTTCTTTATTATTTTTATTACAGATAACTTCTAAATATCCAGCATTACTCAAAGGTTTCATCTTATTAACTAAACTACAGCAGTAGTTTACTACAGTAAGTTTAACTGGACAGTAGTTTAACTACCGTTAAAGATGGAAAGAAAAGCCTGACACACTTCCTCATATTCTGCACTGATGGGTTACAAAGCAGAAACACCTCTGCCAGAACTGAAAAGAAAGAAGCTGTAGAAAGCAGCATAATTATAGGAAGAGCTTCTGGGAAAGGAGCACGTTGTTGCTCTGGTCTTTTGGGGGCTGGCACAGGAGTTTGGAATGACAGGGCTGGAAGGAAGGGAAAACCACCCCATACAAAGTCCCCTCCTCATCCAAGACTCTCAGAACTCATGTTCTGGTTTTTTCTGCTTAAGTTTTTATCTCTGCCATTAATGACATTTCTCATAAGACCAGGTTCCCAAACCTCCCTCCCTTCCACAAACTATTACACAGCACATCTGCATTACTCAGATTTTCAGAAGAAAGAAAGGATGATTCTTCCAGGTAAAAAGTACCATATTCCTGAAAAATGGAAAATCAGAAATATGTCATCAGCAATCCTATCATGCCACCAATGTAAGGCCTCTAAACACTACCTTTTTTTATATGCATTTTTTCCAGTTCCCTGTATATTTTTGTTATTCAGGTCTTTTTATGTTATTTTGACAGCAAAACCAAAGGAAGTCTTCCTGCAATTCTAATTCCAAATTAGATCATTCTCAGAACAGTTTAATAGAACCCTCCATTAACAGAACTTGGGTATTACCAGAGTTGAGGGGAGGTTTCACTGAACAATGACCATACAGCAAAATGAGCCCACTCAGCATCAGCATCACAGCAGAACACAGATTATTAGCTACTAATTACACTTAACTATGTCATTACAAATTCTAACATGTGCTCCAAGATGCCATGAATGTATCTGCTGCACAGGAACACTTCCTAATCTTGTTCATGAAATAATTACAGGGGCACTATCCTGCCAAATGAGGCAGTAATTAACCCTAATTGCTCAAAATGCAACTGGCTAATTCTAGGAGATTAATCAAGGGGATTCAATTATTATTAAATGACTTAGTATGACAAATTGCTACATTAGGAGAGCGGGCTTTGCTCCACACCATGGTACTTTCCCAGCAGTGCATTCCCTGTGTGCAGAAAGCTCCCCCCTCAGCAGAGCCTGTGCTGGGCGCTGGCAGAGCTCTCCCTGCTTGCTGGGGGACCCCAGGTCACCTCTGCTCTGCACGGTGGGAACGACAGGAGAGCACCCCCAGCCCCTCCCCACATCACACCACAGCCACAACCCCCTTCTTTCTGACAGCTTTCCATGGTGCTTTTGGTTTACTCCTTAAAATAACATAGGGGCAAAACCGAATTGCTCTGATCAACAGACAAACAGGCTGAAAAGGCAAGCAGCCAGAACTCACAAAATCCAAGTTTCATGATTACACAGACTGTGGGTTAATCCTGGCTTTAGCTGCCTTCTGCAGAAAGGCAGGAAGAAAGAGGAGCTGCTACAGTGAAACTTTATTATAGTATGGACAAAATACAGTGCAGGATGGATTCCAGAGACTCACAGGGAGCCTACAGTTCCACAGAGATTGAGGTTTTTATTTTATTTGGTAATTACTTCTCCAGCACTTATTCTGAAACTATAAAAGGAGATAAAATACATTCATTCACTTACACAATCATCTATTTTACTTTGGCCTTTTCTTCAAAGAATCAAAGACAAGAGAAAGCCAACACAGTATGTTTTTGTAAGATGATTTAAAAACACTTGCTTTAAGCAAAATTCAAACTATTTCCTTTTCCTCTTATTATAATCAAAAAACTGGGTTCAGGAAACTCTGGCTGGCTGGCAGAATCCCAAACTGGATATTCCTTAAAACTGCTATAACTGCGCTAAAAACAAAAGGAAGGGGGAAAAGGCAGCTAAATGCTAAGAAATCAAGAGAGCTTTATAGAATGAAGGTAAGAAAAGACAAGAGAGAGACAGATCAGAGGCACCTGCACTTACCTGAGGATCATGCTGGAATTCCTGCCCCGGCAGCTTGCACAGAGGGTTGTTCTGGTCCCCTAGATGATGAGGATGGTTGTGCTGCCCTTCCATGGTATCATACCAAACTCTGCCTCTCGGTTCTGCTGCAGGCAAAAGAAAGGGAGAGGTTGGTGTCTCGGTGCCGAGGAGAGGAGAGGAGAGAGGAGAGGAGAGGAGCTCCGGGCTGTGCCTCCCGCGGCTGCGGAGCCCAGTCCTGCCCTGCCCCCGGGCTGACCCGCACAGCTCGGGCACAGCTCGGGCACAGCTCGGGCACAGCCCGGGCTCCGGCACAGCGCAGCCGCTGCCAGCAGGTCAGAGCCACCCCCTTCCAGGGAGCACCCAACAAAACCACCAGGATCACAACTATCGCTGGTACTGTTCCACAGTAAGTAAAAGAGCAGAAAATGGGTTTATTCGGTCAGTGGTTTGTTATCTACTAAAGACACTGCTTTTGTCACCTGTAACAGTAGCTACTGTCACTTCCCCAAGGACTGATGGTCCCCAGGCACTTATGGGACATGCAAAAAGGTCAGCACATCTCCATTTGTAAAACAAAAATGACAGAAAGTTCCTCCAGACTGTTGCCACTTTCTTTGGTTAAAGACAACAGAAATTAACCCACAGTCTTTCTTCCCTACCCCCAAATTACAAGTTTCCATTCGCAAGACACAGCAAGCAGGAGCTAGAAACCATATTGGATTCAATGAGACTGAAGTGTTGCAGGAACAACAGACAAACAAGGGAAAATTCCATGAATGAATTCCTTTGCTGCAGTTCCAGGCCAGCCCAACACAGCGATTGGGAATGGAAGTCTGCTCGCCTTCAACAATGGCACCAGAACACGCAGGAGCTGTAAAGAGCTGCCCATCAGGCAGCCGAGACATTCCAGTGCTGGAACAACACTGTGATCCCAGATTAACTAATTCTCCCCTGGCACAGGGCTGCACACACATTTCAGGAACACCGTGGCCAACAGTGACGGGGCAGCTGTGGGCTTTGGGCTGAACAGCTCTCAGACACCTCCTCTGCCTGCAGAGGCAGAAGAGACTGAACATACCCAGATTTTCCAGCCCTTCTAGGAAACAAAACCCAAACTTGAACTATTTGTGTTGTAGCCTGACTTGTGGACAAACTCTGGTAATTCTATCAGCTGCTCAGGGAACCAGGAGTGGATCACAGCACGCCCTGCTCCACACCAGGAGCAAAGGCAGGCCCCAAAATACAGTCACAGCATTTACAGAACACCCACAATAAATACACTCATGTCCCTTCCCCACAAAGGGCCATACACGGGTTTTGGTTGTCCCTTACCCACACCCTCTGTCATTCCGAGTCGCACCATTCCTGTCCTTGGCACCAACTGAAGCCTAATGGTGACAAGGGAAGATTTAGTGGCCAACACAAGCATTTGCAGAAACTTATTTCAAGAGTTTTGGCAAGTATTCACTCAGTGAAAGAACACAACCTGACCTCATTAGTGTATTAATAGTGCATGCCTGGCACTTGGGCAATGACTAAGCCTTAATTTAAAATACAAAGGTATTTTAAATATTTGTGGGAGTGGGGGAGAAAATATGATGCAGAAGAATTTCTGCAGCAAGTAGTGCTCAATTCTTTTAACAGCTGTCTGTGAAATAAGCCTTTAGCTCTGGCAGATCCTCCCCAACACCAGCTACCACAACACAGGGGGAAAGCAGAGAGAGGCTCTTCTTGTGTCTCAGGCAAGTGAACTTTCACTCTAACAAACAGTCACTAGACAAAAGAGCTGCACTTCCTGCTACATTAAACAGGTGAACACATGGGTTGCTCTCAACAAAAACAATTTTTCAAAGTCAGTACCATGAAACTCCAGCGGGAGAAGGAGAATCACTGTTAGTATGAAGAAGTTTGATTTTAAGATTTTTTCAGTCTCAAGCATCTATAGGTTTATTAGTAACCAGGTGAAAATACTTAGATAAAACTATGTCTTTTAATACTGAAAATGAAGTGCCCTATGAAATTCCTACCTTATGCTATACTGCTGGAACTATCTTAATTATTTTATTATTCAAGATTTGGAGAAAGGCTGTTTACTTGAAGGGAGAGCCACATGTTCTCTCTCTTCCAAGTCCAGACACACAGAGCAAACCCTGGATCCAACACCTGGCTGCTCAGCCCCGAGCTCCACAGGAACCCAGACATCCCACATTCCCAGCCCCAACACGGAGACACGTGAAGTGTCCGCAGCCTAACACTGATCAAACTGTGCATCCCCCGTGTCCTGCCTCGGGAAGGCCTGACGCTCAAAGAAAGGGAAGGGATTCACTTCTGAATGTGGGAAGCTGAACGATCTGATCACACCCCGGGTCTGG
The DNA here is from genome assembly GCA_013397115.1 of Edolisoma coerulescens. Classification (NCBI taxonomy): domain Eukaryota; kingdom Metazoa; phylum Chordata; class Aves; order Passeriformes; family Campephagidae; genus Edolisoma; species Edolisoma coerulescens. The sequence continues at coordinate 1,353,032 of VWZW01002009.1, read as the reverse complement.
GCACTCCCAGTGGGGAAACTCAAGGAGCAATCCCTCGCTGGGAGGGGGCAGCAGGGGCAGGCAGCTCGGAGCCCAGGAGAGCCCACCTGCCCGAGCAGGGACGGGCCAGGGGCAGCCTCTGCACCCGGGCACTGCTTGCTTGAAGAGCTACAGCTGGAAGCAGAGGAAGGAGTAAGAACAAAATCGCAGCTTTGGAAAGAGATCCAGCAGAGCTCACATGACAGCGCCGAGCCCGCTGACACCTCGGGACAGCGTGTCCTGCCCCAGCCTTCAGCTCGGCTATTCCGGGCTCTTGGCACTGGACAGGGAGAGTGAAGGGGAATCCCCAGGAAGGGGCTTCACAGAGGATCTTCAAATAGCAGCCAGCAACACGAAGGCACTGCATCAGAAAAGGTACAAGGTACACTCTTAACACTGGCACATTTTTACTTGACACTGTCTTAGCTCTGCACTTTTCCTGCTCAAGTGACAGGCTTTTATTCCTGCTTCCACATTTCCTACAAAGTTCTGCAGTATCACACATTTTCACAGTGAGTCTTGACTATGACTGTAAATCAAAATATCTTTCAACTGCATGAAGCACATATCTTTCCAGAAAGTGAATAAAAGAATAGGATGATCATTACCATCACGGGAAATATGACCACAACCCATGTGGAATGAGCTGCTCCTTCTCCCAAACTACTGTCACCTTTCTGCTGTACAGTTATTACTCCATGCAGCAGCACTCACAGGTAACCTGGAGTTTTTCCAAATACAGGTCAAAAAAACCCCCCTCTTATGCAGTCAGCTCCCCTGCCACATCCCCAGCTGCAATTCCTCTCTGGGTACCTGAGTGTCCTTACACCTCACCTCTGACATCTAATCAGTAGAGAGCAAAACACAAAACCCCATCGAACCCGTGGTACCTTGCGGGTACCTGACAGGTGGGATTCTCAGGGCAGAACAGCCCAGGGCACTTGGTAGCAAAGGCCAGGATCATTAGTTACGAGACACTCATTAAGGAGCAGAACCTCATCAGCATCCTGGCATTCAGTCCCAGCCGCCCTGGTGCCCCGGGTGCTCCTCGGTGAAGCAGCTGTGACCAGTCCGATCGGGTATCACCATGTGTCTCGGGATGCCTCCAACTCAACTGCAGGCCAAATTATTTGCTCCCAGATGTATAATCAACATGACAGGACCGTGCACCTCTCGAGCAGGCAGCAAAGCAGCAGCTTGTGTGCAGTGTTACAACCGTTTTCTGTACCAGCACTTTTCACCTTCCTGCAAGACACACCAGCTGCTCCGTGTGCCCAGCGCTCAGCCCTGCTGCTGCCCACCACACACACACAGAGATAAATGTAACTGAGTGTTACAGCACGGATATGTAACATACACAAATCTGCTTTGTGATTGATGATTTGTGATTTTTTTCAGTGACTGCATGCCTCTTACATCCTCTGGCTACACAGGGACTTGTGGGGGGAGCCAAGCAGCTCTGTTTGGGAAATCGTGTTGTAAAACAAACCAAAACAAAATGGCAAGTCTTACGTAGTCCCAGAAATCCCAAGTTGATTAAAACCAGTCAAGTACATGACTTAACCTACTGCACAAACGTCCATCTTTTCCCACCCACGGGGAGCTGTGGGGGGCTGAAAGCAGCCGTGCACACCCAGCAGCTCCTGGCCGGCCGGGGGACGCGCTGCCCTGGCAGCCAGGCTGCCGCTCCTCCCGGAGCCCCCGTGCTGCTCACTGCAGGCTCCCCAAAGACTGGGGCATGCAAACTGCTTTACGGAATAAACACAGCCACATCAGCACCACTTTCTTCCTCTCTACTGCCCAATAATATTCTTCCTCTTCCTTGCTCATAAAATAAATCTGCCAAGATACTCTATGAGATTACCAATATATTTAAATGATGATCTGGGGTTATGATTACATTATCGCTGCGGTTCAGGGTATGTGCTCTGGGGAAGGCAGCCCAATCCTAGGAGGGTATTATTTTCGAGTGACTTTTATTGTCCATTACCTTACACCATTTCTGTCACAGCTATGATGTCTGGTAGGAATAGTTCACAACAGAAATATCTTTGTCGTTAGTATTCTCATTGCAATTTAGTCAGATCAACCTTTAAATCTCATCCATCATACTGAAGAGCTTTGGCAAAGCAAGCACAGTAATATATGCTTCCATGCAAAACCTAATTACAGGCTAGGTTAAAAAGCCTACCCTGTTCCTTCTGCAGTGCAAGGTGACAGGAAATCCTGAGCATCCCTTGGTTTCTCACTCTCCCTTTTGGCTGGTGAAGTGCATAACCCATTCATTACAGCAGACTGATTCTGTCTGGCACATGACAAACTTACTTGAACCTAACAATTAAACTTCTGACAGCGTTTCCAAAAGCAGAGAGTATTTACTGTAAATGCCTGACAATTTTTTTCCTCTCTGCTCATCTCTCTCAACAGTCACCTTATGATGACTGGAAATTACCATAAGCAAATAGCAGTCTAACATCCAAAAAACCCCTCATGTTAATGTGAAATACACACCTGCCAACACTGAAAAAAATATGAATATGAATGTTAAAGGAAACAACACGAGGAGCAGCACTGAAATGCTTGAGGAGAGAACACTGCAAGAGCACAGTCAGAGAATGTGATTCAGTAAAAAACTGCCCAGCAAGAGCTGCCTGTGGAGGGTGGTGGTCACGGCATGGCCACCCCTGCCCTGCGAGAGGGTCTGGGGCCTCTCTCACCAACAGCTCTGCCTGCGCTGAAGGAATTCAAGCAGAAACTGTTAAACTGAGTCCAATAAATCACCAGGAAACAGTTTCTGAATTTCAGGCTCAGCATCACGATGAAGCTGTGTCTACAGACTCACACACACAAACATTACAGTGAGTTACCCACAATTTACAACCCCCTGAAAAGGATGATGGTCTTCGTAACAGACTGACCACTGAAGAGAAGAATGGTGGTTTAGTCACACCTCACATTTCAGAGGGTTGGAATTATCCTGAGAGCAGGTGCAGATGGGTTTCTGTTAAGACTTTGTGAAAACCAGATTTTCAACAGCCAGTAAGGGATGGGCTTCTCAAAGACCCCAAATCCACTAACTGAGAATATTTTAGTGAAATGGCTGAAGAGCCCTGGAGCTTTTTCATACCATGTCAACAACTGATACTCATTAAACAAATGCTGTGACAGACACCATAACTCACTGTTCCGTACCTAGAAGCAAAATGACATTAAGTCAACTATTTAAAGCTATTCGGAGTCATCTCTCTGTGGATGTCAATAAAACAAATACTTCCTGCCAATAATTAACTGTATGAAACGTCCCACTCTGTTTCAAATCACTACCTACACCCAGCTCAGGTCCATATTCCCATTCTAAGCAAGCAAGATTATAACTTCAAATACTCTGTCCTCTAGGTTGGGGAAAAATCCAGTACAATGGCTTGAAAATAGCAAGGCCTGGCACAGTGTGCTTGACTGGATCCCTGTGTCTGAGGATGCCACCTGAGCTAATACAATACTTGTGAGAGAACATTTCAAGTGCCCATCTCTCATTAGGTAGGCAGGCAGTTTACTTCTAATTTTAGTTTTAAGTTTTCAAAGTTTTAAAGAGTTACAGGTTTAGAAAAGTTTTAAAGAGTTAAAGGCTGGGTTTTTTTGGTTTTTTTCTGTGTTGTAGTACCAGCTCCCTAGAACTTGGTCCTAAACCAAAAGGCATAATTGTCGAAGTCTTCTGGATACATTTTAAATGCTCTGCAGATCCATCCATTCCAAGGGATGGTTTCACAGGGCTCCTATTAAACAGCTCCAGGATCAGTGCCAAGAATACTTGGTGAGTTATATTTTAAGGTAAATGTTCCTTTCCACCAGCCTAACTGGACTACTCCCACCCCTTCTTTCACTGCGGTGAATTTCCTAGTGCTACACCACATGCAAATATTTATGTGTGATGTTTGTGTAGGATGTAAACATCAAATACATGTTCACATCCAAAACCGAGGGTGGACAGCAGTCAGCAGCATTTAAAGGGACAACACTTCCTCTGAAGAGAGGTGAGACCGTGACCGTGGAACAGCAACAGCAGGTTGCATTCTTCCCCAACCAGTTTTCACTTAGGTGTGTTTCAGATAAAGTAAGAAGCCAACCTTAATTTACATTCTCACAGTTGCAATTTTGAGCTGTCCAGAAAATTTACTGTATTCATTTTTATCACCTTTGAACCATTAGAGCCAGATCTCTCAGGCCACCACGCTTTTGACATGAAACACATGTCAGAAATAAACACATACCAAATCTACCTGGAATTTTACTGTATTGCTTACGAAGCATGCAACAACATGCTCACCTTTTAATTTATAATGCAATAAAGCTTTCAAACACGAAGCCAAATTATTTAAGAACACTTCTGTTATCCTTCTCGGAATTCATTCATTTCTGATGAAGGAAAGATTAAATATAGGCTGGAAATATATTCATAACATAAGTGTTCACAGAAACTGCCAGACATTTTCACATCATTAAATGCTAACTGAAGTAAGTCCCATCCCATGGAGCCACGGAACACACTCTGTCTGTACCAGCACTGCCACCTCCGTTCCAGGCTGGCTCCTGGCACAGGAGGGAACAACCTCACTGCACCCCCAGCCAGGTGACAATGACAGCTGAGATACAGCTCCACTCTCCAGCAACGTCTGAAGGACCCTTGTCAAAATGAAGAACCAAAACTCAAGCACTTGGGCAGATGGATTGTTCCGAGGCTCTGGTGAAACCCCTCAATTCAAACCAACCCCTAAAATGAGTTTCTACCAGGCACAACAAAGAATCCAAACTACTTCCACAGTTGGTTCCCATCAGACACCTTTAGTAACCTCCCATCCCACACAAGAGCACAAGTGAACAGACCATCCTAAGCAAGTAAGACAAAACCAGAAGTAAGATCCAAAGCACAAAAAAAAAAATTGAATCAGCTCTGCTGCTACAGCCCCAAACCCCGAGTGTGGGATCTGTTCAGCCCAGCCCGTCCTCAGAAAGTTTAACAAACATACAACTGCGAATCTTAACAAAGTTTTCTATAAATCTTTATGTACATATGTGACTGGAAATACCACCACTTAGCACTTATAAATATCTTTTAATTAGAACACTTCCAAGCCCTCAAGAAGTAGTAAGCAAACCTCACAAAAATACCTCTGAAATATTGTTGTAATTTCTGAAATGTTTAAGAAGGGTAGATCAAAGTATGAGAGCAAGCCCATGTAAAATGGGCTCAAAATCCACAAAACCTGCTGTAACCAACTCTGCCCATTCAGCTTCTCTCTACAGCCATGCTGCTGCCTATTAAAGACTCTTATGTCTCAAATCCAGGGAAAAGGAACGGAGGAAAATACAGATATTATGTTCCCCCAACTTCAAAACATCAGAACAACAGCTTGAAGTATTTACATTTCCCATAATCAGAAGGAAAAGGAAATGATGCTGAGAATTGTGCAGCCCAGCCAATCCAAAGATTCATGTGATTCAAATCCAAAAGCAACTTCAAAGCCGCTCCATAAAACTCTACCCAAAATGTGCAGCAGCCAGATGCTGGCATTGCAGGAAGAGCTTTCACAGCATCTGGATCCTGCAAGCAGCAGCCAAACGGAAGCAGAAACTCTTCTCCACATAAAAATATTTAACATTTTTCTACTTACAAAAATAGCTATGGTAGAAATACTGTTTATATTTTTTCTGCCCCAAAATACGCCAAGTAAGACTGTATTATCAATCTTGCCACTAAATGAAAGTCAGCTTCCCTGCACATTCCTGAGTGCCTGGAACTAATGGCACAAGTTTTCCAAAAATTAGTGCAGCTCTTTAGCTCATATCCCCACCCCTGTATCCCTGTATGTAGCACATCTCTCCATCTCCCTTCCCACACGGGTACAGCTGTCCTTAAAGGACAAGATTCATTCACCAGTACCTTGCAGATCAAGGCCACAGAGTAAAACAAAGAAGATCTGTTCTTTATAATATCTGCAGAGCTACTTTTATTACTTATTTTGATGACAGACAGGGTTAATGAAGTTCTTGCAGAGAACTCTCCCTTTCCTGGGCTAAATGCCCAAATTCTTTCAGGATTCACAAGACTTGTCTATTTAAATTGGGTCCAATTTTTTTCCCTACAGAAAGGCCTGCACAGAATGTTCTGAAGAGAAGCTGGGAATTAACCTTTCAAGAAAATTGTAACTAAATGTGCAAGATCTGTATAAGAGACAAATCATATTTCACACTGTATTCTGCCCTCTGAAACAATTTTCTAAAGCTCTAATAAGCCTCAGTGTTGAAGCAAAAACTCAACAGTATCATTTTATTAAAAACCATGAGCTTACTCATAGAAACAACAGTCCTGCCCACCCTGCATTTTTTTCCCAACCTCCCCAATGCTCACACCTTATTAATACCTATGAATAACACACTACTACTCATCAAAAGAAATATTTCAAGTCCAGCAAAATCCAGGTGCAGCTATCCCTGACCAGGAAGTTGGAAGCCACGTGGCAAAGCAAGTGCAAAAGCAGAACGATCCCTCTTCCTGCATTAGTGATGAAGCAGAAAAGCTAAAATAAGACATTACAGTCACTTCAAAGTGCAAACCAGGGAGACTAAAAGAAATCCCAGTAAGTCAGTCACAGGGTAAGTTATTGCCTACCTTAGTATACAAAGAACTAAGAGCAAACACAGGTAGAGAACCATCCCCAACAGTTTACTCTTGGATGGTAAAGTTCTTACATCTGACATGTTATAAATCGAGTAATTGACCCACAAGGAAGTAAAGAGCTCAAGAGAGTTAAAAATTACCCTATAATACCATAAAGATTAACAGGTTTGTAATACCCACCCAAGAAGCGCTTACTCTAAGTAGAATGATTATGAACACACAGCAAGAATATTTACTCCACGGCCCCGAGCTCCGTATACACAGACTCCACAAAAGGCAGCACTGGTTCTTAGTACAGTGACAGCTGAGAGTCCCTCCTTAGGTTTCCCAGCTGATTAAAGGGTGGCACACAGACACAAGCTTGTGACTTACTTGCTTCCTTGAAATACAGTCATGTATTTTTAAAACTTTTTAAAGGTTTCTTGGGGGTTTTTGTTCCAGTTTAACGTTTTTGAGACTCTCGGTTTTTTACAACTCTGACAGAAGAGTTAATGAAACACCAGCAGCACAAAGAATGAAGCAGAATCTCCATAAAAGAGGAAGGAATTTTTGTGTTCATGTTTGATATCTATATACCCTGAGACTCTACTCTTGGGGGAAAGAAACCATCTCCTCACTGTAATGACACAGATTTGCCCCAAGAACCAGAGCCCACCACAAACCCTCCAAGAGAGGCTTGACATTCGGAGCGTTCCTAAGCAGGAAACAAAATGTTCCAACAGGGAGAAAATCCACGCCTTTTCAGGATGGCAGCAACAAGTGTCCACAAGGTTAAGAACAGGACAAGACACTTCAACCGAAATTCCTGAAAGGATCGTATTGAATGCACTTTGAAGCTGTCATCGATCCTGTAGGTCAGCATTCCCCAATTATTGCACCATCTGCAGCGATTTTCCTCTCCAACTCCCCAGTTTAAAAATCCCTAAGTTAAGAAAAAAGTTACTCTCCCAAGTCAAAGGGGACAGTTGGCTCTAAGAAAAGAAGAAAAATTGGAACTTACATTATCCTGGACCACTTGAGGCAGGAGACAGCGGCGGTGTGGGAAGTGAGCACTGCCGAGCAGGAGTGAAACAGCTCGGGCTGTGCCACCCCCAGCACCCTGGCTCTCAGAGGCAGCAGCCCCAACTACCCAGCACCCGGTTCTCCTGTCAGCATGGGCTTAGAGCTCCACTCCATGCCCACCGTGAGTTTCTAACATGCTGGTGGATACTTCCCACCTCATAGCAAGCGGGCTTCCCAAAGACCCAACGACAAAAGTAACCGGAGAACAGGATCTGTCACTGAGCTCTGCAAAATGAAAGACTTGCAAATCCTCCCCAGGGTGTGGAGCAACACCTGCTCCGTCAGCAGGCTGGGCTGGGACGGGGTCACAGCCCTTATCAGTGCGGTTTTCGGTCCCTGCAATGCCACCCACGCGGTGAGGAGATGGTGATTCACTCGGAGACAGCGCGCGGAGGAGCAGGACGGCGACAGCCTCCCACAGAGGGACAGCACAACCAGCCCCGGGGAGTCCCACCACATCAAACACCGACGGGGGCTGGGGCTGAAAGGTGGGAGGATGCACTGAAACAGGACACTGCAACCTCCCCAGGAAGGTCCCTCAGGTCTGCTGGCAGTGCTGCCCCGGCTGCTGGGGACACTCTGACAGCCGCTCATTTTGGAAAGAGCTGTGCAGTGCAAAATGTTATCGCCCTGCTCAGAGGGGAACCTCTGCCCTTTTCTCCAGCACTGCCACGCTCAGGTTTATCACCCTTGGTTCCTCCAGCTCGGAGAGGTTTGAGTTCACACACTCCCACACGTCCTCCTGCCACCACCACCACTGCATCAGGAGCAGTCCCTTCCCGCTGAGAGGGCTCACTTCCTAAAGGGGTTCCTGGAACAGCAGCAGCAGCATCTCCACACGGGAAAACAACATTTCAGCACCATTTCCAACTCTTGTTACACAAACCATCCATCCATCCATCTGCAGAACCCAGAAAAAAGCCTGTTACACCTTAGATTGAGATAAACCCACCCAGAGCTGCAGCCACATAAAGCTCTGGGGAGCTGAGGCGAGTAGGGACCACTGCACCACCCGACAGGGAAAGCTCAACAGCTTCATAGAGAGAACTGCTTCAAACTACGACCCAAACCAGTCAATACTTTGACAAAATAACAAAATAAATTGCCTTCCTAAAAAGCAAACGCATTGATCTGTCCAGACTGGTGCCCGAGGTCTGTCCAAGGGCAGGGGATGGGCTGGCACCTACTTTGATTCATCATGTGAAGCACAATTCAAAGGTTGGAGTCCAGAACTGGAGACCAAAGTTACTCAAAACAAATAAGCACAAAAACTCTAAGTGCCTAAGAACCGTAAAATGCCTATAAATAGTCCAGAGGGGTTAAAAAAAGAAAGATAGCAAGGAAATCACCATAAAGGAGACAGCTGGATGCCAACAGCAGCAACAACTTCGTCATTTAAAAGAATGATCTTACCACCTTCTGCACTTCGTGATCTGACATGCTGTAACTATTTTAATAAGTTTATAATTGCCACGGTGAACTAGCTCATAGAACAATAAACCAGCACATCCAATTTATAATCCCAAACTTCATGCAGTTCTGTGCAAAACCTCCATTTCTGCCATTTTCAGATCTCAGCAGAAAACACCCAACCTTAAACCTACTCTTTTTCAGACTTAGTTACACCTGGACTCAATCAAAAATGTGGATTTGCTGATAGTTTCTAAATTACCTGATTTTCTTGGGTAAAACACAGTACAAGCACAGGAAAGACAATACCACCTGATCTTGCCAAAACACAGCAGACTACAGAAGTCATGAACTACCTGCAAGGGCTTTTTTTCTTTTTTTAAAGATGCAATAAATAATACATCTGACTGCTCAACAAGCATCTGTGAGGTTTCAAGAATGCTTTGGAGTACAAAATTCCCAGGGTCGCATTCATTTACACCACTTGGTTTCAAATAGATACGAGTCTGCTGTCGGTTCACTTAAACGTGTAACGGGAAACTCAAATTTGACTAAAAGGTTGTATTACATTACTATGGGGTTTATATGGAAACCTTTTTAGAAGGAAGAAGCTAAGGGTTTTTTTCCTCTCCCATCTGCGACAGACAGCTGTTCACGGCCTGGAATCTCTGATAGCAGACACTTAAAGTAGCACCAAGCTGAAGTAAACAATTTAGAAATTTGATTTCTTTAATTGTACTGACAGAGTAAAATTATTTGCAATTTATTGCATCGTGCCATGTTATAATCCATGTCACAAGACTAAACACTGGAAGCTACATAAACTGTTTTAACAGAATAAAAAATACAGCTTTTTTCTGCAATATTTTAAAATGTTAAAAAACAATCCAAGAGACTTCTCATGTCTGGACAGCAGTGGCGCTTACGGGAAGTCCAGATGTTTAAATACTTAGCACAGGTTAGAACTTGAAGCAATCTTGATCCAATCCAAAGTGCATATAAAAAATAAACCAAGATAGAAAAAGACTTATCTACCTGTAAAAAGATCTGACAGCTTCACAGGCTGCATTCGAACCACTATTAAAAGTAACTCCTTGTGCTGTTCTGTTTTTAAACAAAACTTCACTTACAGGCTCTAGAACTGCCACTCGGTCACACACTCAGAACCTCAGTTCCCTCCATCCTACATCTCAGCCAACTCAAGACAGCAGCTCCCAGTCTGGCTTTAGAAACACACACCTCCTCCCCACCCCCAAAACCTGCAAGAAAAAGTTTTGGAAGTATTTCATACAGCTTAATTTTCTATGTAAGTCAGACACACTGCAGCAATTCCAAAAAGCACTATGACTTTTAAGTCAGATCTAAATATAGATTTTGCATGCTAATGTTTTGGCTTCTGGGTTTTTTTCTTCAAAAAGAAAAATACTGACTGGGCCAACATCATCTCATGGTTTGAACACTTTGAACTCTTCTTTCACCTCCTAGATAGTACATTTTCCTCCATTTAACTTCAGAGACACAGCTCTCCAGTGAAACATGGAATTCACAAGTGGAAGAGACCCAGGCTCCAGCCTGTTCCCAGGGCACACATCCCAGTCCCACCACGGGAAAAGGCCAGGACACAGCTCGGGAAGGCACCACCTGCCCTTCCAGCAGCCACAAAGAATCAAGTGTTCAACTCTCTTAAACTCCTTCTGGCTCCTTGGTTTTACACCAATTCACTGTGGTTTTACACCAATTCACTGTGAGCTGAGCCCGCCCACAGGACGGGGAATGGCAGCCTGGGCGAGCAGGGAGCACCGGGGGAACCCCCCAGCACCAGCTCAGCCACTCGGGACTGCCTGGTGCTGACACCCCGAATCTCCCCCACCGTTACCATCAGCTTCAGATAAACTGCTCTTATCTCCCGGAGCACTCCCTGACTGCCGGTGGAAAGCAGCAGGGCCCTTGCTGAGTACTGGCTTACACTGAAAGCTTTACAAAGGAAGGGTGAGTACAGTAAACACAGCTTAACGGCGTTTGGGAACAGAAAGAACTATTTTCAAGGCCTCTGCCTTTAACAGGACAGTGTTCACTTTGCCCATTTTAGACAACCTTTAACTTCCACATGATTTTGTACCGGGAAAGGCCACTCTGTCCAGTCCATGGAGTGTGGCACAGACACGTGTGAGCCTCCTCTGCCACCGTGCCTGTCCCAGAACCAGGGGCAGAGCAGGTCACCGTTCTCTTGCTGCATTTTCAGCATCTACAGTGACCATTGGTATTAAGGCCATCATAAACTGTATTTCAGCTGCATGACTATTTAGTTTTTGCTTTCAATATTACAAGATTTTTTTTCTTGCATCTTGTATTTGTACTGGATACAACGACACATATCACATAATTTCCTACAAACAACCCAGCCAGGCACCTAGAGAGGTGTACATTGGATTAGTCACCATCTGCCCATAAAAGGTAAAACAGACTGGTTAAGTGAGTTTACAAGACAAATGCAGGAGTGTGTGTTACGGGCAGAACGGCCGTTCATGACTTCCCTAAACATAATTCTGTGCTCAAACCATACAAAGCATCATGACCACTCTTTGTCTACACAAGTGTTGAGCTGTAGTAAAACCTTGGAAGTTGCATTCAGAAACAGGTTCGTTCAGTGGTGAAGATGAGCCCAACTTCTAAAATGAGGCTCCATGTACTTATTGTTCTCATTTGCTGGAGATCGCCAGGAACAACCTCTTTTGCAACAAGAACCTCTAAGAAAAGCACATTAGAATGACAAAAACTAAAATACAAGCTGGGCTATTAAATTCATTTTCCCCAAGGACCCATCTAGGCTTTCATTTAGGGCAGAGCAAAAAGTCCTACAAGCCCCAGATTTCCACTTTCTCATTTCATTTTTGAAATCTTCTTTTAAGTACTTCCTCTGCTCCTCCAGCCACAGTCCACTTTCTCGCTTTAAATTCAGACTGAATAAATTTGATTTCTCCCACCTGCCCCAGCTGTTGGCTGCTGCAGCCACAGGGGTTGGTCTGTACTGCCAGGTTGGTTGTTATTATATATTTTTCATAGCCTTGAGGTCAAATATATTTCACACCACATAAAGGAGGAAAAGATGCTAAAATACATCCACTAATTAATCCTTTACACATCTAGAAAGCTGCAGGTGTTCAGGAAGGTGACTTGTTGGTAACCACCCCCATTTTACAGCTAAGAGAGCAGAGGCAGAGCAGGAGAAAAACCCACATGGGTATTTCTGGCTCCTACCCCCATTCAAACAAAAATACTCATTTTACTCCGAGTAAAGAACAGCTCATTAAGTATGCAAAAAAACTCTTTCAAGCCATTGCAAGAGGCCTTCAGAACAACAGGTAGGTGTGAATAAAGCCCAAAAACACACTGCAGGAGAAGCCTCAGAATCTCTCACTATTTTCTCCAGTACAGCCTCAATAACTGCAAGAAATGAGAAAAAGCCAGTGTAGGCTCAATATTTTCTATATATATTTCAGTGTTATAGACTGACATAAAACTTTTCAGGCAGGATCACAGAGGGCAAGTACTGCAAAAATACTCCCAGTATGGGCTTGGAGTCCAAGTTATTCATCTTCATCTGGTTTTCTCCCAACAAAATGAACAGTGAAGAATTTGAAAAGGTATATAAAAACTCACATTCCAATTATGTGTCCATCCTCTCTCACATAATACCTATTTGTCAAGAAACAGAATTCCAGAGGAAGGAGGGGAAAATGAAACAAGCAGAAGCGTCTTATACATCACAGGTGTTAAGAAAGCAAAAGTTTGGTTCTGCTCTGACAATTCCTTTGGGGTGACAGCAGTCCCTCACACTCCACCTAGAAATCTCACTTCTCACAGAAGATGCTCTTTTTCCATCATAATAAAAGCTTCTCACAGTTCCCATTTTTTTAGGTCTTTAAGACTCAGAGCCAGAGGAAACAGGCAGCAACAGTCTTATCTAAAATCAGTTCCTTCTTTTTTTTTCTGTTGTTGCTTAACAGAATATGACTGTCACAAAGATTGTCTACAGGAAAAAAACAACAGTGGAAAGAGTTTGACTCAATGTCAAGAGATGTCTCAAATGTAAAAGCTGTAGAAATGCTGCAGAAGTTAAACGGTTGCTTACAGTGATTCACAAAAAATGAACTTTTAAAGGAGACACAGAACTGACAGCAAGACAGTCACAATGTGTCAGGAACTTGCATCACTGGACTTCTAATTGCTACAATATTTCCTATCAAACTACTTCTCCTGCAATAATGCCATAGGCAATCACCATAGGCAGAGATATTCCATGTGTGCGAACAGGCAGACAAACAGATGGGCTCAGAAATCCACCGTTATTCTAAACAAGCATAAATCACACTTTGGAGGGAGGAACACGTTGGGGGGAAAAGATGGTATTTGATAGTTCATCTCTACCATGTGCTCTCTCCACAGCCATGTGCAATCCCCCGGCACCGGGGTTACCGCGGAGTTCCCACCCGGGAGAGAGCGCGGCAGAGCGCACCCCGGGCGCGGCGCTGGGGAGGGGGGATTGCCAGCAATGGGTCTCGGGAGACCCCAGCGTGAAGCAGCCGGGCAGGGTCTCGGGGCCTCTCGGACAACCCGGCATTCTCTCCGCCAACCCCGGGAGCTCCCGGAGCCCCACCGAGCAGACAAACGAGCACATCCCGGGCTCTGGGGGGCAGCGGCGCTCGGACGGGCGCGGAGCCGGGAACGGCTCCTCCGGGGCGCGTGTGCTCGGAGCACAGCTGCTAAAATGGAAAAAAAAACCCCAAACCTCCCCAACCCCGCCGAGCGACATCAAAGCGCGCAAACACTCGTGCTTGTATCACAGTCACAACTTTGCCCAAGTCGCAAGGCCGCCGCTCGGCCCGTCCGGCGGCAGCGGGGCTGACCCG
>VWZW01002009.1:1194791-1338653 GCA_013397115.1 Edolisoma coerulescens | reverse complement strand
GGGCCCGGCATCCGCTCCCGCCGGGGCTGCGGGAGGGCGGCCGGGGCCGCTCGGCTCGGAGCGGGGCCCCCTCGCGGGTCCGGCCCAGGCGTTTCGCAGCCTCGGGCCTCGAGTGAGGCGCAGCCGAGTTCCTGCACGAACCGGCCCGGACGGGTTTGGCTCCAAAACGTATCCAGCGTTTGGGACAGAAAAAACTCAGTCCGCAAATTATGACACGTATGAATACTCGACATAAATTGAATTGAACGTGAAATTCAACAGGCTTTTTTTACAAGTGAACACGAATCTGAAAGTAAACTTGGCAAGAAACACAAACCAAACGAGCGAGGCTCAGCAATGGTCCCTGCGGCGTGCCGGGGCTGGGGACCGAAGCAATTGCTCCTATTTTGTCAATTGTTGTCAGTTCTGCCGAACTTGCGTGGAGATGTTTGCTGGTAGGACTGGAAACTCCCAGCGCTGGCACAGCGCAGTGCTAGCGCCAGCGAGCCCTAGAGCAGCTCACAAATGAAACACGTTGTGCCAGCAAAAGCACCTTCACCACTATAACCATCTCCACGCAGCCCTTTGCTAGTTAAAATACTACTTTAAAATGCTTTTTTTTTTTTTTCTTTTTAATCAGTCCTGTAAGGCAGACGAGTTGAAGTGCCCTAGCAGTGAGCATGGAGCCAGTCCCAGCAGGAACGGGGAAGGGCAGCCCAGTCCCCCTGGACTCAGGCCGGGCGCCCGCGATGGAGCCGCGCTCACAGGGGCCCAGTCCTTGGGGACGGGACTGTGGTTTCACCCCGGTGTCCCATGCCCTGGCCTCGCTGTTTCCCAATCCCTTCAGGTGTGCTGCAGCTGTCTGGAGAAGGCAGTCGTGTACGGTGACGCCCTGCCCCGCAGCACCGGGGATTTGTTGTGCGTGTTCCCTGGGAGCAGCGGGAAAGGCCCCGCTCTGCGTTCCCTGCCCGATGCTCCCGAACACGCAGCTTCCAAGGAAATGCCTGCGGCCCTCGTGGCGTGTCACTGCTGTGTTCCTCTCTCTCGACTGACTGCATCACCTACACCTACACCAGAGCTGTGGGGAACCTGCCCAAGACATTTCGGTTCAAATAGGTCACTTTTTCCAGCAGACTCCACTTACATACTTCAGGATAATTCTGCGTTTTACAGAACCTGAAACATGATGGCAGATCTTTGCCCAAATGGCTTTTATCCATAGAAACTCCCACTTTTAGGAAAACCTTCTTGCTAAAGCAGTGCCACCTCCAGCATCCAGAGAGACCAGAAACTGCTGTGGTGGTTTGGGAAGATTTTAACTGTTTCTTCTGGAAATGTCGCTCAGGTTTGGTTTTGTTACGAAGCTGTTTACACCTAGCTAATAGAAATTCACTGTGTTCAGTTTGGGTGAATATAAGCAAGATCCAGGGGCTTGAGTTTCTGATACATTTAAGAGATAGTGAACGTAGATTCTCTCTCCCAGAGCATTTCTGATGGCGCAGAGTTTCTCTCCGGGGTGCAGATGCCTGCACAGCTCTGCAATGCTTCTCACTAGAGACAGAGCAATAGACACAACAGATGGAAACTAAGAGGCCACCTGGTTTTAAAGCAAATCATATCATCAATCTATCAGTACAAAATCTGAAACATGGGAAAGTGCTTAGAGAAACAAAATTAATTCAATTTTTTTTCTCCAAACTCAATTTTCCCAAAGTCTGTTGATGTACCATTTGCAAAAAGGCATTTCTTTCTCTTAAAAGGAGAATGTCAGTGGATTGAGGTGGAAGAACTTAAGTGCTTTACATCAAAACAACAGCCAGAAAATATCTATTGTTAGGCTGCCATAAGTTACCGTCTTTCTATTCAGAAAAGCTGTTTTTAAAAATCTGCTACATTCTTTTGCACAGCTCCAAGATCCAGGTTTTTCATGGCTAAATTAGACAGACCAGACAGAATTAATTTAAATTATCAACAGCAATTCAGTTAGGAAAGAAAATTAAATTTCCTCAATTAAGTCTTGACAGAAATAGACTTTCTTTCATATCTGTGCTACAGTTCTGTGTGAAATTCTCTTTCAAACAACCCCTGAAGTGAGAACTTTCAGATGTTTACTTTACTTCTTCTGTGTTTCAGGGTCTGTAAGAACAGCCACAGATCAAGTCTCCTGAAGTGTAAAAAAATGTATTTTATACACACACATCTAAATGAGGGTTGCATCATTGACAGATCCCAGCTAACCATTCAATTTAATCAGTTAATTATTTTATACAGTTCAAGGACGGGTTGATGTACATCCTAATCTACAATACTTAAAATCCCACTGATTCAACTGTCCAAAGGAATTCTTAGTAGTTACTGTAAGTCTGTAAGGAATGGAGAACTACCTAAATAAAAGTATTTTAAATAACTTTATTTTTAACCTGAAATTACAAAGAAAGAGTTTTTTATCCCTCTAAAGCATTTATAGCCAATACTCACATGGTTGTAGAGCACCCACGGCCTCCTCACTATTTGCAGCCCAATGTTGTAGCACTGACCCATTGGGAGTGAGGCCACTTCATGTTAATTGTTCCAACAGAGCCAAGCACAGCAAGGCAGCACTGTAACATCAGTGGGGGCTGAGAACATGAAACCACGAACATTCCTGCGTTACTTGTGGGTATGGAGATTCACAAGTCCGTTTTGGGAAAACTAGAATGATCTTGACCCAAATCTTTAAGGATTTTAAATCAACATACAGTCAATTCGATTGATTTACTTTATCCTGAGAGCTAAATGCAACTGTCACTGTATCCTTCATCCTCAGTCCGTTATCGATAAATTCCTGGCCTTACTGACTTAATGTATGCCTATTGACTTATTTATTTTCCATTCCTAATAGCACACGCTGAGCAGGCTGCTAGAAGTTATTTTTAAGGGGAGGAAAAACAACACAAAAAACCCCAAAGACACCCCCAAAAACCGAAATAACCTTCTTCTTCAAATGCAAATTGTAGAGTTTAAGGAGAGTCAGTTTTCCAGCAGTAGCTGGAGAAGCCAGGCTGTGGATTCCTCTTTCCACAGGCAGGGCTGCAGCTCCCTCCACGCAGGCCGAGTTCCACAGAGCGGCTGCAGCCTGCGCGCTCCGGCTCAGATTTCCATAAGGTTGTGTCCCAGAGGAAGCATTAATGCTGAAGGAATGCATACCAGCGTGGAACGAGGCGAAAAGGCAGCACGAAATCTCTCCAACAGATTGCTCACAGAAACACCTCTTTTGTACCATATTTAAGATCTGTAGATTGATCTCATGAGCATTTGCGCAGCAGTTTAGTCTCAAACTGATAAGCGTGCTCCGAAAGGAGAGAAACAGAATCAAGGGAGATTAAAAAGCGCTGGTCTTGGGGAAGATAAGGAACCGAGAGCCACCACGTGACCCAGAAAGCGCTCCAGCCCGGCCGCCTGCGGATCTCATCAGGGAACCAGATGTGACCAGTGGCAGAATATCCTTCTCAGCGTGAGATCTGGAGGATGTGATTGCCATCCAGGAAAGGGGAGATGGGAAAGTATGATGGGGAAAATGGCCTTTTTTATAGAGTTTAATTGCTTAGAAGAAAGACAC
Source organism: Edolisoma coerulescens (assembly GCA_013397115.1). NCBI lineage: Eukaryota > Metazoa > Chordata > Aves > Passeriformes > Campephagidae > Edolisoma > Edolisoma coerulescens. The sequence goes on along the minus strand of VWZW01002009.1, from coordinate 1,335,076 downwards.
GTTTTCTTTTAAAGAGGAAGGGATGCTCAAAAACAGGCTCAGGACGGTGTCTGGAGGAAGGAGCAGAAAGATTTTTCACATGGACAGAAAACTGAACATTGCTTCCTCTTTTCTGGTGGTTTGAAATGATGAAGTGGCAGCAAACAGCTCTCATTCATTCCTTTGGTCAGCTGAAACCAGGGCGGGGCAGTGCAGAACAAGTGGAAGAGGCCCGTTGTCCTCTTCTCACGGAGCAGGAAATTGTGAGTTTTCATTCATGAATTTGCTCAGTGTCCTGCATGGAGAGGACAGCTGGGAGAGATGTTCCATCCCAGTGGAGGGAACACCTTGGCCTTAGCACACTCCCCTTGCCACATCCAGGCCGGCTGCAGGGCTGTCCCTGCCGAGCTGCTGGGTGGTGCCTACCACCACCCCAGCTGCAGAGAGCTCATCGCATGAGCTCCACCTTGCCTCACAGGGGCTGTGGGGTGGCTGTTGCTGTTGCTTTTGTGGAAGGGCAAGCAGAAGATGGAGTTTTTCAAGCACTCAGTCTTGTGGCTGCTGCTCGTTTTGGGGCAATGAGGAGGAGGAGGAAGTTTGCTGTACAGAGCTGGAGCTGGGACATGCAGTAAGCTGTGTGTCCTGCACACACAGGTAGCACTCACTGTGCTCTTGAGACAGAAGGAGTTGTGGATTCCTCATCTCAGCCCCAGCAAAGGGTTTGGAGATGAAGCCTGTGCCCTCGAATCTGTGTTCCAACAAAGCAGAGAAGCAGTGCAGGAAGCAGAGTGCTAGGGTGAGGCCCCCAGCAGCCTGTGTTGCCAAGCAGATGGGCTGCCGTGTTCTCAATCAAGTGCAGTTTTTAAGGTCATGCCTAGATAATGAGCATCACAGCACCCAAGCCTACAGATCATGAATATATGGATGAATATCGACTCACGCGTTTTCCTTTCTGCAGCTCCGTTCCTGGAGCTGTCCCTCTGCACCAGCTGTGTGAGCCTGGAGCTGCCACACCACTGGGGTTAGAGCTCACCCTGCCCCTGGTGCTGGGCACCTTCATTCAGGCTCGGTGCCTCCCTCTTGCTTCTCCAGGCAGGGTGTGAATGTGGCTCCCTGGGCTGGAGCCACAGAGCAGCAGGATGACTGCAGAGCCTGGGCTCAGGTGTGAACTCAAACCACATGTGAAGCTGATAGTGAAGATAAACCCTTCTAAGTACTCCATTATTGTGTAAGCAAGACACAAGCTTTACTGCTCTGTCTCCCTGTTTTCTTAATGAACTGCCTTAAGCTGATCCCTGTTTATATCGTTTATACCTGGTCATTAGTGAGGCTCAAATGCCTCCCCTTGCGCAGCCAGAGAAGAGGAGAGAAGAAAGAAATAGAGAAAAGACAAGGAGAAAAGCAATTGAAGCCAGATTGAGCAGCTCTGGCTTTAACAGTCCTAGGCCCTTCCCCTGTTTTCCCTGACATTCCTCCTGGTGACCCTTTCCAAGTGTTCCGGGCGAGTTTCGCAGGAATGCACAGCCACGCTCAGTATTCGTGAGCTCCGCTTGTTATTCCAAAGGAGCTGGCAGAGCTCCCCAGCTTTCACAGCCAGATGTTAGGAGGGTGACCCTGCCAGACACTGCAGGCATGCACCTTCCCATTCCCAGCCCCTTGCATGGGGAATAGTTTCTGAGGAATCTATTCTGGGTAATACTTTTGTGATTTGTTCTCTTCCTTCACTCTGAAGATTGGTTCATAGCACCAATGCCGTATCATTTCACAGCTAGAGAAAGTGGGATTAATTTTGCCATAAATTTTAATGACAGCAGGACAGATTGCTAACTGAAGGATTTCTGGGTCCTACTCCTGAGTCAGGACCCAAGCTGTGCTTGGTGTTGTGCAAAAAACACAGGACAAAAGGAGACTCCTGCCCAGAGAAAGCTGCGGGTAGTTTTACATTTCAGACTAATCCTATGGATCCACAGAGACAAAAGAATGCAAATGAAAAATGAGGCACTCTTGGTAGCAGAACACACGAGGATCATACAACATCAACAGCTCTTCTTCCATCTTTTCTTTGCCTGTTCCAGGTATTCCTCTAGCCCGTGGACAGTTCCAGGGATGCACACACCGAGGTGCACAGCCAGGGCGCATCCTTTGGCAGAGCAGCAATACATCACTGCACTCTGACTGACAGCATGATGACTTTGTGATCATAACCTCGTGTCCTGTGTGCTGTGGGACAGCCCACAACTGTTTTGACCTCCAACCTTCTTTCTCTTCTACTGCTGTTCGTAGTTTTAAACTAAACTATAAATTCTGTGGGACAAAAGCTTTGTCCATTGTAGGAGCACATTGGATTCCTGACCACTGTTTTGCTTTCTAAGAGCTACTGCACTGCAAATACTTAATGTCTCAGAACTAATGACTTGTCACTTCACTTAATTCATCAAGATGTCAAATGGAGATTGCACTTTACCTCAAATTGAGCTGGGGTGGAGGTGGAAATAATGTCATTTAAATTTAATACCATCTTACGATGGTAACATTCAAACAAATTATGAATTTAACCTTTGAAATAGTATTTTGAAAGGAAGTTAAAATAATTGCAGAGCATAGTTCTTAAAGTTGAAGTGCTTTCTGTTCCTGCACTGAGAGGTGCTGCAGAAATGCAGAGCATTATGTTTATTTATTAATAATCCCACAAAGAAATTTTCATGATCGCCACTGGGGACTGTCTGACAGGTGACACAGGCGACCTTCTGCCAGGAGTGACATCTCTCCCCTACAATTTACATTCTTTAAATGATTTGCGATCAAATTACTTACAGCACAAATTAGTTTCTCCCCCCACTGTTCACTCTCACAGCACCAGATTCAACTGTTTGTTCCACGGGGCCATAAAAATAATAATATGGAAAGTCAGTGCCTCTGCTTCCAACATGGAAACAGTGCATTGGCCAAGAGATCGATTCCTGCACTCATTTTCTCAGGCACTGGGATTTGCATCTGGGGGAGATGCAGGTCATTGGCTGGAAAAGAGCATCCTGGGTTCACATTTTGATTGCACAACGAGATAAACAAACCAAGTGTCCCAATTAGAGGGAAGAAAATAATCAGCGTTCGGTGGTACAGGAGCTGAGCAGACTAAGGAACAGCTTTGGAACAGTCAAAGAACAAACCACAGATTATTTACTGGGTGTTAGGGAGACTGTAACAACCAGTGGCAGAGAAATGGTTAAGAGAATATATTAAAGGTGCAAAGGGTCTCCCGACCTCTGCCACTGTCAGTTCTGTCAATGGGCCAACAGACGCCAGCGGAATAATTATGGCCTATATTTAGATTATGGATGCATCGGACAGGGTGAAGGTTGAACATGGGGAACATGGTTGTTTGCAGTTCATTAGTGATAGGAGCAGCCGAGGGTGGGAGGAGGGCACTGAACTGGATTCATCCCACCTGGAGTGCTTGTGCTGAGCTGCATAATGTCAGGGAAAGAGATCTGGTTAGATGGGGAAACAAAAGCAATAAACAACTGTGTTCAGCCTGTCACACCCAGCAAGCCCAAGGAAGGAGGGAAGGAAGGGAGGAGGGAAGGAAGGGAGGAAGGAAGGGAGGAAGGAAGGAAGGGAGGAAGGGAGGAAGGGAGGAAGGAAGGAAGGAAGGAAGGAGCAGAGAAAGCTCTCAGCCATGCTGTCCCTGCAACAAGGAATGCAGCTGAGACACGGGGTGGAAACGCAGAGCTGGGAGCTCTGTGCACGTGATTGTGGGGCGTTTGCACACGCATGTGTCACACAGAAGAACAGAAGGAGTGGTCTCCAGCTGTACCCTGTGCCTGTGTATCCTGTACCCAGTCCCAGCCCGTGGCCCTGGGACTGGGGAGGGTGCTGTGGGCTGGCGTGGGCTGTTCTCCAAGGTGCCCAGGCGGATGCACAGCAATGAGACGTGGAAGGACTGTGATGACCCTGCTGACAAAGGCCCTGGGGGTGCTGCTGCACGGGTCTCCAGCTACTGATGGGTCGACACAGCTATTAGTAAATGGCAAGTCAGGTGAAGAAGAGGTTGAAGGGAATGCAAAATGGAAACCAGATACTACAGCATCACATTAATTCTTCAATGCAGACTACAAATGACTGACAGTTTCCCATCATACTGACTACACAGGACCCCAGTCAAATGGCTGGCAAAGTTTCTTTACTCCAAGACACTGGGGATAATGAATTCAGAAGTTTCTGAACAGCTGCCTTTCATGGATCATTTAGAATTTGCGATGCAAATATGAAAAATCCATGTTAAATGCCCTCAACTAATTGAGTGGAGAACAACGAATACAAAAGAATAGATTGCTGACCTTGGTAAAAACAGCACAAAAGCCTTAATCTGCCCAGAGAGACCAAGAAGGGAACTGAGGAGTAGGAGAAAGCAGAAGCCTGTATACTCTCCCTCAAGTTCCTAATTCTGCTTGCCAAGAGATAAATACAGACTTTCCTTTTGGGACTACACAACAGCACCTACCTCCCTTCCTTACAACCCACGGCAGTGGAGAAGGAGTGGGTGGGAACTGGGGCTCTGACAAACTGCCGGTGTCAAACTTGACAATTCAAGTCAGAATCTGACACCGGGGGAGAAGAGACAACTGTTAAAGGGTAGCTGTTAGGAAAGGTGGGGAGGTGGGTTTTAACAGCTGAGAAGGCAGAAGATAAAGGGAGAAGAAAGGCAGGGCTGGGTGGGAGTGGGGCGGGTGAGAAGCAGGACAGCTCAGACCACTGGGGTTACAACACTGCTGCTCACAGGCAAGGGTGACATAGAAAATGGAACACTGGCAAAACTGAAAACAAGGGACAACTGTGGCTTTCTAGGATGATGTGGCAGAGCTGTTCACCTTGGAAAAACAGGGAGTTTGTGTTGCCTGGCTGTATATTGCAAATCCCTTACACTCTTCCCTAGCTAGGTGTATGCTCCAAAGGTGTTAATTGTTGACCATCAGCTGCCTGGATGAAGGGCAGTTTCTGCTGAGAGGCTGGACAGATAAGACATTGCTCTCCCAAGGCTCCCTGTATGGAAAACAGTAGCAAGGTCCAGCGAGCGAGCAAGTCTCCCCAGTTGTAGTTTTCCAAAATTGGAACGTCACGTCCGCTGGGCTGCACATACCAGCTCTGGTCCTGTCAGCTGTTTCTCACTTTATCATTGTGCTCCTTCGAGGGAGACCAGATAACTGCTCTCGTGTTGCTGCAGGCACCGCCACACCTTTCCCAGGTTGTGTCTGTGAGGAGCAGCAGAACAGAAACACTGGAGACAGAAGAGGCCAATCTATTATTTATACCCAGCTACTCCCCTTGGGCCTGAACAAGCAAAAAGCTCTCTTTAAAGGCTTATAGTTCTTGGTCCGGTTCCAAGAGAGACAAAGGGATGTTGTAAAAAGAGTTTCATATGAGCTTGGTAAAACACTCTCCTAGGGAAGAGGCAGCAGGTTTCCTTTGTGTGGGAAGGCAGGAGGTAGACGATTTTGTTTAAATTTACATTCACAATGAAGGATTTTCCTGTGTGTTTCAATGGCTCACATTCAAATTTACATTTCTTTGAGCAGTTTTCTGCATTTGTAGGGTTTCTGTGCCATTTCTAAAGCAGCAGCCCTGTTTCATGCCCTCTTAAGTCTGTACCACTCAGGAAGTTGAAAGTGCTGACTCAGCTCTCTGGAGAGCCCGTGCAGCATCGCTGTCCTTGCTGTTTGCAGTTCTCAGATATGAATAACCACAGAACAAAAACGCTTTGGTGCCCCTGGCTCAAATGCTGGGCAGATATGGGGCTTTCTTTTAAACCGGAAGGAAACAGGGAGGTACCACAAGGGTGCCACTGCTGCTGAAAGAAGAGCAAAGACGACTGAAGCAATGGAGTATCGGGAAGAAAGCAGCGTCGCAGTCAGGTGTTGTGCTAGAGGCCTGGGAAAACACTTGGAACGTGCTTTTGCTCCACTAGCTTCAGCCAAGTTTTAAATGCCCAGAAAGGATCTGGAAGGTTGCCAAGACAACAGCGTTTTTGAAAACCGCAATGTTCAGGTTTGGGTGGGGATGAGGAACGTGTTCAAGTCATTCCGCAGTATCTGGAGTCACAAGCCAGCAAGAGAGCACATGCGGTCGGTAATGCCCAGCAGGAACCGACGCAGCCGGCACAAAGTTCTATTATTCCTTTTACTCAGCACAAACCACATGTTTTTCATTAGGTCCAAATTGTAAAAGAAAATATATACATATTAAACCAAATACCAGAGTTGTGTGAACGTGTGTTTGGCAGTTTGCGCTCAGGTTACAAATGCTCACAGTGTATTTTACAAAAATGCTGTTTTACAAGGTTACGATCCGCCGTCAATAATGCGAGACATGCCATATTCTCAACCATCATTTTGGCCCACACTTCCTCAAAAAGCAAATAAACAAAGTAAACTAAATCATCCTGCACTTCAACAGCTTGGTTGGTTGGGTAGATTAGTGCCTCAGAACAAAAGGGTTCATGGATCAGAGACCTCTTCAGTTTCCTGAATGTTGTAAGCCTGGCTTCCTAAGGACGCAAGACTCCTGCATTCACACCATCCATCTGTCATCTCCCCCCACCTCCTCCACCCCCATCTTTTTAGCTCACTGGCCAGTTTTAAATAATTTTATGTAATTTGGCAGGCAGTTGAAGGAGTCTCCAACACCGAATTCAGTTTGCCAAAGTTTGTAAAAGATCAGTGGGCTAGAAAGCGATGAGCTGAGTGTCCGTGCTGAGCCCTGCGGGCCAGCCACGCACACGGCCGGGAGGGCACGGTCCGGACCCTGGGCCCTGGGGAGCAGGGGGCCCGTTGTGCCCAGCAGGGCGGTGTCACAAGCACACATCAAGGCACTTGTCACCGGAACAGCAGCTCGCGCCGCTGGGTTTGGATGTGGGATGCTGCCGGCCCTTCCTCCGAGCATGCTGTTCCCTGGCATTGTGCACAGCCTGGATTTCACCGCTGAGAAATCGCTGAGAACAAGCAGTAACTGTTGAGCAGCAAAATAAGTGAAGGTGGTGTTTATGCCATAAAAGTATGCTGTGCTGGTGAGACATGTATAGAAGGAAGCAGGATCTGGGAAGCGATTGTTTTATGAGGGACTGACTTTAAAATGACTCATTTAGCACAGAGCAGCAATTGTGACTTTATTAAAAATCACCATGTTCTGGAGTGAACTCCTTGGCTTGGTTACATGTGCTGCCAACTTCAGCTTCATCAGAAAACAGGTCTTGCTGAATTCCCATGGAAAAGTCCTGGAGTGGGTCCCAACTCTGTCTCCCTCTGCGGGGATGCTGCTGGCACCCCTACTGCGGTGTGGCGGGGCCGGAGCCTGATCCTGCCCTGGTGCAATCACATCTCCTGCTGCTTTTGTAACAGCTTCCTGTTGTTATTTCTGTTCCTCCGCATTCTTTAGGTACACTTTGTGCGGTGTTCAGACACTTCAACGTGCTGGTATTAAATTAAGCAAAAATGCTCACTTGAGATAAAAATCAGACTTCTCACAGTTTCAAGATTTCAAACTGCAGCCCCTTCCCTGCCACTGCCAGTGGCTGTGGCACACACTGGGGCAGGATGCTGAGAGAACACAGAGCCCAGGGAAAGCAAGTGTGGGAGAAACAGGACTTCTCGTAGTTAAGTTTCCACAGCCTTTAAGAGGATCCAACAAATTCCAATATAAAACAGACTGCTTCACAGTTTAAGTGTATGGACTTTACATGGCCAATTTAAAACCCTGCATCAAACTGCTTTCTTCTCTCCCTTCCCCCAAAACAGGTTTTGGGGATGGAAATACTGATCTAAACTAAATCCCAGGAGCCTGACAATCCTTCTGCAGAACTTCCCTGAGACCCTGGGACATTGCCAACTTCAAGCGATGGAAAGGAAGATTGCCAGGTCACAGGGCATGCCACAGATGGGATTTGACTTCTAAGCAGTCATTTAATTTAGGCCTGGAACAAGATTTATGAGACTCTATCTGAAATCACAGAGAAAGGAAGAGATACAGGGCTGGGGGGACGAGGCAGGTAGATGTGAATTCAGATGAGACAAACTCCATCTGAAGCGTGTAGAATATTCCTGCAAGGCTTCTCGTTTCCATCTCTGTTTTACAGATTGGGAAACTAATGCTTCAAGTAAAAAAATCCATGCTAGCAGAGAGAATAATAGCAGAGGGAAGAATAAGGACATGCAAGTCCTGCCGCCCAGCTTTATGGTCTGGGCCTCCTCCTCCTCCACACAGTCCCCGTGCAGGGACGATGGGGCAAAAAGGAAGAAATTTTGCATTATTTTCTACTTGTACCAAACAGGGCCTCCACAACTGGAGATGCACCATGGGGTCGGCCTTGCACTCACGTTAGGCAGGAGAGGTCCAACCAGCAGCCACAGAGAAGCTTCCCCAGCACAATCCCTTCTTGCAAATGAGGCCTCAGCTCAATGAGAGGGACGGGTATGTCCTGTTCCCTGGAACAGTTTCACCAGCTACCTCTAAGGCGTTGTTGCTCCTACTGAGCAGCACCTCACCCAGAACAAGCTGGTCTTCCCAAGTGCTTGTCATTTTCTCTCTTCGCTCTCCTCCCCTCTCAAACGAAAACAAATCAAACCAGACCAAACCAAACCAAACCAAACCGAACCAAAATGAAGCAAAGTAAGAAACAAAGCTTTTTCCCCACAGGCTGCAGACATAAGTGAGATACAGGTGCAGGCTGCACAAAGCTAATGAGTTCAAATCCCAACTCCGCACACATCCTCCTAGGAGATGCCCAGCCCTTTGAAGAGTGAAAATGAAAAGAGAAGGAGCACAAGTGGGTGCAGCTGGAGGAGCCAGCGGCTGCTCCTGCTCCAGTGGTGCTGGTGGCAGGACCCTGCCCCAGGATGCCACTTCACAGTAATGTCTTTCCCTGAAGCACTTGAAAGCACAAGTTAAGCATCAGCCTTGGTAGCACTGCAGTGCAGCTGCTCATTGCTGTCCCCATTTTATAGCTGTACAAACCGGAGTGCGGGGTAGAACTGGGAACCTGTCTGTGCAGATCATGAGGTTTGTCAGGGCAAAGACACGGGGTGGCTGTGCCCACCCTGCTGTGCTGCTCCTTTCCCTGTCAGCTGTGGCCCCTGAGGTTCTGAAGCTCAGCCAAGGAAGTCAGTTCTCTCCTTCTGTTAGTGGCAGTGACTGGTCACCATGGCAAGTTTAATGTAGAGGGAGGAAATTAAAATGGCTCCTTTCCATTTCAGAACAGCAGGAGCTGGGTGAGACTCAGATTAGGCCAGGGGTAGCAACGTGCCACCACCCGCCCTGTGAGCAGCACAGCTCACGGGGGCTTTCCACACCAGGACCCACAGAGCTCCCCACGAGAGAGACGCCCGAGCCAGGACCAGCTGTGGATGCAGCCAGGGACCAACACCTCGTCTCCTATCTCGCTTCAGATCCCTGTGAAGTCCTGTACCTCACCCAGTCCCACAGGGAAACCACCTAATAGCAGCTTTACAGAGGAGTCCTGGCACTGATGTGTCTTAATCACTGCAAAGCTCTGAAAGTCAGTGGGAGGAGAAACATGTTGCTGCAGCTTTAGCTGGTGCTTTCCAGAAGCGTCTCTCACTTTGCTGCTGGCAGCTTAGATTCCTATAATCTTGCCTCTTTGGCACATCTGGAGAGGAGGGGAAGCTGCCTCCTTCCCCTGCCCTTGACCGGCCGTGCTGCTGCCAAGGCCTGCATGCCGCTGCAGCGACCAGAGGAACACGGGGCTCACACTGCCCTTGCACAGAGCCAGCTCCACATCCGAGGTGTTCAGTCACCCTCCCTGCCCTCCCAAGGGTCACCTTTCCTCATTCCCCAGCCACCAGCCCGACACATGGCATACTGCAACTTGGCAAACTTTTCTGAACCCTGGAGCACCTCTCCCACAGCCCAGGCTGACGGGGACACATTTTTCCACTCCACAACATTCTCAGTCATGTCCCACAGAGCTCTGCTGTTGTGATGCTTCGTATTCAGAGACTGTAAATGTGCAAACCCCAGGAACAAGGACACAAAACCCACACCCACATGCCAGTGCCTGGATTAAGACAGAATCCATTAGATCCTGCAGCCAAGAGTGGATGGGCACGGAGATTTCCCAGTCCCACACAGGAACCATTTAGCAGGAACAGAGCAGCCCCCAGCGCCCTTGAGACATGGGGTTGAGAGATGCAGCTACCCACTGGATAGATTCCCCTTGGTTGGTCTGCCCAGAGGGCAGGACACTGCTCCTTGCTTCTTGCTGGGAGCAGCTGGTACTGGTGGAAGTTAACCCTTTCCTCCACGTGCCACCAGTGTCGGCTCTGCAGCCGGTGGAGCGCCGCGGGCTGGGGCTCTCCGGGTGCTGCTGGGGCTCTCCGTGGCTGCAGGCTGGGGAAGCCCCTGTGCCGTGCCAGCCAAGCTGCGCCTCTCCGCAGCGTTCCTGCCCGGGCAGCGTTCCCCACCTTGGCTGCTGTGCATTTACTCACCAGGAAATGTTTGAGCTTCACGGAGCCCTGAAGCTCTTTCTGCCGCTGGTTGTTAGCCAGGGCAGGGCTGCAGGGGGGCAGAAGAGCGGCCGGGAGCTGGGGGTGTTCACCCAGGCCCTGTGCACGTCCAGCCCCAGCGTCACAGCTGGTGACAAGGGGCTAAAAAATTCTCGGTGCAAACAAGTGGGACTCGCAGTCCAGCCCAAAAGTCAGCACAAAGCCTGGCTGGAGCTGGACCCCATGGGGTGGCAGGATGCAGAGCCCAGAGCTCAGACCAGCTGCCTGTTTCCTCGGGGAGCTGAGCCGGAGCTCTGGCCAATGTGCCTGATTTCCCTCTCATTTATTTTAGATTTTCAGCAAGACATTTCCACAGCTACTCCCGATTTACACCGGTGGGAATAAACGATGGTCCAGGCCCCTCCTCCCAGAAGCCTGGCCGGGGTTCCTCAGATTTCTTCCTCACAGAAAGCATTGAGGGTCCATTTTTTCCCTGTTAAATCATCTGATTTTTTTGGCTCCCCTTTCGAGAGGAATTCTTTCTTTCTTTTGAATTAATTTTGCTCAGTTCCAGCACTGACCCATGTTTATGAAAGGGACTTATGAGCTGTAATGTTAACTAGCCTCAGTTTGCTGATTCAGCAGCAGAGTAAATAGGTAATTACACTCTGCCATATGTGTCTCTAATTCCAAATAGGTGGTGTCCAAAAGGCACTGTGCATTACCAGTGGATGACTGGAGTTGGGACTGTAAAAATGAGTAAATTGGTCCCCAAGGCCAGAAAAAGCTCTGTCAAATCCCACTGTTTATATCATACTGAGTGGCTGACTTGTGGTTATTTTGTAATTTAATACTGCTAAATGTCAACGGGAAATCCTTTCAACTGCAGTTTGATACCTAGTGACAGAAAATCATTCAAGACTTAGACAAAGCAGCAAGCTCAGAGATGAGCATTTTTTTTCTTTTAATCTTTGCATAAAGAGCGATCCTGCAGCAGCTGCCCTGCCCCGGGGAGGGGAGAGGGCAAACACACCGCTGCCCCCCAAGATGCCCCCGTCCTCTGCTGTGCCCGTGGCAGTGACTGCCAGGCGCTGGGCAGGGCTGCCTGTGCAGCAGTCGCTGGGCTCTGTGCTCCCTGTGCCTCCCCAGTCAAGCCCAGCTAGACAAGTTCCTTTAGTCCTTGTCGTGCAAAGCCCAGTGTATGAGCCCAACTCTTCTGCCTGCATGGCTGTTTTAAAAAAAACCAAAAACCCAGAACTGCCATAGTGTCCAAATACTTTCTGTAAACAAATTCAAAGACTCAAGCAAGGGCTGCTCAAGCTCTGCTGGTGAAGGAGCCGCAGAGGAGATTGCAAATGACTTGCAAATGACTCCTTCGAATGCTGAACTGAGTCTCATAGGCTGTGTTATATAAATGTCCAAACTCTCCCAAAGCAGCCTCCTGCACTTGTTCATGGCCCTCTCCTGCCCCAGTGAGCTCTCTGAGGTGAGACAGCAAACTGGAGTCACCTATTCTGGTGCGCCCAGCTGCTGCTCATCTCCTCAGTCAGGGACAGTCATCTCCTTTTCCCTGGGATCAGAGTATCCCAGTGCCACATCGGCAAGGGGGAAGGGACCCGGCTCAGAGCAGGCTGGGCACAGCCCAGGGGCACCTGCCATCAGCTCTGCACTTCGGCAGGACTTTGTGCCATGGGGGAGCACCAGCTTGTGGCACCCACAGCCAGGGGGATTCTGACACAGCCCAGACACGCAAGTAAAGAGTTTTCTTCTTCCCAACGAGCAGGCACGGGGCTCTGCTCGGCCCAGGCTCAGGCTGTGTCCCCGCAGCTCTTTGTGCTGGGCAGCAGCACCGTGTTTCCCAGGGCTCCTGTCCAAGCAGGGTCTGTCGCACCTGATCTGCTCTGCTCAGTCTGTCTCCTGCAGATCCCTCATCTCTGGGGGCTGAGCAGAGTAATTAGAGGGCTGAGAGTTGGACAAAGCCTGTCTGGTGGATGGCTAATTTACAAATGCTCAGACTGTCCACAGTCCTAAGCCAAAGAGGAAGCTTAATTAGAGGCACAGGAGAAATTCATCTGGGAGGAAATTAAGGCAGAGAGAAGCCCCACCCCATCAGAGGCAGAAGGACACCCTCAGTGCAGCCTGCTCCTTCAGGGAATTCTGCTGGCACGGGGCAGGGACCAGGGCTTTGCTTGGAAGCAAAGGGCAAGTGGTGGCCCCGTGCCTAAAAGCAAAAAGGGCACAGCCAGTGCTCATTGAGTCTCACTCCCTCCTGCTTCAGGGAGCTCTGACAGGATGCACTGTACAGCTCAAGCATCTCTCCAGGGCTGCGGGGCCCGGCCTTATGTTGGCAATTCCAGTTCAGGCTAATGGGGTCTGCGGGGAAGCTGTTTCACACTCAATTCTGCTGTTCGACACTGTTGGCTGCGAAGTGGGGGGAGCTGCACAAGCTGCTCTGGCAATATGTTTGCATAGAACCCACAGGATCCTCAGTGACCCCTTAGGATCCAGTCTGCTTCCTCAGCTCTAGAAAACAGTGAGTGAGCAGCTCAAACCTTTCTGTGCCAGGCTGGGGTACAGCAGTGTCACACGGCAGGAGCCGCCTGGCTCTGCGCCACATCAGCGCAGCGGGCACAGTTCAGCCCAGGCCAGAGCCTGTCACAGCACCAGGAGGGCCAGCAGCTTGTGTCACAGCATCTGGGGCTGTGCCAGTAGTTCCCCAAAAACCTGGAGAAGCCCTGTGATCCAGGAGATCGTATTCTTCTCCCCTTATCTCCAGTCCCAGTTGTGGGGATGGAGCTGTTTTGTGGCTGGGGCGGCCAAAGGCTGGGGCACAGAGTCCCTGATCTGCTCCAGCCGTTTGCTCCGGGGCTTTCAGCAAATACTTTTTGGCCCAACTTCTTGCGTGCACCCGACAGAGACAGAAGCCGGTGTTTAATGCATTCCTGCTCTCTGCTTCCCCCTTTGTGAGCTGGGCTAATGCTACCTCAGCCCTTTCCAGGACAGCCTGTGTCTGCAATAGTGCATGTGAAGCACGGCGAGATCTGCAGGTGAAAGAAACAGGATAATGCAACAAAACAATCTCTGTGCTAGCCCAGCATGCAGAAGCTGGTGTCGTCTCTAACGATGATTTGAGTGCTATAACATCATTTCTGTGTGCTAAGTACTGCCTCTCCCAGGCTCCCCACTGAAAACCAGTTCTTTGTGAGGCTTTGGGCACCTCCCAGGTAGATCAGGTGCTCAGGGCAGGACTGGCTCCAGCACAACCCACCACCAGCTTCTGCTGCTGCTACCTGAAGCCAGAGAGGCACAGGAGAAGCAGGGGATGTCTCCAGCCACTGGGAATTACAATTCATGTGATCCTTCTTTCCCCATGGCCTCATTTGGCCCCAATCCCAAATTCCTCAGCACCCACACTGTGCTGCATCTTCACGCTTTGTGCTGCCCGAGGCTGTTGTGCATTGCATGCCCACAGCCTCTGCGAGTGGAGATAAGGCTGCGGGGGGCTGAGATAGGGTGTGCAGGGAATTTCCCAGCTTGTTCCATATCAGATTTCTACTTTTGAGGTGAACACGGAGGGGAAAGCCTGGTTTGCACACCAGTCCCTGTAAAGCAAGGCAGCCGCTCTGTACAGCAGGAACAGCGTCACTCTGATGCTCCCAAAGCCAAGGTAACTCCTGAGCTGCTCACCCCTAAGGCTTCCTACAGCCAGTTCCAGCCCTCTGGGGTGCTGAGGGGACCTGTGACACTGGGGTATGTGGCTCCCCTCTGTTCTAGAAGTTTACAACTGAAGACACCCAGTCCTGGTTTGTTTGATGAGGGCTTTGGGATGGCCATTTCTCCTGAGTGAGGTCTGTTTTTCCTTGCATCCTTGGGCCTTTCACAAGGGACTGCTGACTCCTGCATTTGGGGACCAAATGCCATGAAGAGGCTGCCTGGGGACACAGAGTGGCACTGGATCCTTCACACTGAGCATGGCTACAAAAGGGGCTCTGGCAGCCAGGGGAAGAAGGACAGCTTTGACAGAGTGTGACTGACCAAGACAGTCACTTGAGAAAAACTGGGGTACCTGCCCTGGCCAGGGAAGTAACAGGTCCTGGCTCCAGGGACAAGGAGAGATGAACTCCTCAGAGCTGCAGGGCCCATGGGAACAGGGATGTTCTCTCTGCCCTGGGGTAAATGGTGTCTCGGGGAGGAGGCCCCGGTGAGGGGACAGGGGACATGTGGCTGTGCTTTGGCAGGCCAGATCTGCCCTGTCACCCCAGCCTGAAGTGACACCTGCCAAGCCCTTCCACTCGGCTGGGAGAGATTAAAGGATGGAGTGGCTGGCAGTTAAGGCCCAGTTCATCAGAAAGAGTCCTGTTAATTGGGTATTAACTGGCCTCTGCTGGGGATCAGGGACACATGGGCTGGGAATACAGGAGCTGCAGTGTGATGCTTGTCAGACATTTGAACTTTGGCAGGCTGGTGTAGCTGGCATGGGGAGGGCAGCCCAGCCCTCAGCTGGCATGTCAGGCCATGCCCCTCGGAGATTCACGGCTTCCATTGTCTTGGCCAGACTAATCCCTCTTACTGGGAGGCTGGTCTGGTGTTTCCTCCCCATCCCAGATTGTCTATCACACCTCTTGGGCTTTTCTCAGTTTAAAAATACATGTTTAGGGCTTAATCTGTGCTGCTTTAGGGCACAAAGACCAGGCTGGCCCTGAGATCACCTGACGTTAAGTCCTGAAACAAAGCCCTTAGGGCAGAGTCCTCATACTCTGGCACTAAAGTCTCAATTCCTGTCGCCTGGAAACATAACAGGATTGTCTCCGTTTAGTGGGATTATGTCTGAAAAAGCCTTTTGTTACTGCCACTCTCTGCTCCAGGGTTGACAGCTGAATCAAACCAGATGGGAGTCCCACGGTCAGAAGGAGGAAACGGCGCAGGGCTCCTGGCTCTGACACGGGCTGACCTTGGACAAGCCCCTCCATCGCCCTGCACTCAGCCTCTCCTCCCCGGGGCAGGGGCGAGGAAAGGCTTCGGGGATGGAAAGCCTTTTGCTGCAGCCATGCCAGGAAGCTGGGAGCAGCTCGAGTAGGGCAGAGGTTCCTGTCCTGTGTCCCTCCTTGACCCCAGAAGCGAGTCTCGTGCGCCAGGACACATCCTGCAGAGAGGGCTCTTGGGGGACAAGCGGGGGCACTTCTGGCAGTTCAGCAGGTCACAGTCACAGGGGGCCAAGGAGCCCTGGGGAGCGCCGAGATCAAATGGGAAACACGAGGCTTCCCAGATATGATTCCTGTCTCCCCATTGTGCCAAACCCCAGGGGCGCCCCTCCCAACAGCACCTCGTGCTACAGGCCAGGCCTCCGCGTTCTCAGGGCTGGTGCCATGAGACTGCCCAGCCCGAGCTCACCCTGAGCAGGTCCCAGGGAGGAGGAGGAGGGTGCTGAGGGGCCTCTCAACACCAAGCTGCACCCAGCCCGCTCCCCCTGACACTTCCAGAGCTGCAGCATTGACGGAAGCCTCTCTACCTCTAAGGCATGAGATACGCTATACACAGCAAGAAGGTTTGCCTAATTAACTCCGATTGTATATGACATTGTCATGTTGATTTACTAAATATACGCGGGAAATCTCTTTATTTCACCAGCTGATTGGTGACATAATCTGGGTCTGTAAGGAGCAGCCTTGACACCAATTCCCTCTGGTTATGTTACCTGTCTTTTCCACCTGCAATCGCATCAATGAAGCCCACAAGGAACTTCAATAACTAATTTATTCATTTTGCTTCTGATTTATAGTAAAAAGGAAAGGATGTCAGGATACACTTGTCTAGAATGACAATCAAGCCCAGAACCCTTCCAAGCTCGCGCCTTCTCAAGAAGTAGAAGGCTTCACCTTAGCAGCATGCGCACCATGCAGATCACAATTACCAACACTTCTGTGTTACTGCAGACTCTCACCAGCTGGGAGAAAGTTTCCAGGTAACACAAGCCTGGAAAAGTCAATTACCTTGTTCCCTTATCTGCTAAAGGTATGGCATCCCTGACTGACACATGGCGTGTTCAACCATGCCCCTCATGTCTCCACTTGCCCCGGAACAATTCTCCAGGTTTACCAGGCTGCGCTGAGATCCTGCTTTTGTGCAGTGTCGTGGTGTCCACAGAGCCCTGGGACAACTTGTATGAGCAGCAGGCACAGGGAGAAGACTCAGGTTGATGCAGAAGAATTCACAACTGTCTGTGGTTGAGTCCCAGCAAACTGCAGTATGGCTCAAGGACTTCCTCTTTATTCAACCTTATTTACACCAAAGTACAGATATTCAATCTGTATTTGCTATCTAAAGAAAATGGACTCCAAACCAGCTCTGCAATCTCATACTAAAGCTTCTCCCCTCTCGTGCGACATGGGAAATTTTCAGAAGTTTGTATTGGCAGGAAACTGTTTCCAGTATCTGACCATGTGCCAGGAGGTCAAGGCTTTCCTCCCCAGATGGAGAGCAGAGGAATAATTACTGCTCTCCTCTTTGGAGGCCCCAGTGAAATCTCTTTCCAAAAGAGGATACAGTGCCTGGTGATGTCCTGAGAAGCAGCAGTGGTTAGTGAGTGGTGCCTCCAGAGCACTCTGAGACTGCCAAATGCCCAGGTTTGCACTAACAGGGCCGGTCTGTGCACTGTGCAGCTCCTGCAGAACCTGATGTGAACTTTTCAGGGCTAAGAGAGACCAGGAGCCACATTCCCTGCTCTCAGCACAGCGGTGGAAGGAGCACTTCTGTGCACCATTCATCCCACCCGGGCTCAGCACATCCCAGGCCGCTACAGTGGCATTTCCCACAACTCTGCTTTGATGTTGTTTCCCACATTTGGAGGGGTTTTTAAGGCTCAGTCCACACTGAAGCAGTAGTTCTCGGGGGCTGGCAATGTCAGTGGCCTTACACTGGCAGAGGTACCCTGGGAGACCAAGAATGCCTCTTTCAGCAGTTCTCTGAGCCGCTCCAATTTCTGCCTGGAACAACTAAAGTTACAGACCAAACCCACTTCCTCCCGCACACAGACTGTCCTCATCAATGCAGCACTCCTGATCACAGTGAAACCAGAGCCTCATTTGGCAGAGCAATCAGGGGAGCAGGGTTAGCTGCTCAAGGGGATGTGCAGATACTCTGTGTCAGGCATGGAGCCCAGCTCAGCAGCAGGGAAAGCGGGGGACAGGGGAACACGCAACTCCATTGGAGGAGAGCCTAGTTAAGACCCGTCTGTGTCAGCCCAAAGCTTAATCTGGATTGATGCAAACTGCAGAAAGTATCATTAGAGACTGTCTGGGGAAGTCACGGAGCTTCTCTGCTCCCTTCTTGTCTTCCGCAATAATAGAGATATTTCTGTTTACAAAGGTGGACTTGATCCTCAGAATTTCCTCTGTAGATCTCTAGTATTTGCATGTGTCACCCTGTTTTCCCTGGCTCATTAATCACTCCCTGTGCTTGTCAAAGTGGAGCAGCGCATGCTGTGCTCCCACAACCTGCTAGAGGGGCCCCAGGCTGGGTGTTCGTGCTGCTGCAGCAGAGCTGTGTTACGGCACTCGGGCACACAGCCCCCGGGGTGCCCGACGTCCCCCCGCAGCCCCTCGGCAGCCCCGGGCACAGCCCTGGCACAGCACATGGCTCGTGGCTGCTTTCCTGGCGATGGAACAAAAAGCTTTCCCTAAACTCCAGAGAAACATCTTCCCCCATCGCAGGGGCCGGTCTGCTGTCCGACATTCCCTGTGCCTCCACTGAGCCTGGGACAGGGCAGCCACCCCGGGGAGTGGGAGATCTGTGGGCAGAGAAGGAGAACGTGTCAGCAGCACGGCAGGACTGCTCCTGAGCCAAGACACAGCCAGGGCCAGGGCCAGTCTCAGCAAGGTCTGTGGCCAGGCCTGTCTCGAGCACAGTGAGGTTTGTCTCTGCAGTGTGCAGCGTCTCTGGCTGATTAGGAGCAAAGCCCATCTCCTCCTTCCTGCCGTTCCCATCAGCTGGAGCACACGGCTTACAGGAACAGCTCCTTGTTTTCTTGTCTCCCATTTTTAATGACCAATCTCTGTGATTGGCATGAGGAGCTGAGTCCTGGTAGGGCTGGGGAAATTCAATATTGCTAAGACCAGGACAGGAAACAGCAATGTGTTCCTGCAGTCACAACTCCACATTAAGTAATTTGTGTATTAAACTGAAGATGACACTATGAAATGCTGAAATTATCTGGGTCCATTCCAGCTTACAGGGCAAAATAAACTCAAAGGGGTTCAGTCTGGTAATTCTAAGACACCTATCACCTTGTTATCAAGCTTTGAACATGTATTTAGGCATTTTTCAGAGCTGATCTATTAGGGTGGGGGCAGCACCAAGGGAGGTTCAGTCACAAAACCTTGTGCAGAGCAAGGAACGTGCTGACAACCCCCTTGGTGAGCCCCAGTGGGACAGTGGGATCCCTGATCCACAGGACAGTGGGATCCCTGGTCCAATGCTCATCTGCTGTGCTCAGTCTTAACAACCGAAGCTGCAAGAGCTGCCACGTGGTCTCAGGTAAGGAAGCTCTGAGTGATCCCTATCGTACCGAGCAAGGCAGGGATGACTGGGGCAGGAGATGTTTCTCTGGGCATTGAAGGGGAAAATCCCACAGGCTAAGGTAGTTCTTTCCATTTGAAGATTTTTAACAAAAATGTCCCTGCTCTTGCTGCTCTGCAGAGCTCAGTGAGAGACTCCTGCAAAGCCAGGTCTCTCAGGAGGTTCCCAACTGCCTATTTTTAGTCAAGTCAGAAGCACTCCAAGGCAGTGCCAGTCAGGGCTGAGTGACACCCAGGAGGGCAGCTGGGCTCCGACCCAGGCGTGGAAAAAGTGAACTCTGCCTCATCTCCAGTGTCAGAGCGCGGAGCCGAGAGCCCCCGCAGCCGGGACCAGCAGCGCTGCCTCTCCTCACTCTGCTCTGCTCTGCTCTGCACCGCAGACTGAGACCAGGGGAGGACCTGGGCACTTGCTCTGAGTGTGCCCGTGTCCATGTAGGGCTGTGAGACCCACTGAGGCCTCTGTTCTACCTCCCCCTGTTTAAACTATTCTCCAGTGAAAATCAGAGTTTGAAGGACAGTCTGAAATTTAAGCTTAATGTAAAGGTACTTTTGAAGTTCTATTGAAAGTTAAAATGAAACCCTGCAAAACTCTCATTGAGTCCCACTAATAGCTATTAAATTTACCAAAGGAGTCAACAACAAGTTACTGATTTGTATGCTCAGCAGCAGAACATTGGAAAGAAAAAACCAAGAAATCTGGGAGGACATTGCCAGAATCACACTTTAACACAAACAATCACTGGAAAATATTTCATTTAAGGTTTTCCAGTGGTAAGTCAAAAGAGGAAATACAAAAAATGTGTTGTCTTCAGAAATGCAACTGAACTGCCATAATCTTTTGGACTGTTTCAGGTAGAACACCTTTTGCACAGCATATGATAACTTCTTTCCCACTGTTCATTAGGAAACTGCAACAAAAGCCCTGCAAACACACACTCACACACGTCTGTGAAAGGGAGGAGTAGGCTGGTGGAGCAACTCTGCCCTCCTCACCAACTCACTTAATGATGTGCTTAAATAGAAGTTGCTGCTTAGTCACATACCCACAGATACACACACACACTTCCATTCATATTTTGTTCATCCCAAACTAAGTATTTCTGTTAAAAACCTTTGCCAATGCAGAAAGCCAAGAGGTACCCCCAGTACTGAACGGCAATTAAGCAATTTGCTTTCCTCTAAAACTCGTCTTCTGTAATCTTCATCAAGAAAATCAAGCAAACCCAAAGCAAATTAATATAGATATGCCTGCTCAAAGTAAATAATTGTTAGAGCAATCTCCCTACTGGGGAGGGTTTAATTCTCTTCTTTTCTTACTGTTTACAGAGCCACTGCCAAAGAAAGGACATGTTTCATTTTCTCCAGTTCAGTGGGGTGATCTAATGGACCGGAGTGGACTCACTAAAGCTCCAGAGCATGGTATAAATGGGCAACAGCCATTAGACAATGCAAGAACAAGACAAATCAACCCTTTTTAGCTTCAGGTCCTCTACATGGCCCGTGGGATTGAGCTAATGCAAGAACTAGGCAAAGAGAAAACCAAGTATTCAGTCCCTTAATGACAGGAGCTGCCTTCCCTCAGGGACAGAATGCTCCCCTGCAAGCAAGACAGAGGGACACTGCGAGGGGACATGGTGGCAGGGAGCCACAATTAGAGGGGCTCTGTGGTGAAGGTAGCAGGAGAAAGTGATTTTCCACGTCGCATCTTATAGGGAAGGAGTCTGAGGAGCCTGTGGCACAGTTTCCCTGGGACAGGGAAGGGACAGCACTGCTTTCAGCTGAGGCTGTGGATGTTCAGGACAGAGCCCCACAGCCCAGCCCCAGGTTGCTCTGTGCTGTCCTCCACAATACAGTCACCAGACAGGGCAGTCCAAATTCCCTTTGACTCGTCCC
This sequence comes from Edolisoma coerulescens, assembly GCA_013397115.1. Classification (NCBI taxonomy): domain Eukaryota; kingdom Metazoa; phylum Chordata; class Aves; order Passeriformes; family Campephagidae; genus Edolisoma; species Edolisoma coerulescens. The sequence goes on along the minus strand of VWZW01002009.1, from coordinate 1,314,141 downwards.
CCTGGGGCACCTCTGCATTTATTTTACTGACTTTGGGGAGCAGTCCTTGGCATAAGGGATCAGGAAAATAAATTTTCAAAGTCACCTGAGTCAGCATCACTCACTCACCAGCCCAACCTGTCTTTGCCACACAAGGCACTCAGACTGGCACTGCTTATGGGCTCTTCCATTCTAGGCACCAGGAACGAGCCCGTGGCCGATGTCACTCTCAGCCCTAAAGGGCAGAGCTGCAGTCTGGAATATCTGTGATCAATACATGGAATCAGAGAGTCTGAAACAGTTGTTGCAGAACAGAAGTGAAAGTCCTGCTCTGACACTGCCCTGTGTTCCGGGAACCAGCACAGGACAAGAGATCAGTCAGTGCTGTGGCCTCGCGCTCTGGCCAGCGTGGAGTCACAGGGCTGAAACAAAGCCACTTCCTGTGAAAAATTATTCAGATGCTAGTGCACACTTCCCAGCCCAATGCAGTTTCTTCCAATTCCACTCTATTTCTACCACTGCTCCAATACCATGTCCCTTTGAAACCCTGTGAACACTCCTGTCCTGACTTGCCAGATGGTTCTGTTCACACTTTTCTCCCACATCTCTTTCCACAGCCTTGCTTGGTTTCTCTGCTGTGAAAATGACCACACCAGCCTTGCTGCAAGGTACATGAAGAGGAGTTGCTCCACTAAATAAGAGAAGAAACGCTGGATGAAGATCCAAGGAGAAGGCAGGCAGCACATCCAGCATTCCCAGGGTGTACTGGAAGATGAGTACGAAGACCTGCAGTGCACTTGTTGCTGCTGGGGGTGTGTCTGTGCCTCTGTGCCTGCCGACATTCAGACAGGACAAGAGAGCTTTGCAGTTCCCCGTTTGCTCCATTTGGGCTCAGCACTGTGAGTGCACTCAGGTCCATGCTGAGTGCCTGTCTCCTACTTTCCTCCCTGCTGTTCACTGTCCCAATGCAGCACCGTGCACAGATTTGGAAAGACAAGTGCACTTGAGAGTGTGACCCACTGAAAGGCATTTACAGCTAATGGGGAAAGGCAGAGAGAGAATAAATATGCATTTTTCAAAGCCAGTGTAAAAAAGGTGTAGAATTAAGCTAGTGAAACAGAAATTACAGCTGGAGCCCATGATCCAGGTGGAATAACTGAACAGCTGGAGGCCTTGTCCTTGAGGTGCCAGGGAGGTTTGTACTTCAGACAGGTATTTACCGCTTGCACTTTTCCAGATCTATTTCAACCTCTTGTTACAGTCTTGTTACAGACTTGTTTCAAAACAGTGTTCCCCTCTCCTTACACCAACATAAAATTTTAAAAAAGAGAGTGATAAAATACAGAGTAGCCACACTAGCAATTGGAGGTACGGCAGCTCCTACCCACTGGGTATAATTTTTAACAACACAAACCAGCTCCAGAATAAAGCACAGAAAATGTCAGCCCTTTGTATGAAAGGGCTTTTGAAAAAGCCAAGCTGATTCCAATTTGCCGGAGGCATTAAGACAGCATATGTCACAGTGCCTGGGAGGCGAGAGGAGCAGAGCTGGCTCCAATGTGCCAGATAACGGAGCCGCTACCGCAGGTCCAGCGAGCTCCGGCTGCCACCCTGCTCCTGGTAGCAGTTTCCAGCACGCTGGCACTCGGTGCAGGCCACCTGCAAGCCAGATCTGCTCTGTCGGAGGAAACTGGGACCTCTTTTGGTTGCCCAGCTGCAGCTCAGCTCATTTGCACGAGGCAGGCTGCCACATGAGAGCTGCTCGAGGAAGCACCAGGAGGGAAACCAATCTGCTGCCTCCACACACAAGATGGGGAGGAGGGGGCAGCCCTGCCCCTGCTTCCACGGGGAGCACAGGGAGTTGCTGTGGCAGGCAGGAGAAGGCAGGGGCTGTCTCCTCACCAAACACCCTCTCCATTGCCATCTCTTCCCACGCCTGGGCCTTTATCAGATACAACTTCCTTCTCTTTAGTCATACATTCCTGCTCTCCTGCCAGAACGCAATCTCAGACCTAACAGCAGAGATGGCTGAGCTGACCATGCTCACACATACCCCTGTATCCTCTCTCCTGCTCCAGCTGCAAGGTGTCTGCTCAACTGCCTGCAGAGAAACAATAAAATTGTCCCTCCATAGTCAGCCTCCAGGAGAGCAGAGTCATTCAAGGCTATTTATGTTTCAATAAAAAGCAATGAAAATACAACCACAGAAAAGAACAAGAGACCTCTGTTCTCTGGAGAGAAAAATCAGCCATTCCCATATCTGTCAGCCTGTTTTCTTACCAGAAAGCAGTGGCCAGGTGGGATGGACAGGAATGAGTCAGACCTAGGACTGGTCATAAAGTGAGTAGGAAATGAGAAGTACTGTCTGTGCAAAATGTGCTTATCAGAGGGCTGGAATGAAAATGTTCATTTTCTTAGGGAATGTTTTTAGTGGAAATGTTCCAAGTATTTTTGTTAAGAAAAAGGCCTAATGCTTCAATTTTTTCGCTGTTACTTTTATCATCACAGAGAAAAGTTTTTAAACCATGTAGAGGCTGTTATTCGAGGGATACAATGTTCTTCTGACATTAGCCTGCAGCGAACATCCCAGGAATGCCGGTTTACTGGTCGGAATGATCCCAGCCCAGCAAGTCCTAAACCACCCTGAAAGAATGTTCCATAAAGGGAATTATGGGCTCATAAACCAGCTTTTGCACCTGATGCCATGAGTTATGCTCCCCTGGTTTGGGAAGGGAAATGCTACCACGTGCACTGCATGTCAAACCAGAGCAATGCAAACTTCAATTGTACAGGCTGGCAGCTTCCTGTCACAAACAAACTGCAGACCAAGAGCTCCTCATTACTACCTCAGTCATTTCAAAGCGTAAATGTAATTATCATGATCTGATCAGGGACAACAGAGAAAGAGGCATAATTTGCTGACAACAGTATCTGCAATAATTAATCTCCCAGATCTTGTCTTACAGGGTCATGGACGTCTTGAAATGGGAAATGGGATGTTTAAATCATTTGTGTCCCCTTAATCATCTGCACCAGCCAGGGTGACTCGGGGACTCCTGCCCCAAGTCTGCTGTGCCCAGAGGGGACAGGCAGGCCTCGGGCGCTCCCAGGGCTCAGCAGGGTCCCCTTTCCTTCCCTTACCTTTTCCTTCCAGGGACCAGGACTCAGCAAATCAGGAGGAAAAGCCCTGCTTTCAGTTAAGAAGGATCTGTAAAGCCTTTACAGACATCAGTCCAACCAGCATTTATCATCTGGAGTAGTTCAGCATGGAGGCTGCAGCCCGGAACCGAAATGCCATCCAGTTCAGGCCCCAGCTCTGGGTTTGCAGTGGGTGGGCATGGGGAAGCTTCAGCTCTGCTGAGGACTAAGGAGACACCCAGCCAAGGTGTAAGATCAGTAACCAGACAGCGTGTCTCAAGCAGGCTTGTGGGCAGGGAGGAGTCAGGCACAGCAGAGCGCCAGCAGGGTTTAGAGAAGCCAAGCCAGGCATTAACCCTGCCCTGCGATGTGCTGGAGGAGCTCAGCGCCCAAAGCCTCACTAGTCCATGGACTTGCTGACACTGCCCACAACAAAGCAGTGACGGTCAGTGGGAATAGCTGGATGCTGTGCTGAAGACGCCTTCACTCCCTCACAAAAATTAAGGATGTGTCTCACATCCTCCCTGTGCTCTGTCTGACAGCAAAGGGCTTCATTTCAGCCACCCAGCTTGCCTCAGGAGGGAAGGGATGACACGAACAGGGACACGTGTGTTCCCAGGTCTGCCCACGTGCTGCAGGTCCTCACAGCATCCAGGCAGGTGGGTGGTGCAGCAGGAGATGGGAATCGGCTGGTGCTGCTCTAGCAGCAACACACTGTAAAAATGAGCCTCAGAGAGTAATATTTCTTTCATGGGGGAAAAAAGCCCTGCTCACTTGAAAGGCAGCTGAAACAGAGATTAAAAAGGGAGCCTGAAAAAGGCAAATGGAGCCAGAATGCAGCTGTATTTGGAGGCACCATTTCCAGTGCTGAGCTCTGGCCCCTGGGCTGAGTTTGCCTCACTTTGCTCCCTGGAATGAGGCCTGTCAAAACTCTCCTACCTTTGATCACCTTTTGCAGGAAAATTATGTACACATTAGATGCTCATTAACATTTATGTAAGTCATCTGCTGCAGTAGCAGCTTATCTTGTCTGCTACTTGCTTGTGGGAAAAAAAAGAAAACCCACACAAGGCCTGTACAGAAAAGCCCCAGGACCACAGCACTGGAATGATGGTGCTGCAAGGTCCATCTGACCCCTCAGCAGCAGCCTTACCCCGTGCTCCCACAGTAATTCCCACAGAAGCAGCTCCCAGGGAGCTCCCCAGCCCAAGCCTCAGCACTGCTGTACCAGGTGAAGTGGTTAACTGGATGCACTCTGCTTTTAGAAAATGGTTCAGTGAGCACAGCTGTCACCAAACAACAGCAGCAGAGCCTGAACAAATGCATTCAGGGGAAATCAGATAATAGAGGTGGAAAGTGTCCTGTGATCCATTTAACTGTGCCTGCTCCCACGAGAGCACCACAGAGACGGCTGGATTTGGTTAACCAGCATGACCGTGCGCACGCTCAGGGTGGAACGCGCTCACACCAGCAGGCCTGGGCAGGGCAGGACGTGGGACCCTGGGCAGGGCAGGACGTGTGGCCCTGCCAGCAGGCTGTGGGGACCAGCACAGACTGTGCTATGGATCTCCTCCTCTGGGAGTAGGTCTGCAGGGAGGGATGGGCACTGTGCTCTGGCCAGGACTCATCTTGCTGAGCTTGTTGCTTCACAGAGCCTGTTGAGCAGATGAAATCTCATCAAAGCACTGTGTGGCATTCACACTGAGCCAGGTGAGTCTCACAGGCTCCCCTGCTCACCTGGCTCAGACAGACTCAGACTACTCTTCCCACTGCTGGCTTAATAATTAAGGAGTTGTTCTTACCAGGTTAAGGACACATCTTTCTTTACAGAGCAGCCGGCTCAGTTTACCCCTAATTGCACCCTAGGTAAGAGGTTAAGAGGAGAAAGGATCTTATTATCTGGGTAAGCTGAAAAAAAAATGCCCAACCAGGAGGGCCAGTGCAGCTGTTCCTGCTTCTCCAAGGGCAGGACTCTGCGCCTGGAGCCTCCCCAGAGCCTCATCCCTACCCCAGAGAATTAATTATCTGCTCTTTGTGCCCGGGCAGAGAGTGGAGAGAGATGATTCCCTTGTGTTAGGAGAGGAATTGTAAGACAGACGAATTAGGGCTCGCTCAGTGTTCAGTCCCGGCCCAGCCCGGCACGGCTCAGGTCTGCACAAGGTGCGCGTGTCCACACCCCCCGAGCTGTGCTGGAACACGGAAGGGCTGCTCCTGCCAGGGGCTGGCAGCGCTCAGAGCAATCCCATGGAGCAGCCGAGTCTGCAGGACACCCCCCGGGCCCCCGGCCCTGCTGGGCAGCCCCGGCCCCGGCAGCGAGCGCCCGAGGTGCCGACGGCCCCGCGGGGAAGGTGCCGCTTCCCCACTCCCTGCAGGGGCGGACCGCGGGGCGCAGTGGCTGAGCCCAGCTCAGCCCCGTCCTGAGCAGAACGGAGCGAGGAGGCTGCCGTGCAGCCCGTGGCCTCCCAGCCCCGCGGCTGGTGCGAGGCGGGCTGGGCGTGCCCAGCTCGGGGATGTCGGGGCAGTCCCAGCGCGCCCAGCTGGGGTCCCTGCAGGACTCGCTCCGGCTGAATTGAATGAAAGACACAGAGGACTTGATAAAACCCACCAGGACAATTCACCTATCTGGTAGAAAGAGGGCTTAAGTACAGAGTTTCAGAAAAAGCAGGTTCAGGAATGCTGAATTTCTGCAGTTGTATTTGATTGGAAATTGTCAGCACGAGGCACCCCGTCGCTCAGCAGTAGTTCTGCCAAAGGAATGTGGACCCGTTTGGGAGGGCACGTTGTCTGCGTTCATTTCCTTGCAGATGTACTTTTATTTCCCATGCCACTCAGAAAACATGCTTATCTTTTCCAGGTAGGGCTGCTTCTGGACACAGCTAAGAGATGCTGGAATACACTCTCTGTGGGAAGCACAGTGGGCTCACGGCAGGAATTGCTTTCCCATTTCCTGAGTGCACCACTCAGTTCTGCAGCAATTTCTCCTTCTCTGTTAACAACGTAAAGCTTTGGCAGATTACCCAACTTAAAAAGTAATTTAAACTGCACTTATAAAATATTTCATGAAACATTTCTAAAAACATTGCCACTTTCACTCCCCAGCCATGACAGCAGCAGTTGAAAGGAGGAGAGTGCAGTGAAACCGCTCTCTTAAACTCAGATCTCTTGAAATTTCTGCTGCTTCAAGCTGCTATTTCTATTCCGTATTCACTTAAAAGGTGTGGAAAATAGGCATATTCAATATCAGATTTTGTTGTTTTAAAACTCGTGGAAGTAAATACTTTGATCTAATCACATGTAAATTATGTGTCACTGTTAAAATATGGGACTGCATGTAAATCTCAGATACAAAAGAAGTCATCACCGTCTCCACGTAGAATGAAAAGAAATATAGAATATTAAAATCAGGAGGTTCAACTTTATTAGCATAACAGCTACAGTTGATATTCATGTGCGCCAAAAATGCATTCACAGCAAAATAACTCAGAAAGAAGAAAAGCCCTGATTCAGCACAGTAATTTAACTCATATTTAGCTTTGAGCATGAGCTTAAGTCCAGCTGGGCTTAAGTCCAGATGAAAAAAACATCCTCTGATAGACAAGACAAAGTCAGTAAAAGTTGAGCAAATGATTGCAGGCTGAGCAAAAACACCAGAATAGTTTTAATCTGAGTCCAGTCTTTGTTTCAAGTTCTGTTGTTACAAACCTCCTTGTCTGGGCCTAAACAAAGCCCTCTGAGGCTGATAAACTCATAATAAACACTATCCTTGAAGGATGGGGGACAAAAGCTTTTGGGCTCCATCAATCTTCCATTGACAGCCAAAGAGAGAGGGAGCAGCTACAAGTAACACCAGCAGAAGCCAAGTGGAGCAAACTGGTGTCCATGGAGAGCTGAACGGGAGCTGTTCTTCCTCTGTTTTGTATGAAAAAATGCAGAAGGCCATGAGTTCCCACCTGCTCCCTTCTCCCTCCTGAGCTGGGCAGCAGTCCAGAGCTCCATGGGATCCTGCTGCCTGCCCATCCTCCTAGCTGGGGACACACTTCCATTGCTGAGAGGTGCAGAGAAAGGCCTCCAGCTCTCCCACGGGAAGGAGGAGAGGAGCTCGCTGTGTCCCTCCCCTCCACGCCGGGGGAAGGCGCTCCCTTGGCAGGAGGGGATGCCCAGGGGCAGACGCTGGTGCAGAGGTGGCCGTGGGCACCACACACAGGGATCCTGACCTGCCAGGCTGCCGAGACTCCTCGGAGAGCCGGCAGTGCCTTGTCAGGCTGCTCCCAGATTTCCCAGCTCACTGATCAGTGACAGCGCGTTACGGACCATCAGGGCAGGGAATCCACGGCTCAGGAGGGGGAGAGCTGAGAGGGCTCCTCTGCCTGTCCATCACCGTGTGTCTGTGTGTCTGACCCACCTCCAGCCCATGGAAACAGGGAAAGGCTTGGGGACTTGCCTGGGTGAGACCACGGCCCAGGAACTGCCATGCTTGAAGAGAGAGGAGTATGTTAAAAGCTGAGTAGGATAAAAATTATAGGGAATGGTTTCCAACCTCTATTAAGTGGAGGAAACTTGTGTTACCTTTCAAATTACAGCACCTGGCTCCCAAAGAGCAAAGGATGGAGTCTCAGCTCACACACATGCCAAGGCCAACAGATGCCAGCCGAGGGTAACAACAGACCCTGGGACTGCCTGGGGAGGGTGGTCTGGGGCTGCTGGGCTGCAGTGGGCAATACTGGGACAAGAGGGAGGAACTCTGCAGAACCACTGCTCACACCAACCTGCTGCTGATAACAACAGAGCTGCTCGTTAAACCATGAGCTTTTCAGGGCAACAGCAAATTCCTACTCACTATGTGCACAACACCTAGAAAAGTACATTGTCAGTGAAGGCAAAGATGTTAGGATAAAAATTACAATTGAAGGGAATTGTTCTCAAATTGAGAAAGAAACATACCCGAATAATCTGAGCAATGGACTGTGCCTCTTGTGAGCACAGGTGTCAGCAGCAGGGTAAAACATTTGGTCCTGTCTCAAAAGACTTGATGCCCTAAAAGCTCTTAGCTCCAAAAAACCCTCTTTGGTGACACGAATTCAGCCATTTCCCAGCAATCTTCTTTTCCAGAGCAACAGCCAGACACCCTCTTTCAAGGCACTGCGGAGCATCGCTGGCCCCGTGCACACAGGAGGAGATCGCTGCTTCCTCTCGCTGCACATTAGGTGACTTCACTCTGTTTGCTGTGAGCTTTTGCAAAAGGTTCCTTTCATCAGTTGCCTTTGAGGTTCTTTGAAAAATGGAAATAATTAGGCATGTGTATTTTCATTGGCACAGAGAGGCTGAAGCCTGATCTGAAAGGCTTTGCCTCTGCAAGAAAATAATAGGTCCAATTAAATGTACTTTATTCTGTGAAGTTCAAACGCCATAGCTTTGGGGGCAAGAATTACGTGCAGAACATGGATATAGGTATATATAGGACTGGGGTTAAAGATTCTCCGCCTGGGTTTACAAAGTAACAATGCTGGTGATGAATCGAGATGCAAAGGGTGCAAGATTGACACTCCTGTCCAGAGGGATGAGGAAAAGTCCTGTGTCCACTGGGGCTAAGTCCACTGAGACCTGACTCCATCCGCATCTGCGATATCCAGCAGCCTGCTACAGTGATGGATGTAGCTGTGATAAAAACACACTGCCCCTGAAGGGAGCTGGATCAGACCCCTAATTATCACTCATGATTCCTTTTTCAGTTACTACTTGCAAGAAGTTTCTAAAGTTTCAAAGGAATATAAACCTTATCAAAGTATTTCTAATTGCACGTAAATGACAGGTATCGTGCCATTTAGCTTGGGCTGCAGGGAAGGGGCAGCAGAGCTCTCCAGAACCAGTGCAAAGGTCTAACACTGCATTCAAAACTCACAGAGAAATCAAACCTTCATATAAATGTTAACTGAGAGCAAAATTGCAGTTAAAAAACAGATAGGATGCCCTAAAAGTAATTAAAAACCAGTGAGACAAATCAACATGCTCCTCTGCTTATGGGTCTGGGCTCTCTGGGGGCTAACGCCTGTCTCTGCTGCCTGCAATGGCTTTCTGTCTGTACGCCTGGACAAAAGACACTTTATTACAGTAATTTATCACCCCATAAAAGTGGCTTTCTTGTATTGCTGAATAATTTTGAAAGAAATATGTTTTAAAAATTAAAAATGCAGTCGGTGTACACACACTCAGGTCTGCTGGGAGACATTTCTGCAACTACTGTAACTGCCTGGGTAGTTTTAATACCTCTACCTTCTATTATTTAAAGTATGATGATATTTTTTCCTTCTCTGAGCTTTGTCAGCTATAAATAAAAGATAAGGGTTGAATTGTACAGGGTATCTGTAAGCACTTCCATTATTGATACTTAATGTTACTTGGAGGGGGTGGTAAGACACTGGTGCTTCTCATTTGCACCTAAACCCTGAGGCCCAACTGAGAAGAGTGGTGGGTGCGTGTTTGAGAGGTCATTTTCTCTGTGTATGCTTCCATTTTTTGTCCTCCATGTGGCACCTTCCAGCATGAAAATGAGACCTATCTACAGATATTGAATGAAACATTAAACAAAGATGTTTGGGGAAACTGTGAGGACTGCCTGATGGGACCCAGGATCGACAGGAAAGGCTTCTTAGGATAATTTCAGGACTCAGTAGATGTCAGACAAGGTCTAGAACTGGGTCCATGATCCTGAAATAACAAAAACTTGTTTTGCATTTTATTCTCCCAGATCTAAAGTGTTCTTTGCCTGCTGAACTGGAGCTGCTTTCTCTCCAGCTCCAGAAAAAAGGAAATCCTTTTCTTGGCACACTCTTGTCATCCAAGGTGTTGCCCTTGTTTTTAGCACCACATCAGTCTGTGGTTTCTCAAAAGCAGTAAATTGCAGGATGACATAAGGAAAAAGAACACACTGAGATGGGGTTAGTAACAAACACACTCATCAAACTGCAGCAGAAGCAGAAGGGTTGTGTGACCTGGAGTCAGTCTGAAGGAAAAGGAACGTGTTAGTAATGCTGCTCTTAAGGAAGAGCTGTAATTTGGTTTTGCAGGTTCCAGTGTCCTTGTTCCTCACTCTGCTCTCTCCTCCTGTCCCAGCTCAGCATCCTTAGGCAGGACATTTGCCCCAAGATGAATGTCCCTATAAATACTTCATTTACAGCTGACTCACATCCTTGTTCCTCAGGAAAGCTGTAGCAAACCAAACCTCTCGTACATTTTTCTGCCCACTGATGTTGCTATTTCAAGAAATTTTTGCTGTTAAAACAGACTCTTCAACAGTGCGAGGACTACCTACTCCATAGGAATCTTCATCTCCACAACCCCTTGGGATTTGCAAAGTGGCAGAAACTGGGCTCGGAACAAACACATGGAAGTAACCCTGATGGATAAACTGGCATGAATCCTGCCCTTTGTGTCATTTCTTCAATGCTTTTAAGGATCGTGTGGCACATTCCAGCCCATCCAGCCAGGTACAATACCAAAGCTGGAGAACGACTGGGAAGGGCAGTCAGTGTGAGACAGCTGCCCATGTACCCACAGGGTCACACAGGGAAAGGGACCACTCAGAGCAACACTGCTCTGAAAACAGGGAGTTCTCCAAAGAGCCAATGACCACTTTGGTGTTTATTGAGGCCCAGTGAGATCAGAGTAAACGGATTGCTTGGCCCTGGAACATCCAGCATTTCCCTGATGGATCAATAAGCACACTGAGCTGAGTGTCCCCTTCATGTTCTGTTTTCCATCTTGCCTCAGACCTGGTGAGGACTGTGTCAGATACCCTGTGCCAGCCGACTCTAACTGCAGACCTGCAACCAGTCTGATGCCTCTTCAAACCACAACGTGATAAAATTAGATCATTACTCACATCACCCTCTTTGCCGACAATTATCAGAGGGATGCAACAGTATCTCCCCATTTCATTTTCTAAGAAGTGACTTCAAGACCCAGAGAGTGAGATAGTGACTCATGCTCAGAGGTTTCTTCACCAGCTTTATTTAAACGAGCTAACAATGAGAACTGCTCTCTGTGCACAGAGACCTAAAAACTGAACACACACGCTCGCACTGCAAGAACAGCCACACAAACCCCAGGCAGTGTGTAAATCCAAATCACCGGTCTACATTTTAAAACCAAAGGGGCTGCTAGGCAAACCTCAGGCACCACTGAAAGCAGAAGAGTGGGAGCCTGCATCCAACCACAAACATAAGGGAGAGTCCCTTATCTCACTGGCAGATGGGCTCCTTCTCTGCCACACATCCTTGAACTGCCACTGCAGCTGGAAACACGCAGCAAACCATGGCAGAGACCCAGCAGGGTGCTCGCAGGAGCCTCGACAGACACTCACTTGTTGCACTGGCAGGTTTTGGTACAGGCACAGAGCTGTGTGTGACCACAGCAGAGGTTCTTCCAGCCAGTGTCCCATCTCCAGCAGTGGCCAAACACAGATGCCTACAGCAGGGTTTAAAGTTAGGCCACTGCCTGGTAGGGCTGACCCAGGTCAGCTGTTCATTTAGGGATTCGTGCAGGGAAAGATGTGCCAGGTTGAGCCACAATTTCCCACATGAGCATGGCAGCATTCCTGATTTCCCAAAGTGCTGCAATGCCCCCAGCCCCACTGCTCACACTCCCCTGCAGCCAGCTGTGTGAGTCCCTACCAAGTACTGCTATCTTTCCAGGCATTTCCAGCCAGTCCTGCAACATCACAGATACTTTGCAAACCTGCCCTGATTACGCTTCATGTTACAGTCCCAGTTTTACACAGCTCAAAAGGCATTAATAAATAATAAATTGGAGTGGTTGGCCTGTTATATATATAAGCAGCATGTGTTCAAAATGGTTACCAGCACATCAGTGCAAGTTACCACAGATAATGATAAGCTACAATTAAAAGCAATCTATTGCTCTGCTGGACTGTGTAACAGTATGTAATAAAAGATTAATCACTTATTAAAATAGCTACAAGTATTTCATTAACCTTTATGCATTATTTCTAATGGGGCTTGCCTACACTGCAGTCGCTGCAGTGACTAAGTGGGCTCGGTGGCAGGAGTGCTGGGCAGGATTTAAGCAGCCCGGCTCCGTGCAGCTGCTGCAGTCAGAGCGTGCTGGTGCTCAGCCCCTCGTGTTTACCCAGCTCCTCGGGCTGGGGTCTGCCCTCGCTGAGCCCCAGCAGGGCACGAAGAACGGGTTCCACTGAAGTGGGAGCTGCAGCTCCCGTGTGAACACGCTCAGAGAGGGCTCTGCACCGCACAGCCCTGCACCACACTGCTCTGGCAGAGCCAGGCTGCTCCCTGGGAAGTGCCGATTCCCAGGGCTGGCATCCCAAACTGAATGCCCTGGCTGCCTTCCTGCATGCTGCAGAGACATCCTGCCTGTGCATACTGGTCATTCCCTAGTGACCAGCTGAGCTCTTGCCACTTGGTTTCCTTCCCATAATAGAAATTAGACAGGTCTGTTTTCTGGAGAGGGGCTCTCCAAGGAGCCCTGGATGCCTGTGCTTGCCTTCACTTCGTGTGAGTGTCACCTATGCCTGGAACACCCATTTGGCCATTTGCACCTGGGGAGCTCATTCCATACAGCGTGTTCATCTTCTGTTATCAGCTGGACCTGGATTTACACAGGCATTTGGAAACTCAGGCAAAATCTTTCCCTGAGCACATGCTATTAGCTCTGCTGATTACTCCCATCAGTACTCACCACCGGATAAGAGAGGCTTTCAGAACTGAAGTACTTCAAGGACTGTGTTTCCTTCAGAGAAGCCAGTCTGCTTCTTCAACACCTTGCTGCTTGAAGCTCTCTGTGCCCATGGCAGCCTATCATGAGCCTGCAGAAACTAAATGAACTAAAAAATGATGTGTGCAACTGAAAAGTGGCTTTCAGGAATGCTTTTTAAGTGTGTAAAATAACTCAGTGGCTTGTTGAAAGCCATCAAGAGGCATGCTTGAGAAATAGTGTTTGGAGTAAAGCAGAAAACAGCTCTTCATTCCGAAGGACAGTGAAATATCTTTAGTTCTTTCTCTCCTATGCAAATGTTATCCTTTAATGTGGCTGGTCCAAGGGTCATAAAGGACACACTGTTCTCCATCAGATGAAGGCATGATCTCTTCACTGCATTCCTTATCATGCTTCCTCGGTGCAGGAGGGAGTCTGAATTCTTCCTTAACTTCTCAGATTCTGCTGTCTTTAAGCCCAGCATTACACCTTATTTGGCTCTCCAGTCCTTCCAGCTCTCAGACAGAATCAACTGAGGCATTGCCTAGGCTGCAACCCTCCTTTATGTTGTATTAGTGGGACCTATTCGCACATAAGGGACCTCCATTCTGCTTGATATGAAAGAATTGTGACATGTGGAACAACATACTTTGAAACATTCATGCAGCAGTTCCATAACCTCAGCCAGAGTTCACAGGTTGTACATAGAGAGATTCCCTAAATCACTCCACTGAAAGACACTGCTCAGCAAAGCCACTTCTCCTGTGCCTGGGTGCAGTTCGTGCTTGTTGATACCTTTTGCTTTTGAAGGCTGGAACTTGTCTGATATATCAAGGCTGGGAGAGGAAGAAGTGTTTTGCTCACAAAGGTTTGAAATCCCCATCAGTTTGCACCTGTGCCTTTCAAGCCAAACAAAGCTCTTGTACTGCTGGATGTTACCACAACAATGTAAAGTGTTGCTTAAGCACGTGGTGCCCTCGCTCCCCGAATTCCCAGCAGCCAGGTCAGAGCCCCCACATCGCCAGCAGCAGCTGCCAGGGAAAGAAGAGCCAATGATGCTGCCCAGGGTGCTGCCCATGGTGCAATTCCTCTGACCCTGCAGCACGGGGCAGTTCGTGCCTGAGCAGCCAGGTTTGGGTACCCGGCCCAGAACCACCGGGTGTTTGTAAACTCAGTGTTCCACGGGAGAAATGAGGCAATCCAGAGAGAGATGCCAAATACCTTTTTTTGCCCTGGCAAGTTTTTGACCCATACAATAATTTTGACAAATTCAAAGTATAATTTGTATTAAGAAGACACTCTTTTTTGTTATCTTAAGATTCCTGCTTTGCAGAACATTGTCTCTCTGTAAGACTTGTCACAGTAGTGGAAACTGCCCCAGTACAGAAATGGGGGAAGGTTAATGCAGATTCAGCAGGTAGCTATGAGTCCTTAAAACTTTCCTTGGGCATATGCCTCCCTTGGCAATAAAAAGGGGTTCTCTGCTGTGGACATTATAGAGTGTGGAGCACAAGGAAATTTATGAACTGTTTTCTGGAGTGCAAGTGCCTTTCAGTTCTGGTATGTACAAACTTACATCTTCTGCTCAATTTGACAAGAAAGCAGAGTTTCACTAAATTGTCCCTGCATTTGCTCCATCCCACTTACTGCTTTCACATGCAGAAAGCATTCTTCTTTTCAAAGATCCAAAGAAGGCAGGTCTCAAAAGAGAGCATTCCTGCCCAGGGTTGGATCCAGAGCTCTGCACTTGACTCAGTTAATAACGGGTGTCCCTGAACTCACTGTTCACAGGATGAATGAAATATTTTTCACCCTTTGTTTGCCTCCATTCTTGGCACTTCTGCAAACTATGAAAAGTTGAAAAATCTGGAAGTTGCCAAGAACTGTTGATGTGAAAACGTAATCTTTCTGGTCTGGCAGTCATATGTGTCAAACAACATCTCACATCTGATCTTGGACAACACCTGAGCTTTTCCATAAAAAATGGAGCAGAGCTGGTGCTCCACACACATGTTGTGCAGCCTTCCCTTCTCGTGCAGCATCAGGAGAAGTCAGGCACTGCAGCACAGCTCAGCCTTCCTGTGCACGGCTTTCACACCTACCTAGTTTGGCCTGTGCTGCAGTGGTCTCTCTTGACAAAGCAATAGTCTTCCTAATGTTAAATATTTTGTCTCTCTTCAGCCATGTCAAAGCTGAGTGCAGTTTCCCGCAGAGCAGGACACAGCACTGTGTAACTGGGTGTGTTAAGTCAGATACCAGGTCTGGTTTTAAGAAGTGCTGAGCACTCACAACTCCTGTCGCAGCCAGGAGGTACCTTATGTTCCCTGAAACCACAAACCCTGCAAGTCCAGCTCTCCATGTCCCCATTCCTCAGCTCTGAAGCCAAGCCCACTGTATTCCCAAGTACTCCA
Source organism: Edolisoma coerulescens (assembly GCA_013397115.1). NCBI lineage: Eukaryota > Metazoa > Chordata > Aves > Passeriformes > Campephagidae > Edolisoma > Edolisoma coerulescens. The sequence goes on along the minus strand of VWZW01002009.1, from coordinate 1,298,887 downwards.
AGCTCTCAGCTGATGTAAATGAGCCGGACTGCACTGAGGTCAGCTGGACCCGCAGACTCGCCCTGGTGCTCTGATCCCAGCTTTGGCAAGGACACCGTGGGGCTGTTCACTGTCTGGCCCATATTAGTGTTTCAAATGTATAAAATACTGCATGCAAGCTGAGATGAGATGGCTCAAATGGGATAGGGATTATCAGGAAGCCAGGCTGGGCAAGCAATTGCGTGATGTGCGCGCCTTGTCCCGTGGCCTGAAAGGCGGCCCCAGGCGCGGCAGTGCAGATCCCTGCTGGAACACCCAGCGGCAGCGGCCACGAGCAGAGCGGGGCTGGACACACCAGCCCTGACAGGCTGTAACAGGAGCTGTGCACCCAGCTGCACGTGCTGTAAAACTCTCCTTGACACCACCACAGTCTGCTCTCTTGGAGCCCTGGAATGGTTTCAGCGTTTCTCAGACAGTATCATATCAAATGACTGAAAGTATTTTCAAAGAGGTGTTTGCTTCCCTACATTTTGTTTGAGTTAATAAAAAGTGACAGAGTTGGAGAGAAAGCAAAGCACATGTGTTCCTGGAAAGAAAAAAAAGCCAGTCAACAAATAATGTGACCAACTGGAGACCAGTGCAATCAGGATGGTTTGGAAACATCTGCAGCCAAAGAATGAGGGAAGGGCACGGAAAAAGAAGGAAAAGGAGGAGGGGAGAAGGCAGCTCTGCAAACCTCATGCTGCCCTCCATGTCCTGCCCTTGATGCCTTCTCTCACAGATGCTTATTTAGATGTGACTGAGTGTAATAAGCAGATAAGGCCAGCATGGCACAGGAACCTGCTGCACTTCAGCAACAGCACTCGGCTCCTCGGGAACAGACACAATCTCCAGGCTAGGAAGGAGAATCAATCTCCAATGCTGACATTCTGGTACCTTTTAGCAGCATTAAATAAAAGATGGTGGCAAGAGGAGAGGACTATTTTATTTACTTGTAAGTGCTAGAAAACAGTTTTCTGTTTCTTTCTAAGGTCAGGCATGTGTTTGTAGCTTAGAGCTAATTAAAATGCTAAATTACCTTCAGCAACTGCAGAGAAAAATCACAAGTTAATTACACGTGACAAAAAAAATTTAAGTTCTTAGTTCACTTTGAGATAAACAAATGAAACCACTAAGATTTGTTGCATTGGCAGCTTTTCATAACAGGAAATAGTAATAACACATTTCTGTCTGTAGGAACTTCCTCTGGTTCCCCTCTTGGCACCAAGGGAACCATAGGAAGCTGCCTGAAAGAGGCACAAAAGGTTTGCTGTGGCAGGAAGCCAGTTCCGTTCACTTTCTGTCTCCTGCTGAGGGTATTGGGAACCTCTGAAAGGCTGCTGGCACTTGGCTGGAACAGGAAAGGAAAGGTCTGTGTCCGGCAGCTCTGCACTCTTAATGTAGACACACAAGGGAATTAAAAGAGGAAAAGTAATGCCCAGGTTTCCTCTCCCAAGCTCAGTTTCTCGAGGCGATGCAGCCAATCTCCCTGCAGGACCAGAGTGGGGCAGTCTGATCCCAGGCCGAAGCCGTCCATGCCCATGGACAGTTCTGCCCTCTGCATTCACGGCAGCCTTCTTGCAAACTAACGTTAGAAGGCAGACAAAATGAAAGCTGAACTCATCACAAATCGAGTCCTTTGACATAAGGTCCCATTAAAGTGTCCACATCCCAGCCTTGAACATCCCTGCCTGAAGTTCCAGCCACTCGTCACCGTCCCGCCCCCGGTGTGCCAGCGTGGCCCAGCTGCAGGCTCGGAGCAGGGGCGGCTGCACTCCAAGTTTGCCCCTTGTTTTAAGAAGCCTGTTGGTCAGTGCTGCTGCAGTTCTGTCTGCCAGCCACCATCCTGCCTCTGAGTACACAGAGCTTTGCAATGCCCTGTCACTGCTGTGTGGGGCCAGGGCTGCCTGGGCACAGGAGACAGGACCTACAGTGCAAAGAGCAGGTAAGGGTCACACTGCAGGTGCCCTGCGTAGGACACCTGGGGGGACACATCTGACACTCTCCTGCCAAGTCTGTGCCACTCCAAGGGGCCTTCTATGTGCTAGGGCAATAGAGAGGTCCCTGAATGGTCACTATTAGCCACTGGAGTATGTATCTCATTCAGACACACTGTTAAAATACATCTTTCTAATTTGGAAGAACGGATTTTGCCATCCTCCCCCTCTTCAAGCTCAGAATTGTTAACAAATGCTGCAGTTCAGAGGTATGAACACGGCTGTCCTAATAATGTGTCTCTCTAGATTCTTGTCATGCTGCCCTGGTGATATTCAGCGTGATAATGAAGGCAGCAGGGAAGGAAGAACAGAGAAAATAGCAAACAACCTGGGAATAATGTGGAGTTGCCATGAAGAGTCACAGATTTGCTTACTGGAATTTAGAGCAGTTTGATTTTTTCTCTGAAGTCCTGCTTGCTGTAGCAGAAGCCCATACGTAGCAGCAGAACCACTCAATGGGGCTCAACACTGCAGGGGCAGCTCAGGTACAGATGAAAAGCTTTGTCCTGGGCACTTTTTCAGCTCAAAGATGCTCTTAGCCTACAAGATCCAGATGGAATGAGAGGATACAAACAGCCCTAGGGCTGACATCACCTCACAGCCTGGAGATATTCCTAGTTAAAATGCAGGAATGACCTCTCCTTTCCAACTATCCCTGGAAAGCACCCGGGCTGCCAGTCACTGAAGAGATCAAGGGTCAAGAGAGCAGAATGGAAAAATAGCTCCTCCAGTTTGCTGCAGGGCCTCAGGAGGTTATTGCACTTGGGAGAGAGGGAAAGTGAGAGGGGATGGAGCAAATGAGAGAGGCAGGACCTACTCACAGTGGAAGGTGCAGGGATAGGAGGAGGGCTCAGAATGGCTCTATCCACACACTCTGGCCTTGCCCTTCGCTCTCCTAGCCCAGCTGCCTCTTGCCTGCACTCGCTCCTCACCCCCAGCACCGGCAGCACTCCCAGCACTCCCAGCCCTGTGCTCCCTCCGTTGCTCCCCAGCAGCTGTGGGGATCCATACGGAGCAGCTGTGACAAGGACTGAACTGAGACCAGCAAGAGATCCAGACTCCTCTGTTCCTCCAAACCTGCAATGCACTGGAATGAAGTTAGCTTTTTCTGTTCTGCTCATTTATCTGAACTTTAATGATACGGTCAAGGTGGCAAAGCTTCACTGCTAACCTGGACCTAAAGCAATAAGAGCCTTTTGCTGGTTTCTGCAGAGCTCTGTACATATAAATTTATCAATTTGTGAGATGATTTTTTTCGTCTTGACATTTGTTTTTTATCTTTCTTAACAGACACAATGTTTAATTCACTGTAACTAAAGACATTGGGATTTTAGTGAGTTTTCTGTCAGTTCCCATAACTCATTTTGATGGGAACCCATTGGATTTTAATGGAAACCTATTAGGTGAACATATTGTGATCATTAATGAACTTGATGTGCAATTATACAGGGAACCACCTAAAGGTAATTAAAACCTATCAAGACCACTAGGGAATAAAGAGAAAGGAAGTTACTCTTGTTTAAGACAATTACTGTAGACAATGATCTGAAAACAAAATAAATGATCCCTGATGAAGAAAAGCTGTGTAGGTGGCTACCCTGGAAGATACAGGCCATGCAAACAAGGGTTTCTTTAGAAAACAACAATTACTGTAGTTTTTTCTATTGCAAGTAGTGCTTTCACAGGGAACTTCAGCCTTTTCCTTCCTATTGCTTGACTCTTTGACATTTTGCTAATCCTCTGGTTCTCTGGGCCTGGGGCAGAAGAGCACAGATTGTTCTGACACCTCTGTGCTTGTAGATCCAGGCAGAGGGAAGCAAAGCAGTATTAATCCATGTTATTTCAGAAGGATCTGTTGATGACATTGAGCCTGGATTGTGCACACCCCCCCCATTTTCTGTATGTCCAGGGTAGCTGGAGGGGCTGCATGTGGCTAACAGAGCCCAGGGATGGCATTACCCCGGCAGATGGGTTCCAGCACGGCAGGGAGCAGAGCTGTGTTCCACCCTTGTTCCAGGGACTCAGATGCAATGGAAATTTTCCTTTAGTCTAGTACTGTTATGCCCTGTTGACGTGCTGCTTGATACCAGGGACGTATCCCCCCTAGCCATGAAAGACCAGCATCTCACTGAACAAGAAATCTGCAGGCTCAGAAAGTGCCCCCAAATCACTGCTATATTCCTCCAAATCACAAGGAATCTTGTTTGAGAACCACTGGACAATTAAAGGGTCCCTCACTCCGTTGTCCCTATCTGCTCTGCGTGCCTTCGGTGCAGAAACAGGGAACAGAACGTAATTAGCTGGCGGGTGACGTCCACCGAATGTCATCCCTGAACACAAATGCTTTAGTCCCTATTCACCAGCATCGACAGCAAGGCTGCTTCCCCATCCACTGGCAAAGGCTTTCGCCAAGATTTTAGAATTCAACAATGAAACAGGCCTGCAACTAAAACATTTATCTGGCAGTTTTCCCTCTTTAAGTCAAAGTGTTATGTTGGCACACGGCACTGTGGGTGGCGATTTGCCAGAGAAAAGCATGTGTTGGAAAACCTTGCTCAATATTACAGCAATCTCGTGCTCGCAAGCCTCGAACGAGTCGAGGAGGAGACTCTGCCAGGGGGGCTCCCGGCATCCACCCCTTCCCAGGGCAGGCACAGAGCAGGGCTGCACGCTCGCCCTGAGCTATGGACAAATGAGGTGTTGCTGGCCACAGCCTGGCGTGTTACATGTCCTGCTGAGGAGAAGTGGGAGAGCTGGGGGCTGTAGGGTGACTGCCTGGAGTACAAGGCAGCTGGTCAGCAGGAGGCTTTGCAGAGGATAGCACAGAGAGACATTGTTTTATATTTTTTAAACATTGCCCTGCGGGTCCTTAAGTTTCTTTGGGAACAGCCCAAATGTTGGACAGCTCTGGTAGGCTTTTTATATGGGGCAGATAATCCTCACTAAAGCAGAAAGAAAGACCAGAGGGACTTGCCTGTAGTACAGAAAAACATATTGAGGAGGCAGCAGTAACTTAATATGCAAGAGAGGCCTGGATTCAGAAGTCAGTTGCATCATTCATTTAGCAACACTCAAGCCACGGAGCAAGAGCTGGGCTGCCAAGTGTGTGCACTGGGCATTGTGCTCCTGCCAAGTTACATCTTAGAGGAGCCAAGGAATGAGCCAGGACAAAAACAAGAGGATGGAATGGAGTAAGTACTGAGCCAAACAAAATCAGGACTCTGTTCCCCCTGGCCCCAGCTGCTCAGGTATGTGGCCAATGATGGGACAGGAGGACAGGGCCTGTGAAAGCCGTGCCCATCCCACTTGCCAGGTCAGCAGGGCAGAGCCTGTTGCCACAGCAGAGCTCAACGCCAGCAGAGCTGTTCCCCTGGCAAACACTGCCAAGCCCTTCAGCTAAAACGTCCCTCTGGCCATCCAGCTGAAGTCCAGCCCTTTGGGGCACTTCTAAGCAGGAGGTCTCTGAGACACAAAGTCTGCTGCTGACAGAAGGGCTCTAACTCAGCCCTGAGCTTCCGAGGCTGCTGCTGGGGGTCACTGGGTGAGATAGGGGCTCTGCTTTTCAGCCAGCATGGTCAGGACAAGCCCCCATCCCAGTGAGAGCACGAGCGGGACAGTGAGAACAGCACACCTTCTGCTGTAAGACAGCTACCTACAAAGCTGTCACCAGAACTGGCAGCTAAGTTAGACATCAAAAAGCCACAAAATAGGTTACCATTCATTCTGCTTTTTCAGCATTATGTACACCTGTATTTCAAAGTCTTCAGATAAAGCCTTATCCTGCTGCCTCATTTCACTCCCCTCCTGCTCCCTCCTCCATCCCCACAACAGCCTTCAGGCCAGATGTTCACCAAGCACGTGGCTCTGTGAATCCCACCAGAACATGGCAAACTGCACCTCCTCTGTCATCCGATTTTTCTCCCTCAGCTATAGTGAGTAACAAAAAACCTTTTTCACATCGATCTTTTTTAATATAAAGTTGTGCAATGCCTCCAGGGTCTGTTTGAGACTCTGGCTGCTGTGCTGGGGCAAGAGTCGCCCCTGTGATCACCAGGAGTTACAGCCCCCCTTGAAAAGCACAGTTTCAGCTTTGAATTCCTTAGTTTGGATTGTGATTTCTCATTACACTTCAAAAATCTAAGCAACAGGCATCAATCCTCTCCTATGTTCATGCAGCTGCAACACTAGAATTGGCTTTGAATCACCTGGATATAGAAGATGTGGGACAGGTGAGTGTCAGTGGTTCTGGGTGCAGTCTCCCAGCATTGCAAGCTCTTGAGCTAAGCCAAGCCCTGCAAGCAGGGCAGCAACAGGAAGCGACAGGCCAAGCTGCTGCAGCTATCACTGAGTGTGGTTAGAGCAAAAGCAATTTCATTTCCCTTTAATGAGGTTTCCAGGTAAAGCCATTCTGGGTTTTCCAGGACCTTCATCTTGCTCTATTTTAAACTGCCGGCAGAGCAGATGTCACACAGGAAATCCCAGCGCTGGGCAGCTCTTCCTGCCCAGCAGAGCCTGCTCTCCTGAGCTGCAGAGCAAACACTGGAATCTAGCACACCTCAGTGGAAGTCAGTAGAAGAGCCCCCTTGTCGGGGCTCCCGTGCTTGGAGCACTTTCTGCTCCAGCTGCCAGCCAGAGCAGGAGCCTTTCAGACTGAGAGGTGTTGGAAGGCAACCACTCTGGAAGAAAGGGTCACAGAATAAAACAGCCCTGCAGCAGGTACTCAAAATTTCTCTGTAAGCAGAGGAACACCTCACTTCCTATGAAAAACAACAAAAAAATTTTAAAAAATTGTGTGTAGAGCAGGAGGAGAAAAACATGTGGCTGTGATTCATACATCAACCATTTGTTAATAAGCCTTTATATTTTTATCTGCTCCACCTCACTGATGTCTGGAGCTGCTGCATTTTCACACGTCTTGCAATGCATACAGGGTGTTTTCAAAAAAAATAAAGATAATGCAGTAATATTGTGCTAGTGCCAGTAACACAAGTCATCCTTCAAACTGCTCTCCTCCTGACAGAAGTGCATGCAATGTACATGCTTGAAATCCTCCTTAGGAATCCTAGCCTGTTTCGTCTTTACTCTCCACTTGAAATGAAGCAGGAGATGGGAATAAAATCCTTTCATTTTCTGCAGTGTTCTTGCCTTTTGTCTCCATGGTGTGGCTGGCCTTGCCCCTGCTGCAGCTGAGCCCATTCTTTTGCTCCGTGTTCCAGTTGGGATTTTTGACCTTTGGAAGAAAATAGCAGTTCCACCACCAGCAGGTTCTCAGTTCAGAAATACTTCTTCCATAAGGGACACCACTCCATTCTCCTTTCCTCTTTCCCCAGACCACCAGCAAAAGCTTCAATTACCTTTTCTTGCCACCCCTGCAAGCCATTTAACCCTCTGCTTTGCCCCGGGCAAGCTCAGTGACTGATTTGCCATTGCTTTGTGCCTGTGTCTCCCCAGCTATCTGAAGCAACACAGATCAGAGGGGCAGACACACAGAAAAACTTGAAGTTTCGAGGAGGTGGGATCTGGAGAGGTTTCACCTTTTTGCCTTTGTTTTGTATGTTTCTCTTCAACCCAGCTGCTTCTGATGGAGGCCACGAAAAGGACTTGAAAATGCCCACAGAAATGAGGGAGTAACACGGGATCCAGGATGTTATTTGGATTTGTTGCTCCAACCTAACATATCTAGACATTAACATCAGCCTTGGATAGATTTACATGATTCTTGGTGTTTGCATTCCCTACATTTAATGGAACCATTCCAAACCCATCACAGTCACTCCAGGCTGTCACAGGCCCTTCCCGTAGGGTATCAAACCCCCTCTTTCTGTCTGTCTGCAGTCACCTAAACCAGTCCCACATTGAGTCCCTGCTTCCCAAGACACACAGCTTCCCTGTGCCAATATAACACACAGATCATACCTGTATATCACATTAGCACTGTGATAGCCTATTTTCATCCCAATCCTCACACTTACTCCTGGCTCTAAATTGTTCTTTATAAAGAGGTCTGCAGGGACCTTGTTATTTTTATTGCTGTAATAAGGCAGCTCTACAGGAGAGAAGGAAAGTGTTTAGAAAGATAGTAAAGGCCCTGAGGCTGTCTGAATGTCAGGGAAGGCCTGTTGCAGAGGCCAAGCAACCTGGGCTCTCGCCTTGGTGAACACTAATCAATTTGGCTTGCAAAATGTGTGCCAGACAATAAAATACGAAGGGTGGAGGTGCCCAGCTCAAGGATTAACTTGCACCAGGATCTCTGACCAAGAAAAGAGGAAAACAGAAATACAACCCCTCCTCAGAGGGTGCTTTGGGGTGGTGCTCCTCCTTCCATCTCCAGGAAACAGGCACCTTCAGCCACAATGATCTGAATCCCGGGGAAGCACTCCGAAAAAGCAAATTACCAGCAGCACTTTTATGTATTTCAAGTAATTCAAAGCACAGGCTCATCAGGCAGGTGATTAATGGTGTTACCCAAGGTATGTGCTCAGCAGGCACCAATGCTCAGCAGCCCTGTTAGAGGACGATGGATGGATGGATGGATGGATGGATGGATGGATAGATAGATAGATAGATAGATAGATAGATAGATAGACAGACAGACAGATAAAGTGTCCCATGGACTTGGAGGAGATAAGTAGCACATTGACAGGTGAGAAGTGCCTGTCAGTAGAAAATCAGTATGCTGACTGAAACAGCCATCGATCCCTTCAGTGCCACTGTCTACTCCAACAGGAAATCCTCCCACATGTATGACAGAAGGTCACAGCCTGGATTTAATTTCCAAATCATGCAGTAATAATGCAGAGAGAGATCATGCTAAAGGTAGAGCAAGTGTAAGAGACTTGCAGGGTTACAGCTGAAGCAAAAACAAACATTAAACAAATTGGGTGACAAGAGCTGTGCCTGCCCTCGCCACAGCCACTCTGGCTGAGCAGAGATGTTCCAAATGCTTTTGACCAAATGTCAAAAATCAGGAAATGCTGTTTCATCAAGAACAGAAGTGCTCCCTGGGAACATGGGCAGCTCAACAAAGCTTGAAATAGGAATACTTCTGAACAATTTGTTCCTACATTCTGAACTCTATATCCCTTTATATTTTATTGTTATATATCATCTCTGACACTTGGAAATTATTGCAAAGAAATGCTTCAGTATTAGAGATTTGTAACGGTTTGATAATGCTACTTTGCAGGGTTTTTCCCAACTGAAATATTTCAGATTTTTTGACTAATATAACATTTCAACATTTTGATTTTTATCACAATTCAGGACAAAAAAAAAAAATTCTGAAATACCAGAATTTCTTGGGGGACCAATATTTTGTTTTCCAAAAAGCCTTATTGCTGAGGAGAAACTAAAAAGTTAGTGTCTTGGGGAGTGATTCAGCGCTGCAACAGCATCTCTGACATGAGAGCACACTGTACTAATAGATGAGGCTGTTGTATGATGCTAATGTGGAAACTGGAGCTCCAGCAAGCCGTTCATCTCCCTGGTGAACAGCTGAGCTCAGTAGCTCACAACTGTTTGCTTTATACGCTCCCTTGTTGTTGCCATGAGGCCAAGAACACATATTCAGTTCCCTCAGCATTCCTGCAAGACTTAATACTCATTCCAGGTTCCCTCTTGGCACAGAGAATTTGCTGGCTTGATCCAAAAGTGAAAGCCTCTTTTCTTGTCTCAATCCCATTGCTTTCAGCAAAGTGGCAACTCGCTTTTCCGAGCACGCTGGGATTGAAAGAAAGAGCTCCCCACTCCGTACCTGTGTGACCCACAAAGGCTGGGCCTGCAAGATTTGCAGCGGGAGCCATTCTGCCACCATTATCTCAGAGTTCCTTTTCAGATCTTACAAGGCAGTGATTGATCTGCCCATTGCAATGGGTTTGACTAACATTTCATTACCTGTCCCCACTGAAAATGTTGTTTGATTTAGGTTCAAAGAGCTCATTATGTAGGGCTTTTTTTCCTCAGGAAAAAAAAAAATGAAATGCAGAATAAGGGAGTATCAAGTCCTGAGCTAATTACAATTTGCCAAGGTTTGGTTGGTGTATGAGTGTGTCTGAGATTTTGCTCATTACCAGTTGTATAATATGATTTCTACTGCACAGTTAATTAGTATCCAAAAAATAACCTAAGGAATTTACACAAGCCTAGTTGGGGGACAAGAAATAAATCACTGAGGAGTAGGTCTGGGGAAAGTCCCCAGTGAGGACACTTTCAGTATTGATGTAAAACACTCAGAGGTTTAACTTTCAAAACAGACATTTTGGGAGAAGCTCTGAAGCATCTCAAGGAGAGCCTCTGTGACATATTGAGATAGTTGAACTCCATCTCATTCCACAAGCTCAGTGCTTTTATGTAGCTGATGTCAACAATCTCCAAACAGGCCCCAGCCCAGGCTGGGGATCCTGGTGTCCATTGCCTTGGCGGAGGCACCGAGGTGACGTCCAGCCTGGCTGCAGGCGGCTGCCTTTCATCGCAGTGCTTCGCTTCCAAGACTCCCCCTCTTTCAACAGTTCTTTCCAAACACCTGAAGCTGACTTAGAGAAACTTGACTCAAGCACTAGCACAGACACCTCTTCCTTCCACCACCGCAGTATTTACCCTGAGACAGTGGAAAATGTCATTGATCCTTTGCATTCAAGAGAGCCAAGACAGACCAGTTGACAGATCTGCTCCCTCACCGTCAACCAGGCTCCCTTTGGTTATATACAGACACGTGAATTACCTTCCCAGCTGTGCAGTGTGACTGAAGAATAATCATCTTACTCCTAAAAGGCTTTATCTTGGCTAGTGTTGCTCACCACTGCAGGAACGAGACATACTGGAAAGAAGCCACTTCAATTCTGAGGCAGATGGGTTTTACTATATGTGTGGGTTTGGTGGATTTGGTTTGTTCTCCAAGGCCATTGAGCTGTTCTGACCTTTGGACTGAACCTGAAAGAACCCTCTGTACAGTCCTTCTAAACCAGTTCATTCAGTCCTACTTTCTGCCCTTTCCAATTCAAGATGCTTTTGCCCTTTCAAACATGTGAGTTGTTCTATCATGAGTTCTACCAGCCAAAACAGAAAATAAAATTTACTATGTACACAAGCAGACTCTCAGTGAGCCTCTTCCAGCAGCTTGGCAAGAAATAAAGCCTACTGGGAAGTATTAAAACCAATGACCATCCCAGACTCTTTAAAAAGAAGTTAGATACCAGTAACCCAATATGTTGCCATAAAATGTCTTGCTCTGTCTACGTCTGTGTTTGTCATCATATCAAAGCCTAGAAGTGGTCTCCACTTTGCCTGTATTGGAATTCTTCATTATTCACCACTCCTCCCAAATCTGATGTGATCTGCAAACTAGGAAATCTTGCTTTCTATGTCCTCAGCCAAGTCTTTCATACACTGTAACTATCAGAAAGACCAGGATCCGCCAGTGCAGTCTCCTACAGTACACGCTCCTTTATTAACTTGTCTTTCATCTTGAAAGGCTTCTATTTATGCCTCCTTTCCCCACTCTGCTCCTGTCCTCTGGCCAATTTTCAATCAGTGAGCCAATTCTTCCCCTTTCCAACTCCCCACCTTTAGACATTAACCTCCGACGCGGGACCCTGTCAAACACCGTCTGAAGATCCAAGCCTCTCCTGACTCCTGCTTAGCCTCTTGTCTATGCCGACAGGAGTGTATGTTCTAAAAAAAGAAATTTCCAAAAGTTAGCGAGGCAGAAAAGGTCCTTTCCGGAAACCATACTGGCTATCTTTGGTCAAGCTGTGCGTTTCTCAACAGGCCACCTTTCATCTATTAAAACATTTTCTAAGACTTGTCTTCACCTGAAGGGAAACGAACTTCCCTGCAAGACCCTGGTGCACATCTGGGTCGTTCCTTAAATAATGGTGGGAGGCTGTCCGCCTTCCACCTTTGAGGAATCTCCTGCAAAACACTTCAGCTCTGTGAAGTGCCTGTGAAAACCTTTCCAATTTAGACCCACAGTTCCTTTAACCTCTTTAATAAGAGAGCCATGGAGTAGGGGGTTTGGTACCAACCATCCACTTCACACCCTCCAGCTCCCTGAAAGCTTCGTTTTCTGTGCTCTCTTATCCTTTGAGGAATAAAGTCTGGTTTCCACCTTTCTACTTACAACTTTGGTCCAGGCAGCTCCTGTCTGACTCAGGTGTATTCTCTCTGCCAGTAGCCAAGCCTGATATTTCTACTTGCCTTTTCTCTACTCTACAACCAATAGATTAAAACAAAATTAGTTTCTGTCTTTGCAGCCAGCCCTTTTCTTCCTGCTGACGAGCAGACTCTGGCAGCTTGTTCTCACCTGCTCAGCTCCAATGCCAAAATGTCCCCAATTACCAAAGAATCCCATATATCCTGCTCTGTGTGTGATCATTCCTACACCATTACCTGCCGCTCAATTCATAGCCTCTCCCAGAAGCCGCAGTAAACCTGTCTCTGTGTGCCACTTTACACCCATATTGAGTCTCCCTGGTCTCCAAGGAGTGTCTCGACTCACAGTCACCTTTCTGCCATGCCACTTATTGAGATACCTGTGTGCACAAGCAGCTTCCTTCCTCTCATGCCACACGAGATGAATGTCCTGTGTTGCTTACAGAGCCACATAAACAGGTATTTTCCCGGGCCACTAGGTTGTTTTGCATGATTAGAAAGAGCTGATTTAAACACATTCCCACAGTTTCATGGGCTTGTTACAGTCCATCATGGGGAGTGGCTGCAGTTCGTATTCTATGTTCTCATTGCCCTGGACAAAGATGCTACATCTGTAAAATGGAAAGGAGCAACATCAACACTTAATTTGAGCAACTGTTTTTGAGTTCGAGTCATTGCTGGTGCTTAGTGTTAAGCGATAAAAAGACCAGCCCTAAATAATTTCTAAGTCCAGCAAGGACAGAACTCTTCACAGGCTGCCCAGTTCATCCAAAATGTACTGGTGTAGGGAGAAGTAAAAATGGTTCTGCTCTATCTGCCTGACTTTCATGTTCTTCCCACAAAGGCAAGGCAAGGCAACTCTTCCCTTCAGCTTCTCTTTCACTGTCCTGCATTTAGGCCATCCAAGACAGAGACAGCACTCGCCAGAAGCCCTTCCAATCTCCAGGCAAAACAGCGATAAAGCAGCAATTCTTCTGGAAGCTGGTGGAGCAGAGGACTGAGAACCAAGCTCGTGGCTCTTCGTGGCACTGTCCCAGGCAGACACCCTGGCTGACAAAGCTTCACACTGCGGGCTACTGTGAGCAGCAGCTACATGAAGAGGAAAAACAGCTGCTCCTCTGGGTTTTCCTGAATTCTTCTGAGTCCAAGGGCTCCCCAGTCCCAGCTGCACCCACCTGGCCAGGCACGGGCTAGGGGATGGTTCATTCTGTAGGGAAGAAAGTAGGTCAGGTCTCTCACAGGTGCTGAAAAGAGGCAAGGCTGCCTCTTACGGCCTTGATGAGACCTTAAACCATCAGTTCAGCAGAGGTGGCAGGAAAGGCTGGAAAGGGGGACTGGCCCTGGCCAGCACAGCCAGGGCTGCAGCAGGGACAGGACAAGGCATCTCCCCTGCTCCAGCGTCCTGGCTGCAAGGTCATCTGCCACTTCTGCTCCAAGCCCTGACTGCAGCAGACTCTCCTTGTCCTCTGGACTGTGCCTCTTTCCCCTCGGCCCCAAAGATAGCCAAGGTCACATTTGCTGAGTTCCAGGCTCCACAGAATCTTTGTTTGTTTCAGACAAGCCGGGGGGAGCAGACAAGAGAGAGTCAGTCAGTGTTATCACAACTAATGCAGCTCATTAGAATTGTTTTAAGCTCTGAAAGCAAATGAATATCTAATGAGATTTCCCCCCAGGTGTAATTAGCAATAAGCTTTACATTGCTCTAAAAATACCCTCCAATTTTTTGAAAAACTAAATGCAGATAACTGGAAGCTCTAGTTACACTTAATGAACTGAACAAAGCACATTGAAAACTAAGAATATTTTAATTGTGTTTATTTAGCCTTCAGCAAAGGATCCAAGACATTTTCATAATCATCAAATTAATTTCAAAATGCTCCTTTGTAAGTTGTCCAGCCAGCAATGTCGATGTTGATCATATTCAGAGGACTGTTTCCTGATCGGACAGTCCATTTACTAAACAATGCATTATTCAAGAAACTGGAGCCATCTCTTCACCAATTCTTTCTCCCATGGGCAGTTTAGAGTATAAAAAGAATTTATTGATGCAAGAAGAAACACTGCAGTTCTGGTTAGTGAAAATAATTATGATTACATATTTTCTTTCTCCATATTTGTCCCAAAAAGAATGGTGAGTAAAATATTCACTTTCTTTAAAATTCCCAAATATTACTAAAGTAGGTATTACCTTTCACATTCACTTCAGCAAGAAGTTGACTTCGTATCACTGAGTATCCCACATGACCAATTTATTTTGGCAACTATCAACCGGAGCTGTGTAAAACTCTGACCTTTGAAAGAAAAGAAGCTACAACTTGATATGTGTATCATCTTTCCCTAGAAGTGTTTAGGACTCAATCCTGGTTTTGATCAAACCAGGAAAATACCAGTAAGATTTTGTGTCATGGTTTCTCTTCCTCTGGTGGTTGCTGCCAGGCTTCCGAGACAGAGTGTGAGGCGGCCACTTTCCATCAGATACTTCCAACCTCAACCTGCAAACAGAGCTTGAGCTAAAGAAACAAATTCATGGAATGGGAGCAGTGACGAGACCTTTCCAGGGAGTTGTCAGTACCGTTCTACTAGAAAATTCAAAACACCCACTCAGTCCCTTGGACTCCCCTGCACTTCCATCACAAATAACAGCATGGCTGCTTCTTCACAGCTTCATCCACGTGTCCCTGAACAAGCATGGAAGAGCAGGACACAGGCAGGGACCATGGCAACTCTCCCGCCCGCTCCTGCTAATTGTGCTCCACGAGTGGCCACGGGAGCCTGGCTGGGGCCAGCCCGGCCGCGCTGCCTCAGCCGGCCCAGGTAGTCACATCCCATCCATGTCCTTTGTCTCCATGCTCGCTGGCTTCCTCCGAAGCATCGCAAAGGAGAGTTAATTAATTCTGATCACTCCTAATAGTCTTCTAGGTCACAAATTGGTGATTCAGCTTCATTAATTTGATTTCTAACATTTCATCCTTTGCACTCTCTGCCCGATTAGCTTCTCGAAATTTAGTTTCAGTAAATGGGATGAGCAAGGCAGAAACTTCCAAAGAGATTTTCCTCACTGGCATTTGGAGGACACGCCACAGCACAGAACCCCCGGACTCGCAGCCAGGGTGCGGTCACCTCAATTTTGCAAACTTCCTGATGACGGGGTGGTGTGGCCAGGCTGCAGTCCGAGTCACTTTGCAAAGGAAGCACTGATCCTCCTTTCACTCAGACAGGCCTAAATCAGGAAAAGCACCAGCGCAAATTGCACTAGACCAAGACCAGCACAGGAGAAAAATCAGACCGTAGAATGTCTGAGAAGAACAAAGAACTAATTTTTCTGATAGTGTTTTTAAATAAAAGCTGACATTGATTTGTAGGAGTATGCAAGCAGAGATTACATATACTGAAAAATTCTCTAATCCCTCAGGCATCTACACAGGCAATGTTGGGAAACAAAGCCCGTCGTGTCAGCCACACTTCGGGGGAGTAAGGACACTGTGAGTCACCGAATGCTGTCCCTGGTCTTAAGGCATTCTTAGACAGGTCGTTGCTATATGACCCCTAAAAAAGGAAATATTGCAGGTAGAGCAGGTGAATATATTATACTATATTTGGGATCTGGATGGGGTTTAAAAACTGAAAGACATTTTTTTAAATGACCCAAAGATCATTATGGCTATATTTCTGATTTTTAGATGAGAAAACCAGATTGTAACATGGTACGTTCATATTTGTCTCCCTGTGATAAGTTTTTATTGTATTCTACTGTACAGCATAACTCTTCCAATGGGACACCAAACCCATTTCTTCCTTGGGTAGGACCTAGTCCTCCTTCACAATAAATAAAAGTTCAGAATACTAAAACATTCCTGCCAATCAATGCTGCACACACAAAAATCATTATTTCAGCTGCAGCAGGGGGAAAGAGGGCAGGAATAACATCAGTTGGATAGAAAAGCAGCATGTAATTCTGTGACACTGAAAGTTTCATAAGAAGGTCAGAGGAAAACTAGCAAATGTTCCGTGGCCCAAGCAGCAAATTGTACCTTTGTCTCCATACAAGTTCCTGAGGAGCAATGTCTTCTAGCCCTGAAGTTCATTGTGAACGTCAGCCCAAGCCATGGCTTTTCAGCCAGGTTTGAATCAGAGAGGTGCGTGTGGTTTTGCCACAAAACCACGAGGCAATACACATTTGGAGATATTCGACCAACTCTAAGCTAAAGTTTATCAGAGCAGAGCCATGTGAACTCAGGTCCCACTTGCCTGGTGGGTTTCACTGCAAACACATCAGAGAGCTCCAGCTGCAAAAGGAAACAGATTTCTGAAGCCAATGTAAATCTTGGGGTGAAAATATTTTCTAGGAAATTAGTTGAAACATGCAGATGTACACCCAGAGCAGCACAACCTGAGAGAGAAAACAAACCACAGCTGTGGCTGGAAAACCCCCTGCCCTGTCGGCAGCACAGCTTTTCACATCACAGGAGCCAATGAACAAGTGCTCGAGTGTTCTCACTGCTCAGACATGTGCAACCTGGACCCTTCGCTGGGCTTATTGTTCCCTTGCAAAAGGCCCATTTAGAGCAAGCCCAGCAAGCCCAGCAAGCCTGAGAGGGGAAGGAGGACAATGGCAATCTCTCCCATTCAGCAGCACAGGCCTAGGAAATATTTGCTACTCCAGGAGAGCAGCAGAGGCGCCTTTTCAAAGCTCCCTTTGCTGGGAGCTGAGTGACAGCTGAATCACAGTGCTGCTTTCCAAGAGCCAGACCTCAGTAGCACTGCCAAGAGTGGCCCGTTGTATTCAGAGCCCCGACACAGCTGCAGTTACTGGGAGGTCTTGCCATTGTCCTCCCCCAGCAGAAAGATGTTTCTGTCCCCCCTTCACAGACCTCCATCGCTGCCCAGTACAGGCAGGCTGAATGAAAATGTCAGCAGCAAGCACGGAGCAGATGTGAAGGGACCATGCTCTCTGACCTGGATTCACCCATCACGTGGGCTAACGCTGTTCGACTGAGAAGCGCTTTGTAAGACAACTTCAGGGGGATGGGACGCTGCCACCCTCACCAGCCTGAGTGCGGGGCACAGACCTGACCAGCTCAGGAATGGGCCTTCAAGGCAGGCTGAGAGAAATTCTGCCAGGGAGTCATCCAGGGAGAGATCAGCACCATAAGAGCTTTGCAAGATTTGTGCACTCAGAGTATACTGAAAATTCTCCCTAATTCTGCACAGTACACATGGGTCACAGCTAATACCCCTATTCTGAACAGTGACTGTAGGCTTCAAGTCCAAGCTTCAGTAGAAATAAAACCAACAAGAAGCAAAAGTTTTAGAAAGCATAAAGCAAAAGTTTTAGAAAGCATTAATAATATAATGTCTCCTGGAAGTAAGGCAAACCGTTTGTGGTACCATTCTGTCTCCAGAATAGTAAAAGAAAATTTATTCAAAACAAACAAAAAAATAAAAGTTAAAATAACTAGTGTAGTTTCACAATCCAAAGTAAATAAGATGCAGAAAAAAACAGAGCTGAGTAAACCGAGAGAAAAATGCCACAGATGTTCAAAACAAATTTTAAGCAAATTTTGTCCCCATTATGTTTGTGACACTTCTTCAGCGAATGCTAGAACTGCAATTCATTAGCCCAGTGCTCACGGTGAGATCTTAAATATTCATCAGAAGCACATCCAAGTGCCTGCCTACACAAAGACTGATCCCTGGCCTGTCCCCCTGCCCCAGCAGAGCAGTCACCGCCCTGGGACCTGCCCACGGCTGCAGCCGAACATATGGGCACAGAGCTACTGAGGAGAGCTCCAAACAGCGCGACTGCGGCTGGGTAAGAAAAGGAAAGGAAAGGGAAAAGACTTGGGAGGTCTGTCAACAGGGCAAGCAGTGTGGTCCAGGGGGGATTTTACTTCATTTGGGAAACAACAGGACACTTACGGAAGGGCCTGTGCTCCTGGGGATAGTACAGGAGAGCAGCTGCTTTACACTGTCAGCCAGATCAGAGACAAGTCTGCATCCAAGGGCTGGATGTGAGCCAGGTGTACTAAATGACTACAGAGATACCTAAGATACAGGGATGGTAATCTCTCACCAGGTTTGAAATGCAGATGAGGGTCTGCAGAAAGGGCAGCAACACAAATATCTTGGAGCTGAGAAAAGCCAACTTTGAAGGGAAATGAGACAAAGCTGAAGGAAATTGGCTGGGATTCAATAAAGCCTGAGAAATGCACAATGGAAAGAGTTTAATGCAGTCAGAAATTACACTAGAACAATTCTACTTAACAGCATTTTTTGCATCATAAGAATTTTTTTCTCATCTCTCTCCATCAGTGGCAGAAGCCAAAATTTCACAAGGAAAAAGTCTCATTGTCAAAGTGCTAAAAACATGGGATCCACGGGATCCCCGGCTCCTCTCGGCCGAGGAAGAAGGACCAGAGCTAGGCAGAGCCGGCGCAGGCAGCGGGCGCGGCCGCCCGACAGCCTCGGCAGCGCGTAGCTGCCCTGGGGGCTCTCGGGGGCGCAGGAGGAACGGCCGCTCCGCCAAACAGCACCCGGCATTGAGGTCAGCCCCGGAGCGACAGAATAAAACTGGAGGGACGGAGCAACTTCTTACCCACACTTCAAAGCAAACAAAGTGCCAGTACAGACAGCACAATGGGGCCATTGAAACCGGAGAGTGATAATGGGAGAGGAGGCGGCACCACACAGCTTAAAACCAAAGAAGATTCTTCCCAGAACTCACTCCCAGAGGCATTACAAACTGAAGGGAAAAACAAGAGAGTAAAAATAGATTCAACTCTGATCCACAGTAATTGCACAACAGGGATAATAGGGATCTCAGAGGTGGAGATCGTGAAGTGGCAGAATTTTAGAAATTAAAACTGTGAGCACCAAGAATTAAAGCAGAAGTTGATGAATCTGGAAACTACAACCTAAAATGCTGCTTCAGCTCTGGGCTGGCTGGGACCTTTCCCGAAGTCTAAGAAAAGGGCCTTCAAGGATTCCTTCTGCCTTGACAAACGGAGCCCCTTACCAGGAAAGTGGGGTATGTGCAGCTTATACAGCCACTAAACCCCAGGAGAGGGAAAGGAACCATTCTGCCCCCGCCCCTGGCTATAAACAGAGCAGACAAGAAGCCTCCACCTCTGTCTTCTCCCCAGCTCTGTAGTTATCCTGATGAACTACTGTTTTCCAGCCCAGCAGGATTCTTCCAGCTCTCCGTTCCAGGGGGAGCTCACACTGAACAAACGATGTGAGCTCTAACTATAAAAGCTTGCTCTTCCCATGTATCTGTCTTTGTCCTGATTTTATCTGCCTCAAAAGGCAAGATAATTTTGACTAACAGAAAGTAATTAAAATGAGAGACCTGAGTCTTAAACTACTTCACATTTGAATTTCTTCCAATTTACTGACTCCTAAGTAGGTTAGACACGGTGAGCAGGAGGCCTGAGCCAGGAGCAGGCGCAGCCCGTGGGGTTCGGGCACAGGAGGGGCGCAGAGCGCCAGCGCTGCTCCGCACGTGCTCGTGCACGGCCTCTTCGCCCATCTCTTGCCAAGACATTGCCAGTGTCCTCCCCTCCCAGGGGAGGGCAGATCAGAGCCACAGAGCCTGGGCAAGTGCTGAGTGCAGCTCCTTTTTTCTGTGCATATCAGCAGGTTTGGAATAGGGGCAATCACAGCCACTTTTATGTGCTAAAAAATAGTGACTCATTCTTCCTGCCCAAACCAACCACGTGATGGAGAGGAGAGATACACTTTGTTTTCTCTTTCTTTGCCTTCTGGTTTCTGGTCCATTAGCTGAATTCATTTCATGTTTTAAAATGTTCTCACAAAACCACAAAGATTAGAAATATCTCTTGCAATGTGAGAGCTCAAATTGCACAAAAAGCCAGTTCTTTAACCATCTGGAAGAAAAAAATCCCATCAAATATTGCAGGACTTAGTCACACTACTAACAGGATGCAGTGAGCCCTCTTCTAGCAGTCACAGCATGATCTGAGCACCTTGTTTCCAAGAACAGTTCGGCCTCAGGAACAGGCTAAGTCAGAGAGCAAACCTTCGGCTCTCACTGCTGCCTCTGCCCAAGACCCTGAGGAACAGAAGCATGGCTTTTCATGACTGACAGTTCTAACACACCTGTAAGAAAATATTTCCACTGTAACATGTACTCCTATTTAAAGACAATCTCCAATCTCCCTGCATTCACAGCAGGAGCACAGGCCTGATGAAGAATGGAGCATTGGGTCTCTCTCAATGTCACACTAAATTTATATGGACCTCAGAGTAGAGGCATATGTCATTTTTCTCTGATTAACACGTTTCAAATGGGATCCAGATGAGTCTGATGGGAAGACAGGGTTTGGAGGGAAATGAGGTGGTTTTGATTCGAACACTGGCTTCCATCAAAATGCTGTGGTCTGCTTAGAATGTCTGTGGACATCATTTTACAAGGCACATTTACACACACACAAAATCCCTGGGGGTTTTAAACGCTGACTTGCAGCAGGACCCAAACTAGAAACTTGTGTAACCAGGCTGCCTGGAGCCCCTGCCTGCACCCCCAGAAGGTGCTGAGATGCAGTAGCTGCACCATACCACACAGGCTCCTGGCAAGAGCAGGCGCTGACTCTCTGCTCCCACCACAGAACCTGTGCTGCCTCACTCAGACAGTGGGGATTTGTTCTTTCAGGATGTTCTACAAGTGCCTTAGGACTAGATTTCTGAAAGCAAACCCTTGGCCTTGTTGCTGGCTTTAGGCTCCACTGCAGCTACCCTGGAGGAAATGTTTCCTTCATCCTGGCTCCTGGAGCAATGCCCAATGCACAAGGCAGCATCTCCTGTATTTTAACTGTCTAGTAAATCCTTCAGATGCGTCTGGCTCACAGCTCAAGCATTCGAACCAGCCTTGTCCCAGGGTAACAAACTACCCCAGTGTATAAAGAGCAACGGTTTACACCTTTCTGTCTGAGCACACAAGAGAACAGTAGCAGAGTGTCACCATTCTTAGCTAATTTGGCACTTCAAGCAAGAACAGGGCTTTTATCCCTTCCTTTTCATTACAGCATGGTGAGACAAACATTTGATATCAGTAAGTAACTAAGCTGGCTACAGAGGACAAACAAATAACTGCAGACGGTTGTTTGGCAAGTGATGAGCCTTTTTGGGCTCGATCACCACCTGTAGGCAAGCTTTGATTCAGACATGAGATCATGGAAGAGAAAGTCAGGCACAAAGCAGCCACGAACAAGAGCAGCACCTCATCTCTTCTGGTACCTGGGACAGCAAACAAGTGCAACGCCTGTAACACCAGTGGGGGAAGGGACAGAGGACATTTCTCCAATGCAGCTCTTTTTTCTACCCAAATTAATATCTATTCTTTGCACATGTGCTCCTCCCTATTCCCACCCAAGCACACAGACTGCACTGTGTGACAATATCAGCAATGCAAAGGCTGCTCAAATAAACAATTTCATGTCACCTCCCCCTTAAGAAGGGACTAAAGAGAGTGTCTTTCTCACCTGTGTCTATACATGAGCACACACCAGAGTACCAGCCTGAAAAGCCTTTCCTTGGCATGGGAGACTCAGGCAGTGGCAGCAATGCAACAGCTTAGCTCTCATTCACACAGCCAGGAGGAAAATGGCTTGAACCATAACCTGCTGAATCTGTACAGTGAGGAGAATTTGGTTCTGCTCCAGGGAAGTGCAGCCAGGCTGAGATGCTGCTGAGGCCAGGAAGGAACCTCAGTGCGTCAGCCTGGCACAGCAGGACTACCTATGGAGCTGGCTCCTGGCCCTGGAGGGCTGAACCTGACACAAATGTTTCCAAATTCCGACTCCAGTCCGGGACTTCTTTGGCCTGACAGCATGTTTCACCTTTAAGGGAAGCTCAAACGTCAGCCAGCCGCGAAGCCGAAGGGGAGCGGAGCCGTGAGCAGCCCCAGCCCGGCAGCGGGGGAAGGCGGGGAGCGGCTGGCGGCGTTCGCTGCGCCGCCGCCGGTCCGGCGGGAGCAGCGGCAGCGCCTGAACCAGGAGGGTTTAACCGGGGGCTGGCTCGGACTCCAGCACCAAACCTAGTAGCCACTAGATGGCAAACTCACAGCCAAACCGCACACACTGACCGCCAGACTCCTCCAGGGCTCTGAAACCAAGGGTGCCAAAAGCCAGCGGGAGGGGGGGACGTGGGGCTGAAACACACCAAACACGACTGGCTCCTTCAGCGGGTTCAGTCTCCCTGTGTTTCTGTCCCACCACTACACTGCACAAAGATGAGCCATAAACGTTGTGCTGCCAACTGTGTAAATCAGCTCCTGGTGTTAATGTGGAGCTCCAAACATCCCGGGCACAGCTATGGCAGAAGGGACAAAACAAGATTCCAACACATCCCCTAAAAACATATTGCTTAAGCCAGAAAAAAAGCCCTGCAGCCCTCAAATAAGGCTAAAGAAGCCCAGATTGCAGATGATGTATTATTCATTGCTAACATCACTGTAAGCCTCCAGCCAATCTCGCTTTTTCAGTGCTGGCTGCAGAAGAGGTGGGGGCACTATGTAAATCAGCAATATCTTGCAAATGACTGTTACATATTAGCTGCGTGGCTCTGAAAAGAAATTAATTGCATGGTAGTCAAAGCTCTACACAAGCAATTGTCTTTGTCTAGCAAAGTGGCCATTTGTATTTTATCTCAGCCTGTTATTACCCTGAATCAGTTCTTGAGCAAAGATCAAAGCTAGGCTGGGTAAAGCAGTCCGCACTCATTACATGCCGATAATTTTTCTAAGTAGAAGTCCTTTCCAGAAGCTGGAGTCACAGCAACGGGCACTGCAATGTGCAGGGGTTCTGCAAAACGTCTGCGTCACACTGAGCCAAAATTTCAGCCGAGGTGCTGAGGGCAGCTGTCCCCCCCCCACCCAGAGAGACGGATGGTCAAAATTGCTGTGCATCTGCAGGAATACAAGGGCAGCAATGTGATGGTAATTTTACAGAAAGCTCTGAACTTTTTCCTTAGCTACAAGGGGAAACATCCCTTGCTTCAAGAATAATAGAAAATAGATACATTTTTATTTAGTGTCCAAATGTAGAACTCACCTGTGATTTTACCATGGTGCTGTACAGGGCACAACAAACTCTGAGGCAGTTCATTTCCCTTATATGACTAACACAGAGCTGATCAAAACAAATTTCATTTTCACGCCAATTCAAGTTAATGCTCCCCAATAGCAGGGTTGTTTGTGCACTCAAAGTAGCAGCAGTGCTGTGTACCCAGACTCAAATACTCTTTTCATCCATAATTACTTACAGAATGTCAAGAAAGAATAAACTCACAATCCTGCACACATTACTGAAAATATTTTCCTCACCTGATTATACTATTTCACGCCTATTAGCAAATTCAGCCTAAATGTAGTGGATCCTACTGATCCCTGGTTTTGAGCGTGCCAAGCCTGTCACCAGAAGAATTCATCCCCAAGATTACACTTTCATAGAACTTATCAATACATTTTGCGCTATCAGTGCTCAATTACAGAAACTCCAACAGATCAGGGGATCACCAAAGCCAAGGTGTGCTTTGGTCATGACACTCACAATAACCATCTGCTCCTTGTGACTGTGAATCTCAGCTCCAGAAAAAGATATTTTCATTGATCCACTTTCCAAGAATCCAAACTGAGGTACTCTGAGGTCCATTCATATGGCTCATCCATATATACCCTCTCTGCTCTGCCTTTTTCAATTACATGGATTTACACTGGATAAATTTCTCCTGAAACTGTGCTGTGCAGCCTTAACCAACAACACGTTGCTCCCTTTTGCTATCCTGATCCTGCTGTTTCCCTCATTTGCATCTGCTCCTTTAAATTGTTGACCCATCTCATGACCGTGTCCGTTATGACCAACATATTTGATCGGTATGCTGCAAACCTGAGCATTGCACTTGCCTGTTTAATGAGCAATATTTTAGACATTTTCCAAACTTCCTGTCACCAGCATTAGCTAACACACGAGCGAGCCAGACAGACTCTTTTGTTCTGAGCAGCTGTGCTGTAAAACAAGCTGAGTATCTCTGCGGCCACAAACTGCTCTCCAAGGTCTCCCCATCCCCAGTCTGCCATATGTTGCCCCTATAGCTTGTACAAACTCTTTCATTTCCTCTCTATCCTGTTGCATTTCATCAGGTTTCACTAAAGCACACAGCAGCATCCGAAAGCCTGGCTGTTCGTGGTGCTCTGCTCTGTTTTGCAAAGGGCACACAGCTTTTTGGTGTAGATCCTTACATGGTCTCTCACTAAACTTCTCTGGTTTTTAGGGTTTTCAAGCCCTTCTGTGAGCCTTGCAGCCCACTTCACTGGAGCGCTGCGAGCACTGGAGGTGCCACATCCAAAGCAGTCTGTAGCAAAGACAATGCTAGGTGGTTGTGCTGCAGTGGGGCTATCTTAGGTCAAAACCAGGAAGTCAAAGAGATTTAGATAAGGAAAACCACACCATTTGGCTACCAAACAAACATACAATATCCAGCTCATCCATAACTGTGGAGATAAAGGCTTGTGTCAAGAGCAGATTTTGAGAAAAGCAGACAGAACCATGAGTTGGAAGCAGCCATTTGGAAAGGCAGAGGACATGCTCTACAGAGACATCATTTGTCCTTCTCAAGCAGAGAGTTTGTGTCGTCAGCGGGTTCCTGGAGTGGCCTCACTAACACGACATAGCAGCAATGCTGAGAGTGAAGAAACATTCACAATCTCTTGAGCTCTGAACACAAAGAGGAGCCGCTTCAGTTCTTCTTGGTTTCCACTTTGGAGGCCAACAAGACACGAGGACGCGTCAAGCTTCACGCCAGAAGGATGTTGATGTGTATGTGTAACCAGTCTGACGGGCAGCCCCACTACCTGCAGGTTTGCTCAGCTCCAGAGGGGCTCCCCGCCCGGCAGCCCGGTCCCAGCAGCCGCTGGAGCTCGCTGCGGAGGGTCAGCGTTTGAGTGGCAGCACCGCACTCCCGCACCTGCAGCCTGCAGCACACGCACGTGTATTTCTGCCTGGACTGGGCTGTGTGAGAGCCGTTCCCCGGCCGTGACCCCGCTGGCTGCGCTCTACACTCAGTGGAATGTAGGAAGCACTGTCCCTGCTCCGGGAGACACTGCCGAAGTCAGTGGAGCTCAGTCAAAATGTCGCTTCCCCTGCTTCCCCTGCATCCCACTGGGGGACAGCACATTCTCCATTTCTCTGAACAATCTTACTGAGCTGCGAGCATCAGCAGCACTAAATTCTGCTCTTTTTTGGGAAGGAGCCAAGACTGCCAATGTAAAGCACATGATGTGATTTCCTGCCCCTCCTGGAAAAGGAAGCTACAGTCCAAAAGGTAGAGAAAGAACTATTAATCCAAGAACAACCATTTTAATGTTGATGATCACATGATGCAGCTGCAGAAATACCAGTTCAATTCAAACAGAACTTGTAATGTGCTAAACATGCAGGACTCGTGATACAGAAAAGGAGATAGCAGATCCGGGTGCCAAGAAGAGGAACTACTGTTCACAGTCGCTTGAGGAAAGATGCCCCCAGGACCACTGCTCTTCTGACAGAACTCTTTAATCAAGAAAACACTAAAAAACTATTAAAAACTAGTGGAGATTCTCTACAGAATCTCCTACAGTTCTACTTTATATTGTATATATGAGCCGATTAGCAGCAAGGTGCTGGGCTCCTTGGGAAAGGAAAAGCTTATGGAGTGAAAAGAAAACCAATGAACAGCCCCAGCAGGTTTACTTTTGCACAGGCTTTAAAAGAGATGGAGAAATAAGCAGTGCTATTGAGTTGGTGCAGAGATGGCCTGTACAATTCCAGTAGCTACTGCCTGCTTAAGCACAATGAAAAAGGATGAATAGAAGCCCTAATGTGGCTGACTCACCCTCATTATCCAACAGCCTAAAATGGGGGGGTGGTCTTCTGAGGAGATCAGAAAGTGTATTTTCAGATATCTGAAAGTGTGAGTGTATATGGATTATGCAGCCCAAGCCACGAGTGCCCATTATTTTCCATCTGTATGGCTGTAAGAACTCTCCTGTGTACAACTACTTTTGTTTTCAGAGTGTCTGCAACCATTTGCAAAAGACTGACAGACGTGTGTGCAGACACACACCCCGTGCTGTCATGGGGACTTGCCTTCTGTTCTTTCTCACTCCAGTTTTCCTCAGCCTAAAATAAAAGCATGTTATGTGCAAAAAACATAACACAAGAGTGTTTATTTGCCTATGAACACTATAATCTTCATAGATCAATATTAAAACCCTTCACACTTATTTTCACTGCCTACTTCAATTGAACTTAGCAATTCCAGTGTATCTTGAGAGAGTGCTGAACAGCTGCAAACTAGCCAAGGGATCACATTCCCACAGATGGTATTAGAGTCCAAAGCTCTTCATGTTTGACTGTGGGATATGAACAGGTCAAACAAGAAGTTACTCTGTCTGGAACAAAGTTTCACAATCCTTGCAGGCGGTTACTTGTTTTTACACTTGTTTGATTTTATGCTGTTCTCTCCGAAACTGTGAGGTTACAGGGGTTTTCTGTAGAAGTAACTCAAGGCAAATTTGCTCCACCAGAGCCCATCTTCCATGTAAGTTCAGGTTCGTCCCAACTTTGTAGCCTCTCTGCTGATTGATTAAAGGTAAGGTCTGAAGTGATGTTTTCAGTGCTAATCTGACAGGCGTCCAGAGAAACGTGTCAGGCTACACAGTGGTTGAAGGATGGGATTAGGAGCTTGGTCCTGTAAACTCCAGATCTGCTCAGTATTGTTAACTGTGCTTTGCCAGACTCCCTACCCCCATTTATAACCTGTCAGAGACACGCAGTGCATTTCCTGGGTTGGGGAGGAGGAGGATGTACGTGGCTGGCTCTGGCAGGCATTGCCCGCTATGGCCCGTGCTCAGTGTCACACGGAAGGCAAGGCTGCCAGTCCTGCCACCAGCCTGCAGCTCGTGGTGTGAGCGGCCAGCCCGAGGACAGCCAGTGATGAGAGTTCCTTGTGAGAAGGCAAAGGGATGATGACAAACACAGCAACTCACTCTTGCTTGTGATTAGTAGCACCAGAAGGGATGCTACTATGTCCAGAAAGACCAAAAAGCAGGGCACCAGGCCTGTTTTGGAGACAAAATGACTGAGTCCATGCATATATGAGAGTAAGAGAGAAGTGAGACAAGAGGGAGAAGAACTTGTGGAAGCACTAGGCAATTTTTCCAAAGCCCTGCCTCCCACAGAGGAGTGGGCCACCCCCTCCACAAACTGCTCAAGCAGTTGTGGCCTTCAATGAAAAGTCCCACCTTCCAAACTGAAGGAAAGAGGTAAGCACAGAGGCAGAACAAGATCTGCTGCTGATTGAGTCCTTCCCCAATGCCTGCGACCCACCTATCCCATCTTGTGTTGGCCTGTTCTGGACACCTACAGCCCAGAGCTCACATGAGTGGGTTCCCACTCAGGGGTCTCCCCAAGATGCAGATCACATCTGTATAGAATATATCTGCATTGCAGCAGAATGGGCAATCTCAGAGCTTTCCAGCGGTATTGAGAGAGCCTTTCTTCATGCGAGCTCCCAGAATTAATCACCAGTGTATGAATTTGGCTTCCCATCCCTTTCCCCAGCTGACAGGAATTGATGGCACCAACTGCCGTCACCACGAGAAATAAGTGATTCCTTCACTAGCATGGCAGACATATGCCAGCTAGGAAGAGAAGATCTGATCATCAGACTTGCTTGTTTTGGCTTTTCAATGCACAAAAGGCTGTTTTTCTCAGAATTAGGGTGACTGCGACAATCTGTTTTTAGACAGAGTTAGAACCACAAGATAAAAGAGGCAGAAATCTTCTCATCTGCATATTTATCATCAAAATGCAGCAACTGCATAATTTAAGCTTAGTGTTAAAAATATTGTATGTATATTTTAAGGTTTTCCTACTCAGGTGAAAAGGAGACATGCTTTCACTGAGGAGGTTAATTATTTCCTAATGGTGTGAAAACAACAGAAAAAAAGGAATCAAAAGGAATTTTTTTACCCTTCCCCCTACCCTGAGGCCCGATAGAGAGGTATCTCCGTCCATATCCTTCACAAACACACAGAGTGAACTGACTCAGAACAATAGAGTGGAGGATGCGCTGGTAACCGGGGTACCAGCTGAGCCCCACAAGGGCCTGGGCACTGGCACAAAGGTGCAGGTGACAGGACACTTATAGGGGGAGCAGGAGCATCCTCTCAGCTCATCAGACCTTTCAGCTGAGAAGGGACACACTCCCACAGGCAGGGAATGGGCACAAAGAGCCTGGAGGGCTCTGCCAGAGGACACGAGGGTCCAAAGGTGCCACCCAGCCGAGTGAGCACTGCACCCACCTGCCAGGGGGCAGAGCACAGCTGAGCTCAGGCTGCCCTGGATCACTCTCCCCACCGCACCCCAGGCGCCCTCGGGGAGAGGGGAGGGGTGCTCTTGGCTAGGCCAAGCCCTGCAGGGAAGAACGAAGCAAACACAGGCTGCCTGTGTGGTACTCAGCGGTACCGGGGCGGTTTCCTCACGGCTCCTCCCCGTCTCTGCGTACACGCGGAGTCTGTACTCCCTGCAGAGCTGAGGTGACTGCCCTAGCTGGGCACGAGATCCCGCTTCTTAGCAGGAGGCCTTCTTCATCCAGAGGTGCCCTGGTGTATCGGCTTTCCCACTGCCTGCCTCCTTAATAGTTCTTACGTGACCTCTGCTGCTGTCCACGCAGATGTGTGATGCTCCAGACAGGACCTCCCTTTCCCACTAGGAAGCATCCTGTCCTCTCCAGCACTGCCCAGGAACCCCGCGGCACGATCAGTCACTGCTCAGAAATGTCTCTGGGAGCTTGGCAGCCCCTCCAGCGCTGCGGAGCGGGCTGGCCGGCCGGCCATCTGCTGCTCCCCCAGCTGACACAGCTTTCCCATGCTCTCTGCTGGCTGCCTTTGCATCCTCACATGGCCACACCATCCACTCTGCTCTGACAGCCCCATCCCTCAGATCCCAGTCCCTGCAAGTACCTGATATGCACATGTGCTTCTGTTTAAAGAGACAGGTTGGAAGGGCAGTGCATGACAACACACCACAATCTGAAGACAGCCAATCAAACCAATAAATCCCCCCTCGCTCCCCAACAGCTGTAGCCCAATTAAACTCAACAGTTCACAGGTGTTCATGTAATGACTTTAACACAAAAAAAGCACCGCTCCCTTTAGGGGCCTTTAAAAAAATTTAGAGCTCTTTAAATTTTATATACCAACAACATCAAACCAAAGTAGGAAATAATAAAGAAGGAAAGGAGATAGAGCAAAGAAAATACACAGTGTCAGCATCAGCAACAGCCTAATTAAACAACAGCCAACAGGAAAATGCACATTCTGCTCACCCAGCCATGGTCCTTCTGGAGTTATGCTGGATGCAAAAGCAGTTTCCTTTCAGCATGGCTGCACCAGCCTTCTCCATTCATGCAGTCCCTCAGCCTCCCCAGAAAAGAGCTGTGAATGAACACTCACTAGCAGAGCCAGGGCCTGCAGCTATCACTTCTCTCCAATGCTTTGCCTCCCTCCCTGCCACGAGGTCGAGCCTGGGCTGGTGTGCAGGGGAGGCAGAGCTGTTCACCTCTGGAAGTGACTAATGACCTCACTAAGTCCCGTGGCCTTGCAGCACACGTTGGCTGATCCAGGGAGCCCTGGGGAAGCTGACACCATGGCTGGTCAGGTTGTCTGCACCATCTGTTTGCTGTGTGCCAGCAGCAGGCTCTTGCTAGGTGCCTCCTTGTTCCTGGGTTTCCTTACACCTGGCTGCCAGTTCTGGCCACAGCACCGTTATTTGCTTTTGTAGTTTTCCCACTGATTGCAGGTGTTCCCTTTCCTTCTCACTCACCTTCATCCCCCCCGTTCCCACAGACCTGCAGGCACGAGCCCCCAGCAATGTCAGGATCACAGCTAGGAGCTGCCACATCTACTCACGGCAGGAGGGATGAGGAGACCGGAAACACAATTCCCATAAACCCAGGGAAGACTGGAAAAGAACCAGTTCTTGTGGGACCCTGAAGGGGCCTGAAAAGACAAAGAGTTTGCAATGCCTCAGCTTTGGGGGAAACCCAGCAGAAGGCTTGTTACTGCCCCTGCTTTGATTATGCGTTTGTTTCCCATGGTGAAATACTGAAGCCAAAGTGAATCTGATACTTCTGCTTTGAAGCAATCCTGGTTTCAGCTCTTAATTCTTATATAAAAACATAAGGTCTTCTTATAAAGGAACATTGGTGTCCAAAAGACATTTTTAAGAGGGGCAGTGAAAAGATACTGCTCTATTATAAGCCAGAAGGTTCTGGGAGGGGAAACCAGTTTCTTTCCATCTTAGGAAAACCTGAGACCCTAAGAAACAGAAGTATTTTGAGGCTTCAAAAATCAAGTTACAGTGCCAGAACAGTGCAGAAGAAACCTTTTCCAGAGTCTCTAAACAGGGAAAAGGCCATCTCGGCAGGCCTGTGAAGCCAGGAATTCGGACAGGAGCAAAGGGGCAGCCATCCTCTGCCCTCTCTGCCTAGTGGGACTGCAAAGTGTGATCTCCCTACAAAAGGGAGACTCATAGAGCAGTGTGGAGGTCTGTGCTGCCCACATATCTATTCATGCACCTACAGCACCTAGCACATGAGGCCCAACCTGGGAGATTCCTTTAGGAATTACTGTAATATAAATAGTAAATAAGTATGAATAATTATGTGAGGATGATAACCAGTGATTTAGCTATGAAAAGGCCCCAGGATGCAAGTGCTAATCTCCTGAGATACTTAGCCATCCTTTCAAGATGCATGAAGACATATAAGTAGGCTAATTACAAAGGAAAATGTCTCTTGCATATAAATCTCATCTAAATTCAGAAGTGATGCAAAAAACAAACTGAGAAGATACCCAGGAAAAGTTCAATAATGTTGCTGGGAAAGGTTAATTTTTAGAGATTTTTTTTTTAAGATAACCTAGAAGATCCTTAAATACAAAAATAGTTAAACCTTAAATAGCAACTGTAAGTATCACACCAGAAAGGCACTCTAAAATGAATAGAACTATTGAACTGTGGAAGCGTCATGGCAAGAAAACACCATTTCATTTTCTTAGTTTAGTTTCAATTTATAATTCACACAAGTAGCTTAAACACGTCGATTTGAGATCAAAACAGAACTTCAGGTTACATAGCATCTGTTCTATAGGAGGGTGCTGTGTGCACTGAGATAATTTTAGATGAATGTGTTATAAACAAGATCTGTGGAACATTGCAGAGTAGCAAGTTTTGAGGGAGAAAAACATGCAGTTTAAATGCATAAATTGTTTAGAATGTTTAGCATGTGGTTGTAAAGCGATCAACCAAGTGATCTGTTTTCCAGAGTAGGACAGCTTGCACAGATGAAACAGCATCTTCCTCAGTATTAAATGTAAGACTCGTTCAACACTCAGAGGAACAGCTTCTCACTCTACAAACTTGGTGATCATAAAGCCAGAGTTTTTAGCCACTGCTTTTGCTCTTTCCCAACACCTCCCTACGCTGTGTATCTAGAAATGTAAATTAGATGAACATCGTATATTTCTTTATAGCTCTTTTTTCTGTTAAGGGAAAAAGAACATGTGTATGTGTAACACAGGAGTTTCTGACACACTGTGCATCAGTTCATGGATACAAAAGTATTCTACATTCCAGCTCCTACTTTAGTCAAAACTAGAAGCAAGTTCATTATAATGGTGAAGTTTTGATCAGAAAAGGCATTTCATATGTTAATGCAAATGATGATGCATGAAAATCTTTCTCCTTTTAGAAAAGAAAATCTGAGATTTAAAAAAATAGTGTGAAACAACCTACAAAATAGAAGGCAAAACCCATTCAGTTGGTAATGATAAGCCTCTTCAGGCTGCAGTGGAACGTTTCCCTGAGACGTCTCCTCCTGTGCTCAGTTATTTATGGTTTGCTTTCCAGCCTGACTGCAGCAACTGACACCCTGCACAGAATCAGCATCAGAAGGAAAGCAGCTCCCCCAGAGACGGCCGCACCTTCAGGCATCCCTTACCAAGCCATCACCACAAGGCACTACAGGAGCCCCACGCCGCCGTGGTGCTCCTGACGAGCTCCAGGTCACACTGCACCCAGGGCCTGTGGGGAGCAGCTCACAGGGTGGCCTCATTCAGCTCAACACCCACGGCCAGGTGGCTCTGGAGATCTGCCCAGGTCTGAGACACCGGACGAGTTCTCACCTGAGTGAGACCAGTGCTGAGCCGTCACATCACCTCGAGCAGGTGTTTGCAGGTACCCACTGGCTCAGAGATCAGGCTGTGGTGAGGGTAAGGTGCCCATCTGCTGTTTGCACTGGCTGCTCCCAGGGCACACTGTGACCTCCTCCCACCCTTCTCCAGACACCAGCCTCTTCCACACATCCATCTTCTTGCATACTGAGCCAATGCACTGTCACTCCCAAAGTTTATATTTAAATAAGCCCTTTTGTTGAACTCGAATTAAATATAGCCCTGTTGAATCTGATACCGTGAGAGAACCAAGGTTGGAGGCGAGAGAGAGAGCGAGGAGGAGATCACAACTGAACAAATACATTTAAAGCTGCGAAGTTAACACCCGGCTGCACGTCTGACTCCGACGCACGCTGGGGTTGTTTCTTTTCAGCTCAGCTATAGTATTAGTTGCAGCGAGGTCACCCTCGCATGTCCTTCTGCTTTATGTCTCTTACTAGGCAGACACACACAAATCTTCAAATTTTACAGACAGAATGAAAATTCAGACCAACATTTGTCTCCCTGACCTGTCAGCACTTACAGCGGTGCCTGACTGACAGAGGCACGAGAGGGCAAGTCAGAACCTCTGAAAAGGCAGGTATCTCAGGACTAATTTTGGAGCCTACTGACAACAATAACAATCAGCTCTTAGTTAACGTCAGAGAGCAACAACAAAGCCTGCGGCAGCTTGTGCCACAATTCCAGCCAAGGGCTCATTCTGGGCTCTCTCCTGATGTGGGTGGCCCTGACAGCCAGTTTTCAAACAGCGCTTAAACTCTGGTTGGGGAGAGTGGCCTGGGTGGCTGGACCTGAGAAAGGACCAGAACTCAGTGTGTGCATGTTAAAAATGCAATTAAGGAGCCCAAGCATAAAAAAAATTACCAGAGAATGCAATCATAGCAGCAAAGGAGGCGAGTTGTACCATTGTGGTAAGAGAGTTCACAAGAAGTAATACCATAAAGCTAAAAAAGAGATCTTCAGGCCCATGGGACTCAGGTGTTCAAATCCACTGGGCTGTGTCCTTAATGCCTAAAACTTTTCATTAGGCTTCAGGATGAACAGCTTCTAGCAGCAGAAGAGATTTCATCCAGGTCAGTCAGCCACAAAAAGGCTCATCAGTCATCACATGATAACCCTGACTGAACCATCTATATATATTTAAGACACCAATCCCATTAGCTGCACCGTAAGGAACCAAGCCAAGTTGTTCCTATTTCTGTCCCAGTATCCTAAAAGCTAATCCTAAAAGCTAGTCCAGCCCTCCTTTGCTCTGGCTGACTTCCCTTACAGCTACTTGTTGTCTTTGACAGCGATGAAATCCACTACACCCAGTTCCAAACTGGGCCAGGGCAAGGAGCAGTGGAGGGAAAAGCGTGTGAAGTGAACCAGCTGGGCTGGCAAGAGTTAAAGCTGCTGTGAGTCCTGGGGCCTATGGACTGTCTGCAGCACGGATAAAACGCTGCGTGGAAACATAGGATAGGCAAGCCCTGCTTTGTCCTGATGCAATCTCTTCAATTATTTTTTGTGTTGTGTATTTTACAAAGGATAAATCAGGGAACATTTCAAGAAATGTTTTCTCATTCTAAAACTTATCAAAATATTGCTGACACTGATCCATGGCTGGGAATGTCATTCCTGAATAAACATGATGTCATTCTCATTCCATTCATACTTCTCCTGGACAGCTGCTGTCAGCCTCAGTGAAGAAAAATGCCACCTCACCGGTGACAGCTGCCACTTGAGGTACTTTGTATATCAGCCTCCATAGGAGTAAAAAAAAAAAAAAGAGTCAGTCATGCACATGCTATTTAAAGTCTGTTGCATCTTGATGAGAAATGCAAAAGTTAATATGGGGCAGGTTGCTCTGTGTCAAAAGCCTGGACAATGAAGAATAAGGAACTTTTCTGGTCTCACCTTCCTAAGAAGCAAAGGTCAGGCAAGGCCCTCATACCTGTGCTGTATTTGCTTTAAAATAAATGCATATTATTATAAATTGTATCACAACAAAACTAATGAAACAATCATAGTAATCCAAGAATGGTTTGGGTTGGAAAACATCTTGAAAACCATCTCATCCCCCACCCCTGCCATGGGCAGGGACCAGGTCACTCCAAGGCCCATCCAGCCTGGACTTGAGCTCTTGCAGGGACGGGGCATCAACAGCTTCAGTTCCAGCACTGGAACTTCTTGCTTTTTCCAGTACCCCAATCACATTTGCAATTTGTTGGCACCCAGCTCTCCTGCAATTGCTGCAGGAATTGTTCTGGGCTGGGGTAGCTCTCCAGTTGCTTTCCAAGCATGGAGACAGACAATCCCTGCCCCAAAGAACAGCCCAGACAAAATCTGTTTTCTGTTCCTTCTGGCCTCCAACTTGCGCTGCTGCTTCAGTGTCAAAGGGGCAGATGTATAATCTGGGAAGCTTTCCAGATGCATCTCGAGCAAAGCAAAGCATTGTGAATCACTGGTACTAAGCAGGATCTTTCCATCTGTCACAGCACCCCGGCAGCACTCGCTACGCACTCACAGTACACACAGGATGACAAGCACCTCAGGGAGGGGACACCAGTATCCACCAGCGCCAGATTCTCAAAGAACAAATAAATAAGTTCTCTTGCCTTGCACACTGTGGTTTTCATCACACAGATTGTGCCCCAGCAGCACTACTCTGCCCCCCAAATGAATGGCAGCAAGCCCATGCAGGGCAGAAGCACCTCTGTAGCCATAAATGTTGCATTAATAAGTTTCTTTCTAGTAGTGGGCCATCACTTTAACTTTTATTACTTCTCCTGTCCCATAAATGCTCTCAGGTGCTCTTCCAAGGAATCTGAGCAGATTGCCAAACAGAGAAGAATGACAATGACATGGCCTCTGGCTCTCCCCTGAAACAGCAGCTTTTCTGTCATCCCCTGGAAATGCTCCAGTTTCTTTACAGCTCTGGAAACATGGCTCAAGCAAGGTTGCCAACACATGTTCCTCTGTGTCAGACATGACTCTGATTCTGGAGCTGCGAGGAGCCTGTCAGCTATCATTCTGCCAGGAATACCACAGCCCTGGCTTCTCTGCTTTCAAATTCAGTCTTTGTTAGGTTGAGTAAGAAGAGCTGACAGGTATCTGAAAAAACAATAGCAGCTCTTGCTTAAATTTGCATGCCTAGCCTTGAAATCCTTTGTCACTAACTCAAGCGGGCAGTGGATAAAAACTAAGTGAAATATAATGATGCAATTCACA
Source organism: Edolisoma coerulescens (assembly GCA_013397115.1). Lineage (NCBI taxonomy): Eukaryota > Metazoa > Chordata > Aves > Passeriformes > Campephagidae > Edolisoma > Edolisoma coerulescens. The sequence continues at coordinate 1,263,223 of VWZW01002009.1, read as the reverse complement.
TAACTGCACGAAGAGAACATCTCTGCACCTAACCTCACACTTTCCAATGCTCTGGTGCAGACCTGTTGTGTGAAAGCATCAGAAAATAAGTGGTCATCCAGCATGCTGGAGTCCCTTGGTCAAAATGAGGCTTACTGAGTCTCCTGACAGGCTGTCCAGCTCTCCGGATTTCAGAGGAGTGGCATGTCACCAGTCCTTTCTTTAACCTGCTCAACCCCACACCTGAGCACCCCCGACCCTGCTGGGCCTGCCTCCAGCACTGTCCCACACCAGGCCACTCTGGCATTTAAAAGACAGAAAGAAAACCTTCGTGCAGGTTTTTTTTTGCACGCTGTCTCTGCCTGGACATAGAGGTGCTCTGCTTCTTGCCCAGCTCCTCCTGAGAGCCGGTGTATGCAGGTGCAGCCCTGTTCCCCACCGCGTGCCCTGGCACGGCCGGGAAGCACCCGCAGGCCTCGGGCAGCCGAGCCCAGCCCCGGCCAGCGCCGCCGGCCCCTCGCACCCTGCGGCAGGGGGGAAACGAGGAGCGCCAGCACCTCCACACGAAACACGGCCAAAGCGCAGGGCAGTCACCCATACAGAACTTCCACAAACCCTTGTTTTAAATCAGCACTGAAGTACAGCTGAACTCTGCTCCACGGCAAACCCCTCCCCGCCCGTCTGCCCTGCCGTCCCGCTGCCGTCTGCCTGCCTGGCAGCCGCCGATCTCCACAGGGCTCGGGTGTGACACACAGCAAACCCCACGGCCCTCTTAACAAAGGACCGTGACCCTGCCAGCCCGAGTTCGAGGTGGCTGTGCATCCCCAGCCAGGCCCTCACGGCCTCCGCCTGCCCCGCGCAAGGCCGAGCCCACCTCGGGGAGCCACCGGGCCGCCACCCACACAGCCCTCCAGCCGGTTTCCCCTCCAGCCTTACCTGGTGTCGGCTTCTGGGCGCTGTTTCCTCGCATGGTGCCCACCGCAGGCCGCCTGCTGCTCCGCTGGGTGCCCGCGGCACCGCCTGCCCTGCCCTGCCCTCCACGGGACGGGCGTTCGCCTCAGGGCAGAGCTCAGGGCTGGCGCCTTTATTCATGTCATTAACGCCCAAAACGGAGGTTCCCGCCACTGCCGCCGCGCGAGGGGTCACTGTACTCAAGTCAGTTCTGGGATTTCCTCCCCTTGAGGATAAATCACTCCCTTTACAGAGGCCACCACTTCACCCAAAGCCCCTCGCACCTGAGGAATGCAGCGGCTTCCTCCCGGCAGCCCCTCAGGGCCCCGAACTCTGNCTCAGGAAGGGCGCCCGCGGGCAGCGGCCCTGCTGCAGCCGCTGTGGGCAGCCTGAGGCGGGGAGCGGCTGCCGGCCCAGCCCCGGCTCCTCACAGCGGGGCCAGCTGCTGCTCCAGAACCCTCCGGCACCTTCCGCGGGGCAGGGCTGGAACCCTGCGGGGCGGCGGCTGTGCAGGAGCCGCTGCCCTCACGGGCACGGCCGGCCGGGGGCCGCTGGGTGTGGGAGCCAGCGGAGCGCTGCGGGAGCAGAGCGGGGCCCGCCGGTCTCGGCCCCGCACCGCGCTCTGCCCCGGGGCCGCCCGGAACCGAGTCCCAAGGCGGGGACAGGGCTCCCTCCACCAGCCAGCAGCACAGGGCCTGCAAACCTCAACAAAGGAAAGCTCTAGAATGGAGTTAATTAAAGAGTTCCAGTTCCCTTCGACGCAGCCCCCGGTCCTTTGTGAGCACAAAACGAAGCCTGGGCATTCCCACTGCTAATTATGAATAAGTTGAGGAGCTCTTTGATATTACTGCTATGGTTCAGGCTGCTGCCATATAGTGCAGACAACGCTCACATAAAACCGCCGGTGTGTTGGCTGCAGCCTCTCCACTCCCCTGTTCTCATCATTTGCATTGTGTTTTGTTTATTTATGTTGTGTTTTGTTCATTTACTCTGTTTTCTGTTCATTTTACTTTGTTACACGTGTTCTGTTCGTGTGGGTTTCTTGCAAGTTTCAGCATCAGTCTGTGTATTTCTGGAACTAAAGCTGTAACCGTTTTCTCCAGAAAATTCTCAAAATTGCGCCATGTGAAGTCAGCCCTGTACTGGCGACAGGGAAATTACAAAGGTTTTTTTCCTGTAAAAGGTTCCTGTATTTTTCCCCTAACCAAGTGATTCTGCAGGTGGAATACGGAGCGTGCAAATCCGTGTAAGGCCGTGGCTGCAGCACGTGTTCCCTCTTTGGCCAAGGTTCTCCAGAGGCTCTCACAGCTCCCGGCTGTTCCAGTGTGGAGCCAGGTGCTGTGGGTGGGTACTCGGGGCGTGTGACCATGAGAAAAGCGGCTGCAGAGCTCCGAAACACGGACTGTTCTTCCCCAGCTGCCTCTGCTCCAGGGCTTGCTGAGAGATGCTCCGAGTGCTGAAATATGCGGCCACCTGCCAGAAAGGGCGGGCAGGTGATGGCAGGTCACACTAATGCTGCCCCTCACCACTCCATGCCAGGGCATCCAGCATTGCTAGCTAATGCCAGGTCCATCTGGGATGTGCAATTAGACACGGTGCCAGTGGCCTCAGCTGGAGGTCAGCTCAGTACATGATCAGTGTCACAAAAAACCAGCATTCTGGACTTTAGTTGGACTAAATGTTGCAAACACGTGATAACCGTCAGCTCCTCTGCAGGCTGCATGGAACAGCGGGCAAGAAAACCACGTGTCACAAAGGGGAGAATCTGGAGCTGCTTCCTCAGTGCCATCGCGCTCAGGACTCTCCCCTTGCAGTCGCACTTGGCAGCTTGTGACAGACCTCCCCTCACCCCTCTGGTGAGGCTGACCAAGGCACCGCCATGGCTCGTGTTGGGCGCTGATTTCCCCCGAAATTCCCCGCGAGGACCCCTGGAGCAGCTGTAAGATGTTCCTCAGGTCTGCTCCAGAGAGGTGACACTGTCCAGCTGTCCACAGGCCACACTGGACCTGACCTTCCGAGCTCAGCTAATCAGGGCCAGCTGCCACCAGACCCCAGTGTGAGGATCCCACTGGAGCAGTAGGGGAAGCAGAGAGCAATGTCTGTGCAGGGGAATGACTGCTGCAAACAGGGGCAAAATCAGAAAGCAGAAAATGAGAGCTTCAACCATAAAGTTCAAAGAACACGGGGAAAAAAGCACGAAAAATAATTTTGACACTTTGAAGTAGAACTCAATTGTTCCATTAAACTGTATTTTTAATAAAAAATAACAATAACAGCATTCCAAATATCTATTTTATAAGCTTTACTAATGTATATTTTTTTAATACATGTCAGAAATTCTTACTTGAGGCAAATGCAATATTTATAGAAAGCAAGAGACTTCAAAACAGCTCCAGAGACTTTAAGCTCTCGATTTATTCACAGATTTAGAATAACTCAGGAATACAAAATGACAAAATGTACATTTTTTATATTGTTTACTAATGTATTGTCTCTTGTCCCTGATCCGTCATTTTCCTGACTGGAGGAAACACATTCAGCTTCTTCACTCCCTTTAATGCTACATTTCTGGAGGGAAATATTCCCATTTGGTGAAAATCTATCACAATTCTGTCTTGCAGGATATCACTCCCAGAGAATTATGTGAAGATCATTAATAAATACATTTTTGCAATGACAATCATTTCTTCTTTGGTCATGATTTGTATCTGTTATTTGCCTCAGCCTCTCCAGTTCCCAGAGAAAGTGCTGGTGAGGGTGAGGAAGAGCAGAGGCAGCAGAGCTCCGGCCGAAACCAGAAGGGAGGTTCACCAGTGGCTGTAAAGGTGAGGAGATGTTGGGTCAGTAAAGCCCCAGCCGGACGTGCCGTGGGGCGTGGAGAAGTGTCCCCAGTGCCTGGGACAGAGCCCCCTGCGCTGGCTGGGGTGGGCAGGAGCAGCGGGGCCGGGAGATCCCCTCTGCCCCGGGGACCTCAGCTCACAGAACCGCACCCGAGGCTCCCCTCCCCCTGCCAGGGCCCGGCCCGGGTGACACGGATGGCTGACCCAGAGAGTCAAAACAGTCCTTCTGCCAGGTTTGTGCATCTTTCGTTTTCAAATCCAACCATCCACAGAAGCACGCTGTTTAATAACCACCTCTGTATATAATAAATACCTCCTTCTGTACCCTTGGGACATTCTTCAGACTGGAGGCACCTCTGAAAGCGCAGAATTTCTGCTGGTTCTTTCTGCCCTTTCAGTTGGAGGTGACAGGTGACAGTGTCACTGTGCTGCCCCTGCTGTACCCAGGAGTGGCACTGCCCATTCTCAGGTGTTTTTTCATGATGTGACAGGGCACCTACATTTTTACAGCCAAACCTAAACACTGTTGGAATGGAGCACTGAGAAATTTCGGAGCAGCCAGTCTCTCACACCCCACCTGTTGTGCACAGCACAACATCACTCCAAGGAGGATGAAGGGAAAAGCCTCCAGGAGCCTTGCAGCATGAGCTGAACTCTGCTGTCCTGAGCTCTGGTGGAACAAAGTTGTGATGTTCAGTAGCAAATATCTCATCAGCGACATTTCCAAGCCAACACCATCTTTTGCTCAAAACCCGTAAACTCTTTTTATTCACTTCTTTTTATTTCCACACCGTGTAAGTTTCAGAGTGAAAATTGTCTGATGTTCTTCTAAAAAGTGAACTGGCTTCTGATTTTGGGGTGTAAATTTATTCCACATACTTCACCATGTGCCTACCAGAGGACACTGGGAAGCAAAGGAATTTGTGACCCACATACACAAATAACTATATGTGCAGCACAACACAGATCTGGGCAGACACGGGGTTATTTTTCTTTTCCAAGAAAATCCTGGATCAGAATTAGTCAAGAAGACACGCTACCCTGGCAAAAGATAAGTCCAGAGCTCTCCCAAGTGTGCTGCTGCTGAATCAACAGCGAGAGCACTCAAGCAGCTCGGGGCTGTGCTGGATGCACAGCAATAAACGCGGGACGTTTGCTCCACACCCCGCAGCAGCCAGGACATGCCCCGAGAGGTGTAACTGCTGGAAGATGAGCAGCACACACTGCAGAGGGTTTCTAGTCTTATTAGACTTCTCCCAATGTTTCCAACTTCTACCACTGTGTGAGATTTCTTTTACTGTTAGAAGTGCTTTTAAAACATGCATTTGCATTCACTAGCCCACAAAACAGTGACTCAAAGCACTAAGTACCAAGAACTTAAAAATGAGAATAAGTGCTGGGATTTTTTTTTCCTGCTATCTCAACTATGATTCCTCACACAGTGCCTTGAGTCCAGCAGTTGGGCTTTAAGAAAAACCAGAAATTGTCCAACGACATGTGACAAAATCACGCCAGTTGTTAGGAGTAGAGCCAGAGGGGTGGAAGAGACTGGTGAGTCAGCTTGTCACAGAAATATGTCTAGAGTTTAACTGGCTGTAAAGCCCAACAAGGGCTACGTGTTCTGGGGCACCAGGCCAAAACATGCCCAAGAGCCTCCAGCTCCGGATGACAGAAGCTCTATCACGCAAACAAACAGGGGCAGTTTCACAACTAGCACCTGGGACACTTTTTGACCGGAGTTATTTGATTTTATTTGTCCCAGTATACACAAACCCACTGTTTTTCACAAAACCCAAGGACAAAGCCGTGCTGACACCAAAAACGCCCCCCATGTTCCCAGCAGCTGCAGGAGCAGTGCTGTCACCAGGTCTCAGTGCAGCAACTGGATGGGGGAGTGGGGGAAGGCTGCTCGTGCTTTGGACATGCTGGATGAGCAGGACCCAGCAGCTCCTGTGCCACGGGAGCTCCTTTCCTCTCTGCTACTTTGTCTTAGCAGGATCTCACATTCTTGCATCTTGCTCCAGTGCTCATTCACAAGGCTGACACGTATGGCTGTACCCTGTGTGGCCGCTGCTAATTCATGACAACACCACTGACTGACAAGAGCTGGCACCTTCCCCATCAACACACACTCTGGGCCAGCATGAGCAGCAAATCTGTGGTCGAGGAGTCTCTTAAAGAAAACACTGGAGTGAGTGCTTGTGGCTGCATCATGCATGCACTGTTCAAGAGCCTTGGCTCCTGGGGTTGGAGTATGTGATCTGACGTTAATATTAATGTACAAATATTAATGCTCCAGCTAACACAGCCAGCTGCTGCACGAGGCCAAGAGGAGAGTTTAGAGCAGAGAAGTCCCTGCAGCCTATTAGTTCTCTGGGAGGCAGCAGCCTGGCCCTTCCAGATGTGTGCCCTGGCTCAGCTCCACACGTGAGCACTGCGGGGCCGGCAGCTCCTCGCACGCCAGACGTGTCCCACGCTGCTGGGAGCATCTGCGCTGCCCACCCTGCCCTGCCCCGTGCTGGTGTGACAGATCAGCCAGGTGCCACAGAGGCACAGCCAGCAATGCCCTGGAACTGCTAATGGGGAAAAGAGGTCAAGCAAGAAAAGTGGTATTTTTACATTTTTGTGTGTACAGATAATCAATAATTAGGCCTCTTGGTGTGTCATATATTATCCTCTCCGGTGTCACTGCCTGCCCCTAAAAGACCAATGTTTCCTGCCCTTCCTCTCTTTCCACAGAAAGCTGTCAGTGACATCTACGCAGGTGGGGAATAAATTTTTTTCCACCAACTTCTGACACATCAAACCTGACAAATACACGAGAGATGCAAGAGTAGCTAATGCTGTGTGCTCATTGCCTTTGTGCTACATCACCACTAAGGAGCGTGGAGAGGGGGCCAGTCCAGAGCAAAACTATTGTTTGCAATTGCCTTTTCCTTTTGACATTTTCATTGTATGTTCTTTTAGGATTGTAAATCTCCCGCGATGTCTTTACAACACAGCTGCGAGGAGGCAACATCTAAAAAGCTGAGGAAGAAAATGTCCTGCCACCTGGGAGCAGCACTCTTCATCTCCCCAGTAACATTCAGGAGTCTTGGGCCGCTCTGGCTCTCTTCTCTTCCACTCTGATATTTTTCAGTCAATGCATGCCTGATTCTTTTTTTGTTCTTTCCTGAATTGCAGGTAGCTTTGAAAAAACACGCATGAACCAGCCCTGCCAGGTGAAAAATAAAGGCTCCTGATTGCTATCATTATTATTATACCACTAGACATTTTATTAACACTAAAGTGTGACATTTCCCTCCAAAGAAAGGCCTTCTCCTGCCCTTCTGCATGGCTACTTTATTGAATCCAAACTCCGTTTCCGAGGATCCTCACCTGTTTAAACGCTGCTGTATTTCTAAAAGCAATTTAACCTTTCATCTTTTATGGATGGATCCTTTTTTAACAAAAATCCTATAGGGCCATTTTTCTCCTCATCTCCTTGTGATCTCAGCGATATTACGTGATGTAGCTTTTGAAGAAGAAATGCCGAAACAGCAGCTTCACCACCTGCAGCTAATGCAGCAGGAAGACGGGAAAGGCAACCTGGAAAAATCCCTTTTCAACATTTCTCTCACAAGCTCCTGGTAAGAATCCCCCAAACCGAGAATGTCTCTTGCATAGAAATGAAGGGCAAGAGCTCAGGAAGGCGAGAACAGCCTGGAGATTTGCCACTTTGTAAAACCCATCAGCTTGTTTTCCAGCCTCGAGTCCTCTCAATACATGGATGACTCAGACACCACCCAGCTTTAATTATTTATTTTTGGCAATGGCTGTGTGTTGTCCAAGGTAACAGGAACTCCTGGGATGAAGAGCACAACCAGTGCCCAAGAGGTGCAGTGCTCAGAGACAGAACAGTTTTCAAGGCATTGTTGGATGATTTTACTGCTTGCTTACTGCATTGCTCACATGGGACTCTTGGTTCAATAAAACACCAGACAAACTACAGACACCAGTACGTATTTTCCTCTGCTAAATCCTCTAATCCTGGTTCAGTCCAGAGCACTTGGAGAGATTCAGCCTCTCTCCATGGCAATACAGGTCTCTCCTTCTCCCTGCTCAGGTCTGTGCTCGCTGCCAGCCCAGCTGCCCCTGAGCCCATCCCCGGGCAGGGATACTCCCCGGGGCCGTGGAGCCACGGGCAGGTCCCTTTTTCCTCCCCTCACCCACTTCAGCACCGGCACTGAGCGCTGGCCAGAGCCCACAGGGCTTTGGGAAGATCCCCAGCAAATGCCAAGCCCTCCCTGGGCTGCTGCCTCCGCTGCCCTCCCGGGACTGCCAGCCCAGCCTGGCAGGTTGTCCTGCTCCTTCCCTCTCCCTTCCCTGTCCCTCTGCACAGCAGGTGCCAGTTTGTAGTTTTGGAGCTTTTTGCTTCAGTAAAGCTTCTCCCAGTCACACTTGGGAACATCCTCTCGCTGTGGAAGGTGTCACTGTGCCTTTCACCCCCAAATGAAAGCCTGTGCAGCCTCACAGATGTGCCACCTCTAAGCTGCAGTTAAAATCTACATTTATCTGTAATTTACTTTATAAAACACATTAATAAAAGTAATTAAAGCCACATAGCCAGAGCATCCACCAGCCAAAGAGACATCATTAACATTCCCCGCACCTGAATAACAAGCAAGGAAAAACAACACGGGGATTTAGAGTTCAACTTGCAAAAGATAACACCATGCATTAGAAGCGAATGAGCCTCCCAATGGGAGCAGCACTAGAGAATGGAAAGAAAATAAAGTAGGGCAGTGTGCCAAATTCAGGAGGTTTTAAAAAAATAAGCAGCACAGCCATCACAAAAGAATCCCCATTTCAGCCCAGCATGGGAGGAAGTATGAACTGAAACCCAACGAGGATTTCCATGTTACTGTCTTAATTTGTAAAGGCTTTGAAAAATAACACAATGCTGAGCTGGTCTTTCTTTTTTGGGAAGAGGGGAGAGGGTCAAAGGGAACTGTATTGGTTATCAAATAATGACAGAAAAAGCTATTCTTTCTGGCTCTCCTAAACTCCCAAGTGACTTGAAGGGACACAAAACACATCCAAAGAAACCCTCGCGCGGGAAGGCAAAGCAAAGCCCGCACCTTTCCCCAGCGTGCTGCTCTTGTGTAGCCGTGCCCGGGCTCCGTGCTGCGCTGACACCCAGCAGCTGTTCCCAGGGGGACGGGGCTGCACCTTGAAACCGAGCCGGCCGCGTTCCCTCCCGCAGGAACAGCGGCCTGGGCAGCTCCAAAGCGCAGGGCGAGAATGGCAGGATCAGACCTTGTGCATTCAGTGCCACTTCTGGCCACTCACCACCACCAAGGGCTCACACGTTGTCATTACTGCTCCGAGCTGGAGGGAGTTTTTGCTCCTCACACCCACAGGGACCGGACATGGAATCTTTTTGTCCATGTTGGTGGGGGATGCCACATTCATCTCAAACTTTTTCTTTGCCTCCTGTTTTCAAACCTGTTCAGGATCTTTGCTTTTCCCCATTCTTACCCTGACAATTTTAATTGTACAAACCCAGCTTTTCACCTTTTGTTGCTCCACAGATATAGGAGAAGGCGAAATGCAGGTAGAGCACCACAAAAGCAAAAGGCAGGTGAGCTTTGAAGGAAAAGGGATCTAGGAAAGGGACAAAAAGAAGCATAGAAATGGAGGGTTGATCTCTGTTGTACTCACAGCATGAGTAAGCCAAGCAACAGCTACTGTACCTTAACTAGGCAACCGGTAGAAAATCAAACCTTCCCTGTGATCAATAGGATAATGGTGAGAGTTTGATTAGCCTTGGAAAAATTACAATAAGGAGAGAATTTTTTCTCTCCATGGGTTGGGTGATTTCCCTGTGAAAGTTTTTACAAGAATGAGGCTGCATATAATGCGTCTTGTTAACCCAAATTACATGCACTCGAATTCCCTCTCTTTCCCCAAAGAAATCAGAGAAGAAATCAGGCGTGAAATGGCATGTGGGTGGGGCTGAGCCGAGCCAGCACCACTCTCGTAATTAAATGAGACTCGCTGAGCCCCCACTTCTCAGAGCCTTTCAGTTCTTCTGCTGGGCTCTGCTCGGTGCCCACAAACACGGGGCTGTACTGCTTGTGTACAGGTTTTACACTCTCTGTGCAGGAGCAAGCAGGCTGTGGGAAAGGGGGAGCCTCTGGCCTTTCTCCAGGACAGGGAATCCTCAGACCTACACTTCATGCTGCAGCCCCAAGCCACTTGTCAGTATTTCAAACAGAGAGGTTCTGTCCTGTGTGCTAGGGAGAACTGGACAGCGTGGTGCACTGCAGTTTAATTTAACCATGGTTTCTAGCAGATAATGGCACCAACTGCTCCCCCAGCCGTGCTGGCAGCCCTTTGCCCTGCCCTCCAAGGCTGACCCCACACTCTGTGCTGCTGTTGGCGCTGGCCAGGGGAAGGTCCCTGAGCTGGTCACTGTTGGTGAAAAGGCACCCATGACACTGCTTTACAGCCTGTCCTGTTCACTCGTTTCATTACCACGAGGCCTGGGGGTCTCCTGCACCTTTACATGGCTCGGTGGTGCAGGGGGTTAAAGTCTGCAGGAGTTTTGCAGAGGTCTGGTGAGGCCTGGCCGGGCACCCAGAGGTGTCACCCTGTGTTGGTGTGACACCGGAGCAGGCAGAGCCTCCCTGTTGCAGTGCCACGCTCAGAACTTCCCTTCATGTTTTCCCTTGTGCAGTGAGGCTGCAGAAGCCACGTGCTTAGGAGGGAGGCAATCCCAGCCTGACTTTTCAGAGAAATGGTGGCATTTTCACCCCCAGGAGGTTCTTGCAGAGCAAAGAGGGGCTGCATCCCATACTCAAAACTCCCTGGGGAAAAAAGAATGGTGATCAGGAGCCATACCAGTGAGGCTGTGCTGTTCCTGTACCCCACAGCTCCCTGGAGGTTGTGCACTGAGCCCTGTGTGGGCTTGGTGTCAGGTGTGGTTTTAGCTGAAGAGGCCCTGTGCCAGCCCAGCACACCCATGTGACCCTGCCATGACTGATGCAGTTCACTGGTGAGGTGTCCCTGCCCATGGCAGGGGATTGTAACTGTGGACTTGAAGGTCCCTTCCAACCCAAACCCTTCTGTGATTCTGTGATTATAGTTTGAACCGCAATCAGATGTACTTGGGAACTGTAATTCCCAATCCCTGGTATAAAATCCTAGGAACGGAATCCTTGTTTCTCAGACAGCACAGAAAACAGCGTTATTAGGTTGCTACTATTACTAGCAACAGTAATGGAAGTCCTGCTGAGGTAAATCCCACTGATGTGCAGGGTGGTGGTGCCAGCAGCACCGTGGGTCTCACAGTGGGGGCCACCTGGGCCAGTGGCCCGAGCACATACAGCACCGTGGCCTCCACAATCCAAGGACACTCAACCAAATGCAGGTGGAAGGAGCCCTTCAGCCCCACTCTTAGAGCCAACAACGGAGCTGCCAGTAGAATTGAATGGCAAGATGGGTGTTTGGTTATGAAAAAAAAGAGGTTGTGACTCTTTGGCTTTGCCATATGTTTCCGTGTGTAGGTGTAGGGAGCTGCCACAGCTTCCAGGCCCGCGCTGCTCCGACTCTCCGGCCCCGCTTGTCCCTGGAGCGTCCTCCAGGCTGGGGGTGTGTGTTTGTGCTGCCGCCGCGCTGGCACCCTGCCCGCTGGGGCTCCTTCCCTCCCGGGCTGCCTCCGCTCCCGGCTTTGTGCCGGTGGAGCGGTGCCGGTGCCCGGTGACGCAAGGCCGGGCTGCGGTTGCAATAACGAGCCGGGTAAGCAAAGCCCTGGGGGAGCAACCTGGGACAATGCACCCCCGGTGCTGCCTTCCTCGGGGAGCAGGGACGAGGGACGGGAACAAAGGAGCCCAAGGCAGAGAGGCAAGCAGGTGGCAGCGGGGAGGCAGCAGGTGGAAGCGAGACAGCGGCACACAAAAGATGAAAAGAGGAATGTAAGGAGAATATGAAGCTGGAAGAGATGCTCGATCCGGGCCAAGGGAACGCTGGAGAAGGAGCCACGTTTTAGGCCTTTGCAACAATGGGTTGTGAGGAGGTCTGCTTAAGAGAGGATCAGCTCTCCTCCTTGACTGGCAGCTGCTAAATGTGTCAGTAGCTCAAAAGGAGATGTTTTCAGTGCCTGCACCTCAGGCTGCCCCTGCTGATCCGCTGCCTCAGGTCAGGTATATTTTATACACTATAAAACAGCAGAATTTCCGACAGTTCCTGAGAATCTCCCCTCCTTGGCACTCATCAAAATGCACTCCTCATTCACAGTCTCCTTCTGACACTGGGAATATCTCAACCCTTAGCAACAGGTGATGACAGGGCATGACATGTTGTATCAGTGTTTCACTCTCTAGAAGATTAAGATTGGATTTCTCCCACTTTTGCATTAATGTCCTGTGAGATGCACAGGGCTCAGCTTGCAAGAGAAGTATTGTGTTTCCTACACACGGATGTATGGCTGAGCTCTGCAACAACACAACTGATCTGTTGGTAATCCTTTTACGTTATAATTCAGACCTTTACTCAGGGTCGACATAATGCAATGCTTTGACAATCCAGATGCCACGCCAAGAACACATAAACTCATTTTTCATTCATGCCCCTTAAAACAGCAGAGATGGTCTTGTGGAAAGCACAGGAAAAGCTGCTTTTTTTAAAAGATATTTTGTACAACCGAGCAGTTGTGAGATGACGTGGGGGTTCCCCAGCCAGCTCCACCTGCCTGGCTGGGGGTCCCACCGTGCCTGGGGCTGGGGGCTGTGGGCGAGGGGCTGCTGGGGCAGCCACCACCTGATAACGCAGCCTGGCTACTCCACAGAGCTGAGCAGGGGGTCACCTGATAAATCCCCACAATTATGTGCTGCAGACTACTGCTTTTAGTCTTGACCTGTGTCCAAAAGCAGTATGGAGAATAAAGCAGGTGTTACTTAGGTATTTACTTCTTGTTCTTCCTATATCCAAACATTCCTAGAATCTGTTAGGAAGTCTGAGCACCAGCTTGCTTCCTGGTGCTGTGCCTCTGTGTAGAGGACTGTAAGCCCAAAGCAGGAGCTCTGGGAAAGCTCTATGTTCAGTAGGAGAATCTGGAGATTTAGTGTTAATCCAAAGAAATTGCTGCAGCTGGGCCTCATCAGCCCGTTTTTGGAAATTATTGGAACGGTGGGGACGGACAGGTTTGGCACACAGGACCCGGACAGGGGGGGTTGTGTGTGTCCCAGCACAGGAGCTTTCCCAGAGAGGTGACAGCTCTGCACGCACGCGCTGCATTCCCAAGCACCGCCGATCCCATCCTGCAGAACCCGAGCCTTGCAGCCTCCCTAATGAATCCGTTAGCTGGATCATTAACAGTGATCAGCCATGCAAATGGCAAAAGAGTAACCAGTTATTAACAGAGGGCTCTTTTATTGTTTCTAAAAATAGGCCTGTGCAGCGAGGTGTGCTCTTGTTCTCTGTGCACGCATAAAGAGAAACTGCAGAGCAATAAACGTTAGTATTTAAAAACACCCAACTTAAGAAGGGCACTTTCACTATAACTTTCCTCTTTATGGAGGAATAACAAAGGATCCCTAAGCTGCTATGGTTCTACAGAGACTATAAAATGATTGTGAGTTTAACTGAATCTTTCCTGGGTTTGAAGGTATAAGATTAGTGTCTGTCAAGGGAATTGGCTTTGTTAATACTTGAGGTTCAGTCCAGCTGTATTTTCCCTGCATTTTATGACATCTGGTTTTGTCACTTTCAACAGTTTGGTAACGCACCAAGATAAGAAACATACCCAAAATTAAACTCTGTAAAGGGAGAAATGGGGCTTAGAGTTTCCTGTTCCAGGCTTTGTAGTGTTGGAAACTCAGCAGCCAGAATCGTGCGGCACCAGTGCAGTAAGTGACATTTTCCTTGTCAATTATTCATATGTAGCAACAGATCTGCTGCAAAGTAAATACATTTAATGAAGAGAGCCAGCCTACAGCAGCAAAGAGCAGTTTGGGGTACAAAGGCAGCATGTGCAATAGCCTGGGTTTGTCTCCTTCACATTTCTGACAGAGCACTTGGCAGTGTGAAAGAGAGCACACAGCCCTCTGACACTCCTGCACCTCTTCCCTTCCCGGAGCAGCCAGGGCGGCCGTGCCGAGCCGGGGGGAGGGTGGGATGTTCAGGTGTTGTTACACACACGAGAGACAGTTTTCTCCCTGACCTGTGCAGGAGGAGTCTGAAATCATTCCTCAAACCCAAAGCCTTCCTGGAGGCCAGAGGTGGCATCACCTCTAACACAGTGGCTTCTCCTTATCCCAGGAATGCTGCACTCCTGACCTCCAGGGCCACTGTTCTTCTCAAACACTGCTCAGTGGGTTTTATACAGAAATGGGTCTTTGCCTTCTTTCAGTTGTAAAGCTCCTTGGACTTTACCTGTCTCTCAGGGAAGGAAAAGGACAGACTGCTCATGCTCTCAGCCTTACCTGTGCTGGCTGTGTTCAGTTTCCCACAGCCCTGCATCACAGGTCCCTGCTTTCTCATCTCCAGGTACCATATTTATGATCTAGTGCCTCCTTCCTGGAAAACAGAGATTCCCTTCAGTACCTTCCACTCTAAATTCCTCTGAGTCTGTTGTGTGGGATTGATTTGTGCCTTCTCACACATCTTGCAAATCCCTGAAGGAACGTGCAATAGTCTCTGGTTTCTGTTCTCCAAAGTAACGCAGCCCAGGCCCTCCTGTCGTCAGCACGGCCGGGTCAGCAGCAATCAGGACTCAGAGGTGAGACTGGAGGTGCACACGTATGGTCACACTCATCTGCTGCAGTGCCATTTTCTCATGGCCTCCCATGGGAAGTGTAATGACTTCCACTTTGCCTTTTGCTCCACTTTGGCACTGTTCACTCAAGGACTTCAAAGCACTTTCTCAAAATAACAGTAAGTAACCTCTGGCCAGCCTCCCTGTGCTGGCCACAGAGCGTCTGTGGTGGAAGCAGGAGGCAGGAGTCCTGCCCCGGCCTCTGCTCCAGCCAACAGGCAGAAAAAGAAAGAACAGAAATACCTGGAGTCCTGCCAGAAACACATTCTTCCCTCTAATGCCTGGCATCAGCTCCAGTATAATTCTGGAATTAAAATGGATTATATTTTTACGCAGATCTTGTAAAAGCAGCCCAGCTTTTGGTCTGTTCTAAGGCACCTGATAATGATGGTACCTGCGTGTAAGTGGCTGCAACACACCTTGTGCTCCCAACACGGATCCCTGGCAGCTGAAGCTGTTTTGTGAGGAGAAAGTAGTTCTACAAATAGCTGCCAATGTCTTTTCTGAGACTCCTCTTTTGTGCTGGAATAGCCAGAAGGGACTCTGGAGAATCCTGTCAGTCCCAGAGGGTGTTGGTGTGCACAATCTATAATCCCTGGGACAAAACAGAGTGATAGAAAACGAGAGTATGGACACAAAACACGAGTAGGGACTGTCTGCACTCAGGGAGCTGAAGAGTAAAGAATCATAGAAAAGAGCATTGTACAGCTTTTAGATTAATCCAGCATGGATTCCTGAATTCCATACGCACAATAGGGGCAGAACTGGAAAAGACGTACAGAGAAATGAAGGCCACAAATGGCCCTCGTTATGTTAAAAAGCCTCTCAGAGTGTGGGTGGTTGGGCTTATTTCTGTAGCATGAGTGACACTGGCTGTGGTGTAACTTCTGCTGTCATTCAGCGTGTTGGGTGAGGAGTCAGCGCCAACGCGGATGAAATGGAGAAAGTCTGGCTCTGCATTAACTAGAGTTGACTGAACGAGGTGGTAGGAACACCCATGACTGATTTTTTTAAGCATAACATCAGCTCCAAAATGCACCAACAGCTGGCAGGGACCATTCCGAGGACTCTCCTAACAAGCCCTGGCCAGATGACAGCAAGCACTGCAGCCAGCGCTGGGGGGAAGAGCCTCCTTTCAAAGAGCAGTGCAAGCTCCTGGCCATGAAACCTCTCCTCTCCCCAGCCCATGGGCAGCCCACGCTCGTCTGCCGGCTTCTCAGAAACAGTCAGGTCACACAGGAACAAGAGTGGACACAAAAGCTTTCGAGCTACTTCTAAGGGATCTGTGCATGTGAACTAACAAAGGCGAGTCTGTGGCCAGCAGGGTTAAATCCACCAGACACAGCCTGTGCTCCAGCAGAAAGCGTTCTGGGATGGACAGTGGGAAAGAGCTGAAACTGCCTGTCTGGGATAATCACAAAAACAATGAAAAATAAAGTGTTCATCTGGCTCAAAATGGTTCATAGGACCATTAACAAATTCTCAGAAGGTCTGGGTTCAAGAGATGAGATGTCTTGGGAGACTTGGTCCAAGCAATGGTGTCTCTTTACCCTCTTATCTGTCTGTGGGTGACAGACCAGCCTCTCAGAAATTGCTCTTCCCCACATTCCCAGAATCTTTGCCCAGATTTGGGTAAGACTTGGCATCAGTTTCTTGCTCAATCACAGCCTGCAAAGCCATATTACAGAGTATCTCTTTTGTTAGTCTTCATTTCCAGAGGAAGGACAGCAAAAATGATTGATGAAACACAAGGAAGTGATGTGGGAAGGCAAAAGAAATAGTCAGTGAAAATGCAGTTTCTGTAGGCTGGAGGCTGAAATCAGAAGAGTTGGATGGTAGGAACATGAACATGTCTCTTGGACTCGTTCCTTCCTTCAGTCACCCAGGAGAGCCAGTAAGATCTGTGCATGGAGAGCCACTGGGAGAATTTGGGGGTTAGCTCTGTGTAGGGAAGGATTCATCCCTGGCTGTCTGCTACAGCCTTCAGCCAACACAAATAGTCCATGGATTAGAGCTCCTTATCACTGATACTCTGTAGTGGACCAATATGCCCATGGAAAATCAATACCCTTTTCTAGGAACACTAAATTACCAAAGCCTGAGGATCTTCTCACTGTTTTTGAGTAGTAACCAAGGAACGTTATACTCACAGTAATTACTGGGCCGTGGATGGGTAACGGCCTCCGTGGTTTTGTGTCGCTGCGAGAAAAATACAAGTGGTGTTCTGCAAGGGGTTATTCCAGTGTTTGCAGTGCTGCAGATCCATTGTGGCTTCCCAGCCCTAACCACCCTGGGATCTGGATGCACTGGAGAGAGGCATCGCTGAGATTTATCAATTAAAACAGGTCACCATAAAGTGAGGTCACTCTTTCCAAATATTTGTGTCCCTCTTGTTTTGGCTGCTACTTTTCTTTTTCCCCCATAGCTACTGGGCTAAACTATGCAGGGGAAAGAATAGATTTCTTTCTTTAATGAAAAGGTTAATTATATCTTTTTTTCTAGATGTTATTGCAAAAATGTAACTTCCTGTTAAGTGCAGGATTTTACAATGTAATAAATTGATATAGCAGCATGTAAACAAGCTGTGTAAATATATAGCAGAGCCATGCCTTTTGCAGGGCAAAGAAGAACTTGCACAGAAGTGGTTTTCTCCAGAAATAATAATTTGCACAGTGTTATGCATTAGTACAATAAATGATACTGCAAGGTCTGAATTTACTGACAGCAGGTCGCATATTTTAAGTACTATGCTTTGCTTAAATTAAAACCCCCCAAATATTTACTGGCCTTAGTTGCTACAAAAATCCAGTTATTAGGCCAGAAAGAGCTGCTAACATCATACTAATCTGAGCAGAAATCCATTAAATGCCCAGTGTATCTTTTTACCCAGTCCTTGAGAAAAGGAATTGTCAAATTGATAAATGCCACTCATGGCCCTGGTCCAGCTCAGCTCTGGTTTTCCAGGGCGGAATGGGAGTATGGAGCACTTGTTTAACGAGTATGAAAGGTTGGGGGGAGAGTACAATTGCAGCAGAAATTGCAATAATATAAATTTCTGTCTATTAGGCCTGTCAGTATTTGCTGCTTCAGTGGAAATAATTTTTGGGCTGGGCTCTGTCTCCTCGACACGGCCGGGTCTGATGCTGGTAGGAATTTGGTGTGTGCTCCCTCTGCGTGAGGCAGGGTTTCACTGCAGCCTGTGCAGAAACAGGAGAGAGGGACCTCAGAAAGGCACAGGCCGTTCCACTGACTTCTTTCAGTCACCTGGACATCTTTGCCATCACCACACCTAAGTACGAAGCCTGATTCTTATTTTCATTTGTGTCTTTTTCTCCTTTTCTTTTAGATGAAGACTGCTCTTACAGGTGCCTAAGCTTCCTTCCAACAGACAAAAAATAGCAAACAGTTACAGGAAAGCGGCTTAATTATGTGGGGTTTTTAAACAGCCAGGAGGAAGAGACAGTTTGAAAACCAAAATATCTTGGAGGCACCTTCTGCATCCATGGTATATTTGATAAATTGACTTTTGCTTCCAGGGCACACATTCAGCTTCTTCATTAGTATAATGATCCTTGGTCTTCTCTTCCCAAACTTAGAAAATTTGAATAAAAAATAAGTTTTATGAAATGTAGCCATTAATAGAGTCAATAAATTTTAAGCTGTGATTACGTATCACTTGCAGCAATCCCATCCCTCTCTGCTGTAGATCAAAATATATTCAGCATTCTTAAAATCAAATGTCCTTTCTCTGTTTGACAAGAATAATTCAGTGTGCTGGTGAGTACCAAGGTGACTTGAAAGTTTTTCTAGTATGTAATCCCCTCTTATATTCTGTATTACGTATGAACTCAAAGACAAAATATCTGCATTATCTTAAGTAAACTAGGTAAAATGTATTTCAAAAAGCTTCTTGAGTCAAAAAGTAGCAAATCATTGTATGTATTTCCATATTTGTATAGCTTCATTATAGTCTTGTTCTAAGTTACTATTAAGTCTCTTTCATATTTAAAAAATGAACTACACACCTATCATGCAAAATGTAAAGAAGTATGTTCAACTAGTTCAAATTAGATATACAGTAAAAATACACTTCCAAAGAAATATCATTTCCATTTTTGTTCATGTTTTTAACAGAATTTCAGACTAATACATCAAATGTGGAACTGTACAAGAATGTGAAGAAACATTAGGATTGCAGTAGTAAAAAAATGTACAGCATTCAAAACCAACAAGCTCTAAACAACCAAACAATACCACAGGATTGAAACAATCATGGGGACAACATAGGTCATCGGAGCCAGAGTGAATCCTAATGCACCTACATAAAGACCCTACATAGAATATTGTCTCTTATTTATATGCAAAATCCCTGATTTGATTAAACCAGACAATTTCTCTAATTGTCTTGTATAGGTTTCAGATAAGATTAACATGAGAGTATTCCCCTTCATGAAAGTCAGGTGTTTGAAAAGGCAATATTGAGAATTGATTTGAAAGGTATTTCCATCCACGTGGATTCAGGTAGTTAAGATACAAGATCACAAATAATAGCAGTACAATTTTTAAGAACCATTGGAATTGTTCTCTGCTACATTTGCCGGAACACTTCAGATTTCAGGATTCAGAGTTTTTAAACTGTTTACAGGTTAATACACAGGGTTTTAATTATGGGCTGTAACCATTTAACAGTGGACCAAAATTGCCTTTTAAATCAAGAAAAGATCCAGCTAAGCATGTAAAAAAAAATAGTAAAATCTCCAAGGTGATTGACAATGAACAAAACGTTACAAACAGCAGAATCTCCGTGTTGGAACAGCTTTGAAAGGCAGATATGTATCTGTTACAGTCCACCAACCAGCACAACGGCTTTATGAGACATTTGGATTACGAGGAAAAATGTCCTGGATAAACCTGTAACATTTATAAATTCAATACAAATTATCTTTTTTAATGTCTCATCACTGTGCATAAACTCAATGGACTCTGCCACCCCTGGGTTTGGTGACCAGAGCCCAATCCCTCTCACAGATCCCAGCTAGTTCCCATCTTTGAGGACTGCCTTGCTTTACCCATAGCTCACCTGTGGGGCTTTTTAATCTGAAGTGTAAAAAAGGTTACTAAATGACCTAATTATGTCAGCTTTTCTATCCCATAGTCCTCATGCTCTGAAATCTCTCCCTGATCTCGATAGGAATTTGGCTTGCACAAGAATAGCAAATTTGCAGCTCAGAAAGCTGAATAAATGTAGCACTTTGAAAACCAAAACATTGTTCGGAAAGAGTCCAGCCTACAAAACCATCTTCAATGCCCTGAGAAGGGCAAAGAACACAAATCTTGGCATCTATCTTGCTGTTTATTCGGAATAATCTTTTAGTAATTCTGATCCAATGGGAATGAGGGATTAGTTTTAGAGAGCTGGCCAGTTCCACCCAACATCTGACTGAAAGAACTGATTGGAACAGGTTTGAAAAGGAACAGCCATCTGCATCTTACGTACCGCTCCAAACCTCTAAACCTACTGGGCAAACAGCATAGTGTAGACTCGTTCTTATACATATTTAAACTTTGCTGAGGTATTTCTTTTGTTACAGAAAAGCAACTTTAAAAACATTAGGAAAAAACCTCAAAATATGAGTTATATTCTGCAGAGATTTTTGGGGAGAAGGAATTCAATTGTATTGAACGGTCCATAGTCATTAAAGGAATAACCACTTTTAGTGTCAATAATACATTGTTCCTTGGCTTTTTATTCCTTCAAAGCATTACAAAAAATGTAAGGCTGTGACTTTATAAAACATAATTTTGCCTCAACTTTGCCCACCAGTGTTGTAGAATAACCTGAAATACTTCTGCCTTTTTCCTAGGGCAAACCTTTCCCAGTGTCCACCTCCGTGATGGACCAGCCGTGGGACCCCGCTGGCCTCCTCCAGGACATGGGACAAGCCACATCTTGCACAAAAGGAAGATTCATACATGCTGGCCAAAGTCAGGTTTCCTTCACGTGGCAAAATTAAGTATAGTTCTTCTGTTTGAGTTTTAACATGATCTGATAACTACTACCTGCAACTAACATTATTTCTCTACAATGAAGATACCTAGACTGTGGTACAAGCTGGATTTCTCACCCATATATACTTTGGGAACCAGAGGAACGTGTACATCATATTTAGGGTTTTTTCCTAGGCAGACACTGTGTTTGCAGTGCAGTTTTCTAACCCTTTTAAATCCAGTCAGCCTACCTCGATTGTGACACTAATGTTAAACGTAACTGCAGCCATTACCAAGTAGTTTCCATAAGTGGTTTTATTACTGGTTAGATTTTACAAATTCTGGTATTCGAACAGACTTTGACCTTAAAATTCTAAAACAACAAAGCAACCAATGAAAGGCTTAGGACTATTCAAAGTAACAAACTCTTTAACATTTTTGCCCTGGTCATAAATATACAGAGAGAAAAAGAGAGAAGTGGACATGGAATCCAAAGAATGTAGATAAAACAGTATATAAGGCACATGGCAGTCTTTGAAAATACAGAAGCTTTAGCCAACTTAAATTAATTGCTGTTTCCCTTGCTCAGTCCACAAAACTGTACAGTTACACAAATGTTGTGTTGCAATAGATCTTCCAAGTTATTCTTCAGTCCATACTCTGTAACACCAGAACACTACATTTCCTTCTGTTTTTTAGGAGAGATCCTAATTGTGGTTAGTCAGTTGCTCAAAGCCTCTATTAAAATACACTTGGAATTTCAGCTAAGAATAATTTCTTTTTTAAAGAAATTATTAAGAAAGAGTCATCAGAAAAGATTTGTAAGCGTTGTCTGTGAAGGACTTCGAGATTCATGAACCTCAAGACTTCCGGGCACTGATGTCAAGACCGACGTCACAGTTGGCATAGTAGGATTAGTCAAGTCCGTTAAAGTAGTGGGAGTGCTGGATGGACTCATGGAGGCATTGGATATTTCTGAGGCAGGACCTGAGGGGGTCCCTGCTTGGAGTGTTGAGTCTGAAGTCTTATCCACCCCTGTGTTTTCTTGACGTAAGAGGTTCCGTCTGAATTTGGCTCGAGCATTTTGAAACCAAACCTGAAATAGTTTAATATAACAGGGTAGCATTTAAAGACCTGCAGTGTTTAAAAAAGCAAAACAAGTTCATCAATGCTGGAATTGGGAAAGATGTTTTTACTGGTAACATATTAGAAAAGTACTCCTAGCCATGAGAAGCGGCCTCTGCCTGCAAAATATTCCTTCTTCCCTCTCCTTCAGTCCCTGGAAACAGTCTGCCTGGGCCAGGAATGGACTGAGGACAGAGGATGGCAGTCTGTCTGCACAGGGGATGTGAAAGGACGCTTAGAAATTTGGCAGCGTGCAGAATCCTCGACAGCCCTCGATCCCTGCAGCATTTGTCTGGCTGAGGCAAACACCATGCACCTGATGAACACAAACTCGGGAGTTTCCCCCCTTGTATCTCATGTCCATCTCCCACCAAAGTGCTGCTGGCACAGCCCAGGGCACCCTGCCTTCCCATGGGCTCCTGCTCGCCCAGGAGTTCCCTCATCCCCGTGCCTGCAGTGCTCCTCTCTTCTGAAAGGACTGTCCCTCTTTCTTGCTCTTCTCTCATTCTTTCTTAAATGCTTCGGCTTCCTTCACCTATGCCTGTTTCCTTTATCAAATGTTTTCAGTACTGGAATAATGTTGGGAAAAGGGGCTGGAAAGGTATTAAAGACCCACATCGCATCAAAAACTGTGATTTCAGTAGGAATAGCGTCCACGTAGAATTTTTTCCAAGGTTTCTACTTCTTGCATTCTTTGATTACCTGAGTGAAGGACAGGGAAACCGAGCGTGTGGGACTCCTGAGGACACAGCAGCGCGTGCAGAGATTCTGCTCCTGGCTCCGAAGCTGCCTGGCCCTGCCGCGGGACGGGCTCTGAGTGCCCGGGAGGGAGGGAGGCGGCGCCGCAGGAACGCGGGCAGAGCTGGGGGTGCTCCCACTGCAGTCACAGCTGATGGACCTGCCCCGGCTGCTTCACCTCTCTCCGCCTTTCTCCTCATCTAGGGATGCTCCAGCTGCAAATTCTCCCTACTGAGCTCTCTTCCTTCCCTGGAAAGCTTTCTCCCCCAGCCAAAGGTCTTTAATGTGCACACCCTGTCTCTCACACTCTCTCCAGGGAATGCCACAAGGAAATAATCCTCAGGCACAAATTCAAGGGCCATGCATAAATCACATCCCTACAGGTCCTTTTTTCTGAAAGCTCAGTATTTTAAACCAGTTTATGTTGGCATTTGCTTTGTTAAAACACTTCATTTAAAGGCTATTTATCAGTTTCATATACAAAAAGAAAAGTTCTCCTAAACCAGCACAGGTAAAAATATTCTCATGATTTTATAAAGTCCAGTATAGCAGTGAACCTGCTACAGACCAGCAATGTGGTCAAAAAGGGGCAAACCCTGAAGGGATATTTTTGCCTGACACGTTCCCAAGCGGTGTCCTCTTGTGGGACTGCTCAGAGCCCCTCGTGTGCAGGGGCTGTGAGTGAAGACAATCCCTTTGCTCTGGTCATTTAAGCCACAAAGGCTCAAGCGCCAACTGCTCAGGAACGGCAAAAACAGCAATTGGAACTTTTATAGGGTTTTTTACCTTTCAGTAAGAGAACATTTCTATTCGTTCCACAAAATAATTTCGTGGTTGATTTCTTTAAAATACCTTCTGGCAATTGTATAAAGGATAACAGCTGTGAAATGGAGTTTGGAGCTGGCCGCTGTCGCTATGTGTGTTCATGTAGCCACAGCATAATTAAAACAGAACAGACAAACCACTTGGCCAGTTGTAGGTACACCTACTGCTGCATAATTTCACATTTATGTTCATTAAAATACCCATATTTTTATATCCCGTAGTCCCAAATATGACAAACATTACACTGTTCCTAAGTGTCCAGCTGCTCCTCAACCTTACCAGGGCAAGAGGCTGTATGGTATTTTTTGGAAACATGTAGTATGTAAAGTGAGCAAGATTCTTGGGTTTTATGTATTTCCCTTTATCTTCCATTCATATGAAAACCTGAGCTTGGATGCCCTTAACCAATGAGCACCCCCACTGCTTTCAGGAGCTGCACATATAACGTAGTTCATTGTCTCTTTATTAGTGGTAATCCACATTAGATATTGAAAATATCATACAATCCTGCAAGTATTATCTGAAAATAGAGATTATATGACTGCTTTCACTTCCTTCCCCACTGGAATATTGTCAAGGTTAATCAGTTAATGGTTATAAGGCTCTTTAAAATTGTATAATATTAAATATTTGTGTTATCACTGAAAATACATCTAATTATTTATTAATCTGAATTCTGAAAACACCTTTTCTTATGACAGAAAGGGATAACATTTTTATCGCCACAGTGACATTCTGGCACGTGCTCAAGATCTGCCATCCCAGCAAAGCCTTGGTGTGGGAGCGTGCGAGAGGAGCGGCTGTTCCCCGGGCTGTGGGGCTGCCCCTGGCCCGGGCCGTGGCCCAGCGGGGCCAGCAGCGGGCAGGGCTGGAGCCGGGGCTGCCCCGCCCGGGCCCTGCACCTGGAAGGGCACGGCAGAAATAACCGCCCAGACACACAGAACTGAAAGAATCCTTCCAGAAGGACTTATCTCACATCAATTACACAATTCCTTCAGGACTGAGGAATAAACAAAATCATTGGGAAGTATTTAGTGGGTTTCTGTCCAACTGTATCAGTACAAGGCTGAGCTATTTCAAATCAAAGGGGAAAATACAGACCAAAACTCCCAGTGAAAAACAAAAAGCAGCTGCAAGACCCACCACTGCTGCTCCCACACTCCGCTGAGCGGGGCTGGATGCGAGGAGCTGGGCACTCGGCAGTTAGGCGGAATAATATTTACTGAGGTGAAAATATTGCAGTCCTTCTTCAGCAATCTGTGCAGCAAATTCTTTGTCTCCACCAAGTCAAACAGGAATAAAATAACATCTCCATATTATAAGGGAGCGTTGAAAATAAACACACTAAGTGTTGTGAGCGATTTGGATACTGAAGTTAATGGGATCATCACCTTAGATAACTTTATTTTCTGGTTTGTAACACCTCCGTTGCTGCATCTGTTGCATATTAGCTGTGTGGACAGCTTCGGCTAAAAACAAATTTTTAAACCAAATTTTGCTCATTCACGCAGCTATCTGGAGACGCTGAGGTTCTCTGAATTTCACTAACTAGTGAGTGGAGAAATAAAATATAGAGGATGTAACACCACAAAGCAGACTACGTTCACTCATTGCACACACATTGTGATTACTCTGCTGTAATTAGTAACTGTACAGTCAAAGGGATGTTTAAAGAATGCTTTAGGCTGCAGGCTCTTCCCGAGCCCCCAAACCCTCCCCAAAGGGCAGCACCGGTCCCCACATGGGATGGGAACATTTTAGGCTTGTTGACTACTGGAAACTGGAGCAGCAAAGTCCAAATGCATGCAGTGATCTTTGCGGGGTTCTGGTACCGACTGATTCAACAAAAAATAACTGGTGTATAAGACACAGACTGAAAAATGATTCTTTATGTTCCTAAAGCGCTTTGGCTGTGGATAATCTTATTCCAGTCCCCTGGGGAGAGAAGAGGTGCGTACCTATAGCTAACACACCACACCTCCTCAGGGCTATCTACTTTCACCTTCCTTTTCTAAACTCACAGAAAGAAAGATCAGTTCCCCAAAGAGCAGCATTTACGCCAGTTAGGTTAGTTAGCTCACAATTAGCTGGGGCCTTTAATTATGAATGATAGCTTCCAATAAAGGGCTTGTGTTCCCCAGCTGTAGTACAAGAGATATATTAATTAAATTGCAAATGTAAACTTAAATTGGAAGAAAACAAAATAAAAATAGGTGTTAAAAATACAAATAAGTTTGCTATGATTCTGATGTGGCTACTTCAGGAGAACAGCTTGCATTACAAAGGCATTGAAGGAAATGCATTCTGAGAAGCAGAGTGTTACATTTCCAGGCCATCCCACCACTGGACGTGTGCAGCTGGTGACAAATTGTATATAAAGCAAAGACATCAGTCAGGGCTTCCAACTCCAGTATCACAGATCATTTAGAAAATCCTCAAATTCTCTGCTCATCTACGAAGTCCCCTCATTACATGTCATGTGGGGCTGTCTGTACAGCAAGGGCACTACAGCTGTTCCCTAAATCACCAGGAGCTCTGCTCTGTGTGTCTGGGAAGTGCACTAGTTTCACATGAGAATCTTTCTCCCGATCTGCTGCCCTGCATTTCCCCTTAAAATACATTCTATGAAAGGCATCCACAGAGCCAGGATCCTTCACCAGCTGAATGGAGATCTGAACCCACAGAAAATCCAACAGCTCACAAACACCTGATAGGGAGTGTGGCAGAGTTCTGGCTCCTGGCAAGCGTGCCCGTACACCTGCGAGTCCGAACACCTCCAGGGTGTGGGACAGACTGGTGCTTGTTTCCATCAACAGTGTCAGTGAATCACTTCGTGTTCAATAAGTGACACAGATGGAATGCCAGCCTTTCTGGCTCCAAAGAAATAACAGGTGACACTGCCTCAGTAACCAACATCGTGACAAGCTTTCCCAGCAAAGAGCAACCCTGAAACTCATATGGGTGAACTTCATTGTTTGAAACATGGCCACTCACAGGTAGAGATAAACCAACTGGGCATAAGGGTTCTAAAACATACAAAATACAAGTTTGTGTTCTCATGGCCCAAATTAATTTTCAAACAAAACATCCACGACTAGAGAGTGCTCATAACAGGCAGGAAAATTCAAGTGATACCAGGCAAAATATCACTCCAGGCTGTTTTCTGGAATTGCCTCCAACAGCATCCTCCTCAGGGTACAATCCGCACCACCAACTATTACCTTCCACCACTGCTGCTAAAGGAGCCTGGACATGAAGGAGTATTTAACTCTGAAAGTTAAAGAAGTGAAACACCAAATACCAAAATGATAACAAAACTTTGGTGGAATTGTAAAGTTCTGCTACAAACAAAAGAAGAGCCACAAAGCACCTTAAAACTGCAAATTGGGACATGTCTAAGATGGAATGAAGAAACAATGAAGCAATGAATAAACTGAAAGAAGAACAGAAAAGAGTAATGGGTTGGAGTCCAATTTTGGAGACAAGGAAATACATTCTGAATAGGAAGAAACAGAGACAGTAACTTGGAAAAAAGATGCAAGGAAAGATCCAGTCAGTGAAAATAAAAGAAAGAGATGGAAGTCAAAGTTGGTGCAGAGCGACAAAAGAGAACAGAAAGATGATCAAGAGAAAGACACTTCCTAGACACTGCTGTTGAATTTCTCAGGTAATTCAGGTGTGAGTGGACAGACCTGGTGTTACCAAAATGCCTAAATTCTGAGGGCAAAATAGAGGAGAAGGGTCAAACTAAGGATAGAGCAATGCAGTAAATTATTTCAGCCAGGTGTGTGGTTTAAGGACAGTTGCTGTGAGACACCACATCGGGTGCTGGGATGTGCACTCTCTGTCAGAGGAATCTGTTCCTCCATGGCTAATCAGCCTCAGAAAAACAAACCCAATCCAGCTCTGAGAACGTAGCCACAAGAAATCATTATGTACGGTTTGTCATTTTACTGGGAAGCCTACAAAGCCTTTGTGCCTTCTTCTGGTAGGTGTTAACTCTGTAAGCTCCAGGATCCCTCAGTGAATTCAGTTTTCCTCAGTAGTTTTTGTCTCCTGCCCTCCACTTGCCTGTGACTTGTGAGCTGTCCACAATGCTTCCCAGGACGGGGCTCACAGCCCTACCTGTCTCTAGGAAGGTCACAAATTCTTTTTCTACAATTAAGATCCATTTAAAACTTTCAGCAATAGATCCTGGAATGCCATGGCTCCTATATGCCCAAATTTATCTATAAGAATAGGTATTTGGGTAAGTGCTCATTAAAATTGAATTCTCAAGTCAGAACTATAAATTAAAATGCAGCTGTATCAACTAATACTGTTCCCTTTCCTTCCCACAATAGCTCAAATAGAGTGTGTTCCCACAAAGCAAGAAAAAGTACTTTTAAAATGCAGTTTTGTTTCATTCTAAGTTACTAAACTATGAATAAATTTTTGAAAAATTTCATTTATGTCTACTTCAGTTAAGAAAGAAAAGCCCTCCCCTTGTCCTGATAAAATTAATTCAAACTGTTGATTAATTTCTCACAAAGGTAAACATTGACATGTTTTCTGAATTTCTAAACTAAAAGCTCTCTATTTACAGTGAGCACACTAACTAAAATAAGTCACTTTTTTTTTACAGCAGCTTGGAAGCTAAACCCTGCACCAGAATTAAAGAACTCCAGGAAAACAAGCAGGGCCCCAAACCTTCACAACTCTCATAAAAAATTAGAACCCAAATGATCTGCTTTAGAGAAACTGAAAAGAAATAACTCTTCTCATACTTTCTGAGAATTAACTTAGTCTCAGAGAAGGTACGAATGATTAAGAATAGCTTGAAAACCAGCAAAACCCATGGCTTTTCAACTATAAAATTGATATTTTGATTACTTTTCAAGGCAAAAGACTGTTCTTACCTGAAGAACTCTTTTGGTGAGGCCGGTTTTCTGAGCTAGCTGTTTCAAGTCCTTGGCATCAGGATTGTGGTTAATAGCAAAGTATGACTTCATTGTCCGCAGCTGGTGGTGTTTGAAGGACGTCCTCATGCGCTTTGTTTTTTGATTGCTGGGGTATTGCTGGTCTCTGTCCAGGTGGTCACCATCGTTTTCATTGCAACTTAAAGCTTAAGGCAACAAGGGGAAAAGGCCTGTAAATCTCCTGCTCCACAACCACCGTTGTTTGCAATTTCCCTGAGCGCAGCAATGAAATGACACACCAGCGCACGTACTGGCACAAGCCCTGCCTGTCTTTGCTCCCTTTCGTGGATTTGTAGAGCAGTTTAGTTTGGAAAAGCCCTCTAAGGTCATTGTGTCCAACCATTAACCCAGTGCTGCCAAGGCCACCACGAACCCATGTCCCCAGCTGCCACATCCACGTGGCTTTGAAATCCCTCCAAGGACAGGGGCTCCACCACTGCTTTTGGGGAAGAGATGTTTCCTAATATCCAACCTGAGCCTCCCCTGGCACAACTTGAGGCCATTTCCCCTCCTCCTGTCCCTGTTCCCTGGGAGCAGAGCCCGACCCCCCTGGCTGCCCCCTCCTGTCAGGGAGTTCTGCAGAGCCACAGGGGCCCCCCTGAGCCTCCTTCCCAGCTCCCTCAGCCTCTCCTGGGGCTCCAGCCCCTTCCCAGCTCCATTCCCTTCCCTGGACACGCTCCAGCCCTTCAGTGTCTCTCCTGCCATGGGTGGCCCAGAGCTGCCCCCAGGACTGGAGGTGCCCCAGCAGTGCCAGCACTGGGGCAAGCACAGCCCAGGGGCCATTGGCCTCTTGCCCACCTGGGCACAGCTGGATCATATTTCTGCGTCTTCCAGCCATTCCCTTACAATAACCAGTCTGCAAGGACCCTGGCCTGCCCCTCTGTGGCTTTTAAAATGTCAGGTCTGTTTCCTTTTCCCTCCCCTCCACCTCCACAGAACTTTTCCTCCACTTTCTGTGGGAGGACAGTAGCTGTCCTCAACTCCGTAAAGGGTTTTACTGTACTTGGTATCACCATAAATTGCACTGTAATGCACAAAGAGAGCTGCACAATACACTCCACTTAAATCTCAATGGAACAGACTAGTTAAAATCATAATTATTTCCTCCATCAAACTAAACCCTGTAGAGTACAAGGGAGACCATTAAATGAAACACTATAAAAGAAATAAAGTTTGTGGCTACCAGACAGAAAATTATTACTATAATCTGACTAGCTAAAGAAATAAAGCTGTTAATACAACATATTCACTGGCATGCCAAATGAAAAATCTTTTTAATTATTTATATGTTTATATTTCCATTTTTAAAAAGTGTTTGCAAATACTAGTTCGAATGATCACTTCTGTCATATCCTTTTGAAATCAAGGAATGACACCGGTTGATACACTTGCAGAAATCAAGCACAAGAAGAAGGTCTGTGAGCAAGGAACACTGTAAAAATTATCAAGTAGTATTAAACGTTGAATGCCAAGCAAAATAATCTTGTAGACCAAAAGTAGTTTTTCATTTATTTGTGCATACAGTAAACCATAGAAAACCTCTTAAAATAACATTAAGGACTGAGCTTAAGTCCAATAAAAAATCAGGGATATAACTGAAAATTAGCTCTGACAAACTGTTGTTAGTTAGCTTTTCCTGTCCCAATATCTACAAGTCCCTCTTAATTTCCTACAAGTTTTATGCTAAAAGTAATGAAAAATCACTATCTCTGTTCTACAGAGCATGCGAAAAATGACAAAAAAATTATTTTAAAACATGAATTGTTGGTAAGTTTCTTAAACACATGAACAGGTTTGTTTTCAGTTGTCCACTATTGCTGTTTGATTACAACTGAGTACATCTCATGGACCTATCTTTACAGCGTTACTTGAATTCCTGCTGTCCACCAGTGGGTCTCAGCCCTAGTGAAAACAAACACATTCTGAAAGACGTGTATTACAAACAGATTTAGAAAATACACAGAAAATGCACGGATTCCGAAGTAAAGGTGCACACAGGTTCCCTAAGCAGGTTTGCAGCAGCTACAGTAGCTGCTTTACAAACCTCAGCCTTTCAAAACCTGCTAAGAAGATGTGGCATAATATAGAGCAAGGCCTGCAAAAACTCAGCTCTAAGCCCAAAAGCACGTTTGTTCAACAGATACGCCCAAAGTGTCCAAAGCCTCGAACTTCTCTGTGTGTTTCTGTACTCCTATAATTTAAAAAGCAGCTAAAAAAATGGTGCTGTATATAGAAATGTGTGTGTCTGTGTGCGTGTGTGCGTGCATGTGCATACATTTGTATAAATCCTTTCCAGACCTCAGGATCTTGTGCCAGATTCTGGCCATAAGAAGCATTTCTGCTTGTTTTCCTGTGGCATGGAAAACTGCAAGCACCTGAATTTAAAAGGTGTAAGATACTTAAAGGGAGATAGTAACAATGGAGTAGTAATGGAGCTGGATGGGATGTAGCCAAATCTTTTTGGGTTTAAGATCTGAGACCTTGCTGCCCATCTGGAGTCATCCCATGTGCTCCAGTCTCCTTCATAGCTACAATTCCTGATATAAAGAGCACTGGGAGGAATAACATAATGCTCGTAGAAAATTCTGTTATAGGAATGTAAAACCAAATCATGTTTGTTTTTAAAATGTACCCAAAGAATTTTAGATATGAGTAATGGAAAAGACCTTTGTGTGTCATCTTAGAGGCTTTCGAACCCTCCAAGAAATAACAAGACAGAGACATGGGAGGAAATGCATCAAAATATCTGTCTGCAGGACTGAGGTCTGGTTCCTGTTAATATGCAACAAAACAAAGCCTAGGGCTGCAAGGAGCTGGATTTTAACATGTCCCATAGAGAATAAGATACATTCAGAATCCAAGGATATAAAACTGATTCTAAACCCTCCCAGAATGGAATGAGGGTGTCAGCTTTTCATCAAACCCTGATAGGACAAGGAACAACTTACTCTTGGAATTTCTCATCATTTTACCTCATTATCTACTAAGTAAAAATAATATTAAAATGACAGCAAACGTGTACCATTTGAGAGTGGCAAAATGTCCTTGTCTATGATGGAAGTTACAGAACGGATTTTGGAAGTGCACGAGGGCGTGTGCTGTTCGTTGTCTTGAGCAAGTGGTTTGGCTACTCCCAGGCATCACCCAATGTGACATAAATAGTCCCAGTTGGTGCCAATTCCCCTCTTGTATTTGGTTGTGGTGCCTGGCACCATCCTCAAAAGGCTATTTTATTCAGTCTAATATTATCTGCATCTCTCACAGAATCTGCAATGTCCATGGGTGTTGCAGTCACAGATACACGGAACGGGCCAAGGGTGTAAGTGGAGATTTTGAGAGCTAAGGAGTTTCTGCAAAAGGCATCAGGGTGTAAAACTAACACTGTACATGCTCCTCACGCAACCCTCTGTTTTTCAGGCACTGTCTTCCCTGTTCTTTTGTGGTGTCCTGTGTATCTCCCAAAGGAATTGCTGAACTATCCATATGTTACATTTCCATTCCATTGCAGTATCTTAGGCTCCTGCTGGGATTTCAGAAATACAATTGGTAGAATTCCAGTCGAATAGAGGAACCTTAAATTAACGAGCATTTCACTTCTATTTTTTGATAAAACAAATTCTGAAGCAGTGCCAAGTCTCTTTTTCTGACCCTAGAACATCTCTAAGGCCCTGTGCCTTTCCCCAGACCCCACACCCGGGCCACTGCCCTCCCGCCCTCCGCTGACACAGCAGTGGCAGCACTTACAGCCTCAGCCCTATATGAGCCCCCTGGTCACAGGATGGTGATGTCCATGGACAGCATCACTACATCCCTACAGATTAAGAGGAAAATATTTTATTTTGATATTGGTAACCAAAATACCCTTTGCAGATTAATGCATAACACCTCCCTAAGCCAAACGACAGGAGCGTAAAGCAGGATGTGCTGGTGCTTTTGTAACAACCTCTGTTAGAGGAGGAGAACTTGGGAGCATTGCTTCACCCTCAGATCACCAGAGCCCCCCATGGCTTGGAATTCAGGGCAAAGCATGTGCTTAGTGGTTAGTAGGTTGCTAAGGATATGGCACATGAAGATGAGAAAGAAAAACTTCCTTTGGGGGAAATTTTGTTCTTAGTAGCTTGTGTTTGACATGTTAGATTACGCCAAAAGAAAGAAAACTAATCCTGATTCTGAAAGAATGATGGAACAAGAGACACGGTGGGTGCGTACATTATCTCTCAATAGTGGCTCAGGAACATACACCCCTTTCCTTCTGTAATCGGAGTCAAGGGGGTGTTTTAACCTCCTGCCGCCTGGAGAGGGAACTTGTGATTAACGAGACCAGGCAGGGGTGCAGCCGCATTTGTTTGGTCAGAGCGTGCAGAGGACTTTGTGGTACCCATATCCTCAAGGGGGACAGAAGTGAGACAGAGCCCTCTGAGTGGTACTTGGGACAGGAGCAGAGATAGTCTTTCTCTTTGGAGGAAGGAGAAGACACTAAGTGAAGGCAGATGCCTGAACTTCTCACCACAGGAATTAAAAGCAGCGAAGCTGTGGCACTGGGAGCGGGCAAGGTACCCCTGGCGGCACTAAAAGGAGCGTGTCTCTGCCAAGCCATCAACAGACAGGACAGCGCTGCCTCAACCTTGACATTTCAAGAAGTGTTTCTGAGGAGATAAAGCCGGTCAGTCTTAAGGAGCTCAGGCCGAGCATCACAAGGCCAGGACGGAGGAGAGCCAGGATTAGAAGCCCTCTTCCTCCGGCCTTCCCCGGCCGCCTCGGACAAAGGGGCTGCGCGTTCCGGTGCCCCCCGGGGCTGCCGGAGGACCGGGCCCCCCCGGCCGCGGTGCCCCCCGGGGGGAGCGCGGCCCGGCCGGGGCTGCGGGGCGGGAGAACAAAGGGGCCGGCGAGGGGCGGCCGGGCCCGGGCCCCGCGGGAGGAACCGCCGCCAGGGTTTTTCCCCTCAATTAAGCCAATTGAATGGCGCTGAATGGCCGGTGCGAGTGCGCGGTCAGTCCCTGGGCGCCGCGATTAACCCGGGCAGCCCCGGCCGAGCCGGGCTCCTCGCTGCCCGCCCCGCCNGGTGACCACGGCCCGGGGGGAGGGAGAGAAGGGGGAGAAGCAAGAGGAGGAGGGGAAAGGAGTAAACCCCAATTTTTCCTAGGAAATCTCTGCAAGACCTCCGATTTTAAGCTGCGATTCCCGTCTGCTCGCTCTGTCACAGTAGTCACAGAGAAGCTTCTTGTGAAATTTTAGTCCCAAGGGAAACGAGGAAGAAAGAGAGATTCGCTCTTCAAAACTTTCCAGGCTTTTCGCATTTTTGTCAGGAAAAAAACCCAAACCACTTTTGACACAGCCACTTGAGAGGGTCAGCTCCAGGCGTCCCCGGTGCTGCCCCGAGCCCTGCCGGGAGCTGGGTCGGCGCCTCCGCAGCCTCCCCTCCCCCGGCAAAAAGCCGCCCCCAGCCCCAGTCCCGCATCCGCCGAGGACATCCAGCCTGGATATTCGGTCACTCGCTCAGCGAAGCACTAGGCATCTTCCTGCTAGCAAAGGAAGGAAGTGTTTCTTAATATCTTGGCTGTTTGCACAGATAATGGGTATTTTATCAGCTCGTCGTGCCCCAAGTTTGCGCAATACATCTGTCATTTTCCAGGATATTTTAGTGTCTTAAAGCCAGACTAGATACAAATGAATAAAACATAGCAGGCTGTGGGAGGTTTGGGGTCTAATTCACAAAGGGAGTATTCAGAATTCTTTACAGGTGCTTCTGTGTTCAGCAAGCTTTCAGCCATTGATTTACTGACCTAAAAAACCCATCAAACTCCATTCCAACAAGTGAAGGAGGAAATTATGATCACAGGAACACACTTAAAGAAAAAAAAAAAAAGAAAGAGAAAAGAAAGAAAAAGAAATCTTTTTGAAGTTTCAGCATCCTTCTAAGCTATTTTCCACTTGTCAGGCTCTATCCACATCTAAACCCATCATCCCCCTGCAAACGGAGTCTCGTTTAAGTAGGAAAAAAAAAAAAGTCAGTCTAATTCGTGTTGCAGATGAATATTTGCTGCAATTTACAAAATTATTTCAGTCTCGACTCTGCTGAGTTTATGGGTCCCCCTTTTCCCACCACTTCTGGGTGTAGATTTATTTACACAAAGTATTCTACACAAATCACCAGGAACAGATCCCCTCAGAGGACAACATTGTGCATTTCTAGTGCGTTTCCGAAAAGGAAATGACAAGTTCCACTAAGAATAAAAGGAGAAACTATCACATTTTTAAACGGTTTCTCTTTTAAAGGCACAAAATCGAAGGCTTTGCAATAATTTACTCGTTTGTGGAATTTTACATCAACGAGCAACCCAGTCTGATTTCCAAGATCAATGGCGCTTATTACCGCATAAATTAGTCGATTATAGGTCTAGTAAATAGTTAAGTAGATAAATAGCTTAAGCAAAGAAGCCAAAGGTTACTCAAGGAAGATCTCTAAAGTTTCAGTTGCAGGCTCTAAACAAAGATTTAAAGACAAGAAAGTCGGACGGCAATTATTCTGTAAACGAATTTTTCAAAATGCAGTGAAAGGCGGTTTATTTAGGAAGTCAGGGAGCAGTGAGACTTTCTCAGGCTGTGCTCCTATCCAGGACAGATGCCGCTGATTCGGTTTACAGGTCCTTTGAATTTGAACATCTGCCCTGCACAGGGAGACAGCGGAAGGACAATTAAAAGCTAATCCCTCCGAAAAGGAGACGTTTTTAAACGGGAAAGATGCATATTTGATGCACGTTTTAAAGCTGAACTGTTAACCGCGAGAACACTACATCCACCTTTCATCAACCTTCACCACTGGGACTACTACTGCTTTTTGCACTATTTCCAAATTATTCAGCAATTAGTTCAACCAATAATAGCTGGCAATTTTGTTCCCGAGGTGCGTTTGCCCGTTAGAGATGTGCCTTTTCTCCCTCCATTTTCAGTGCAAACCACCCCATTTCGTCGCTATTGTTACTCCCTTTAGGCGCAAAACACCCGTAGCCTCCCGTTCCTGTGCTGCCTCCCCCGGCCCGAAGCCCGAGCCCCTCGCCACCCTTGCACTTCTCGGTCTCCCCCCCGCGCCTTCCTCCCCCCGTTCCTCCTCCTCCTCCCCGCGCAGGCGGAGCGGTCCCCGCCCGGCGCAGCCCGCAGCTGTCGGGGCACGCAGAGATGCGGCTCGAAACAAACCGCAGCAAACTTGGCCTTTACCGACCGCCCTCTCCGGGAAAAAAACCCCAACATGTTAAAGGCAAATCCGCGCCCTACGGGACACGTTCGAACCAGGTAGGTTAAAAGAGAAAACAGGCGGGGACGAGCGGAGCAGCACAGAGGACACCGAGGCACAGAACGACTCAGGGAAACGAGTTCGGTGCCCAGGGACTGGCAGGACGGCCCGAGCGCTCGGCTCGGGAAACGCCGGACCGGGGCGGAGCCCACCTCTGCCTCCAAGTCCTCGAATAAACCCAACATCTAAGAATTTTGTTTGGTCCAAGCATTTTTTCCCCGTTGCATACAAGCTGCTGCGCAGGAAGCCCCCGGATGGCAGCCGTTCTGGTGGCAGCTACACGGAGAAGTGGAGCGAGGGGAAGAGGGGAGCGGGGATGGAGGGGCAGGAGATTGCTGGAATTCCTTTGCCTGTAAAATTACAGTGCTGTGGCGGTGGGGAGGTTAAACGAGGAACCACGTCGGAAAGTTTGCTGCTGGATACAGAGAGCCCCGGCTGCTCTCTGTTCTCTCCCGTTCCTCCTGCTGCTGGGTTCGGTTCGGGGGCAGGGGCTGTGCCGCGGGGCAGCGATGGACTGCAAAGGGGATGCTGCGAGTTTCCCGACTCTTCTCCGAGTCACGTCTCGTGAACAAAACTCCAGCGGAACTTGCCCCCGTGTGAGCAGGCTCTGTGCTGCCCGCAGACACCTGCTGCCCGCGGCCCCTGCTCGGGCACACCCAGCCCTGCACCCCCGTCCGCCTCCCACTCCAGGCCCTTGGGAAACGGCCACTTCCTCTCTCTCTTTCCTTCCAAAACTTTGGGGTGCAAGAACTCAGGACAGGGCTGAATAATTCACCCGTCAGCAGCCTTAAATTGTAGCCACTAAAGAAAATTCACGGGTCTCTGAAGTGCTAGCTTAAAATCTCTGGTTTCCAGATTTTATTTCAGGCTGCACTCCCCCTTCTTCCCCCCCTTAACCAGATGACCTTGCTTCAAAACATTTTATTTCCAGCTGAAGTGAAAAATGCTAACATATTAGCTTCTGTAATTGCAGTTTGACAGCACTTGATCTCAATAATTATGCTGCAGCTAAACTATTATTAACAGTTTAAGCTAAAATAAACAGAAATCCCCCTTTGGAAGTGAACAGAAACAAACCATTTGAACTGTTCTGGGGGGAGGTGGGGGTCTCTTACCTGCATTGTAGGCAGCTAGATCTGCTCCAGGCCCCGGGCTTTTTCTTTTCCTGGGTCTCCCCTTCTGGACAGTCCCCACGCCATTGTAATAAGGCAGTCCCAAAGTGTTGGCAGAGCCCGCTCCCAAAGTCGGGCCCTTCCCAGCGGCTACATCCGAGTGATTGAAATGCACCTGGTACTCCCCCTGGATGAGAGTCTCGAAATGGAGGCGGCAGTACACCAGATTGTCCTTCATGCCAAAGTGATCGCCAGTGGTCAGCATCTTGTTGCAAGTGGTGCAAGTGAAGCAATTTAAGTGATATACCAAATCCCTGGCCCTCATGACCATCTCGGAGGCAGAAATCCCCAGGTGACATCTCGCACATCTCTGCACCGAAAACCTCCTGCAAAACAGAAAGGCCAGAGGAGACGGTGAGAGGCGCATTCCCCCCCACCCCGTCCTCCGTCGGTTCTGCCCAGTGGGCGGCAAAGGGCTGCGAGCCCCGGGGCGGCCACCTCGGCCGGGGCAGCGGCACAAAGCCGGGACGTTTGCGGAGCCCAGCCGGGCGGGCGTCCCGGGACGGGAGAGCGGGGAGACTCCGTCCCGTTTCCCAGCTCGCAGCGCAGCTCCTGCCCCGCCAGACCCCACCAGGAAGAGGCACCGACCCCCGCCCCGCGAATGTGCCCGCAGCCCCGGGCCGGAGGAGGCAGGAGGCACGGCTGGTGGGCGAGGAGCGGCCCCAGTGCCGGCCCCGGCCCCGCACCCAGCACAGGAGGTCGAGCAAGGCACGCCTGGTGAAGGCCCCAGTAGCCAAAGCAGGCTGGGGGGAAGCTGTACCCGGGCCGTGCCCCCCTCCCGGCAACACGGGACTCATCCTCACCACGAGTCTCCCTCTCCATGGGGAGGTTTTAGGAGCTCGCAGCCTGCCCCACGCGTGCCCACGGATCCCCTCCGCAGTCTCGTCAGGACGGGGTCTGCTCAGCCGGGGGAGAGGCGGGCAGTGCCCCCCGTCCCCGGCTGGCGGCCGAGGGCAGGCTGTACCTGTAATAGTCCTCCTTGCAGTAGATGCTGCCGTCCTTGCTGAAGCAGGTGAGCTCGGACTCCAGGTTGAGTTTACATTCACAGCACTTCAGGCAGCGCATGTGCCACTGTTTGTCCACAGCCAGGAGGTAATAACGGTCGGAGATTTTCCCCCCGCAGCCGGCGCACAGGGCAGCCCTGTCACTGCTGATGGAAGGCATGGTCTGCTGGGGGAAAACAATTACAGACCGTTAGCGAGAGGGAGAAACTCTTGAGCGCGGCTGGGCTCCCCCCTCCCCCTGCCCGGCCGGGGCCGGGTTGCTGCTCTCCTGGCAGAGGAGAGGGGGCTCCGAGTCGGCCACCCCGACCGGCCCCCGCGCCCGGTCCCCAGGGTCCCGCCGCATCCCACCTTCCCGGGAGGAGGCGGGGAAGCGCGCGAGACAAACAGAAAACCACCCTGGCTTTTAGGGGAGGCGTCCAGACCAGACCCAAAACTTTTTTTTCTGGTGGATTTTCCAGTCTCAAACCAAGAAAAGATGCTGTTCAATAAACAGGCGCAATGATAACAGAGTAGGGCAAATCGCAGATAGTTAATTTTAAAATTTATTATTATGGATGTACTGAGAGCGTCTGCATAGCTAATGCTCTGTGAGTGCGTGTATGTGGAGCGTGTCTGTGTGTGTATTTTCCTAGCTATAAAATTCCGAATGAATTACGATCAAACCCCCAGTAGTCACAGTGCTGCAGACACAGCTCTCTGCAAGCTGGTTCCAAACAACACGGATCGCGATCTGCTGTGACCCAAAGCGCTAAAGGGATCAGTAAATAAAGCTGCGGAGGAGATGAGCGTTACTAAATCCGAGGTGCAGAATGTTTTATCAGGAAAACGAAATAGTGGGAAACGTGTAGGAATGAGAGTGGGTAAAAACCAACAGAGCACTTTAGATTATGCTGGGATAAACTTGGAAGCAATAAAACTAAATATAAGCCCTATATAATTTAATAGTTTAGTGTCAAATCGCAATCCAATCGAAACCCTCAAAAACCCCCAAATTCATACATATCCTGTCAACTTCTACCGAACAAGAAAGAGGGAGAAATATCAGAACCGTTTACGCATGCTTATTTATTTCAGCGGACACCTTCAAACAGCATTCGGGAGAGGAGGCTCGGCGGAGCAGCGTTTGGGGCAGATCTTGCAATATGCTGCTTTCCACTTCGGTCCCAACTTACTCTTACCCACTTTGCACAAAACCCCACGGCAGATCTGTTCTTGTGCAAGAGAACCCGAAATGTTTCCTTACAGCTGTGCCCAACGCGCAGTTTGTTTTGGTTCGGGGCGGGGGAGAAGTTGTTTGTTTGCTTTTACCTCCTCTAGAGTCTTAAATCCTCGCGCAAAGCAAAAAGCAAAGACATCGGGGGAAATCGAAAGGAACCGAGGCTGATTTTCCAGCACATGCCAGACCCACTGCTTTCATCCTGTGCTTGCGGGGATCACAAAATCCCATCGCTGTGAGCACTCCCGTTTGCACCGCATCATTCCCACTAGGACAACTCCACACAAATAAAACCCTGGCACTCCACTGGTGTTAGTCACAGGAACCCACCGGTAGCTTGTTTCTTTAAGGCATTAACTGAACTCCGAGTAGGGATCGTTTTATAACCAAAGCAGTTTCTTGTAAATCCACTTTAAATGAACTAACGATTTTTTCTACTTTGCTTTTCCAGTAACAAAAATATTCTG
This sequence comes from Edolisoma coerulescens, assembly GCA_013397115.1. Classification (NCBI taxonomy): domain Eukaryota; kingdom Metazoa; phylum Chordata; class Aves; order Passeriformes; family Campephagidae; genus Edolisoma; species Edolisoma coerulescens. The sequence goes on along the minus strand of VWZW01002009.1, from coordinate 1,223,871 downwards.
AGATCTGGAAATGGTATTCAAGGATCCAGTATTCCAACCCACTATTTGTTATATACACACGTGTATCCATATAGATTATATAGTTATATAAAGCTATCACGCCACAACATTTATTCCAGAAAAGATCATTGGATGTTGTTTAATTGTACGGAGAAATATTGACTTTTTAAAATAAAACCAAAACTGTTTAGATTAGAAACTGTGTCCCACCCTTACAGTACAAAGGCTGTTTTCCAGCCGATGTTTCAAGATTAAATAGTCTCACTGTCACCTTTAAGCAAATTTCACATAACATTACAAGAAAGAACATATACTGACGAAGTTTGAAAACCTGAGAACGGATCTTCCTTGCATATGCCTGTATCAGTTTACAAGATAGCGTTTAACCAACATACGAGATAATTTCACTTCAGAATTGTAATTTCTTAACAAAAAAAAAAATAGTATACATAAATTATTCAATCACTTAAGACACTTCGGAATTTCTTCCACTTTGCCATCTTAACGCTAGTTAGACTGATGCATCTTTTTATTATCTAAATGTATTAATATACAAGGACTACGCATCAGCAGATAGAATATAAAATGTGGCAAAGTTATAAAAATTCGCATCCATCCGTCTCCCTGAGACATATCTTCTAGTTCTCTTTGCCATGTTTCCAAACCCACATAGTAAAATTACTTTTAAAAACCCGTAACTTAAAGACACTCGTGTTTGGTTTTTTTCTTCTTAAATAAATGCTATAAAGACTATCTCCATGAAGACATCCTACCTGAAAAATAACACCGAATTGGATTCTTTGGTGTTTGTGTTTCCATTCTGCAGACAAAAAATTCGCTGTGCCAAAATGTTATCAGTATAAAACCACACTTTGCCTCTTCCTAAAAAACTTTGGAAGGCCGGACAGGCTGGGGGAAGGGAAGGAGTTCTTGGACGCTACCAAAAGGCTGGTCTATCTTTCTGTTTTCTCGCAAGAGCAGTACTGTTCATTTCACCCAAGCGTTACAATTACTATGCATATTATTAATAATTAACAGTTTCATGCCTTTCCCCACGGTTTCATTTAATCTTTTGGGGTGCCTTTATGCTTAATTTTCTTCTGATTTAGTATTTTGCATACGTTTCCCCCCGATCTGTTATTTTAGGGGAAAAGCTGTATCTGTGAGGGGTTTGGTATGTTTAGGGGGGTGCATGACTCTCCCATTCCTTCGGCTCCTACCGTTTCCGTCTCTCCCCTGTCTATAGCCGAGCTGATGGCCGGTGCTTCGCTTTTGGTTCTCCGATCCATCTCGTCGATGACCCCGTGCATCTCCGAGCCGGAAAGACTGTGGAAAAGCATCGCTGAGGAAGCAGAGGAGGAGGGCCCGAGTTGCTGTTGCTGCTGACAGTTGTCGGGGTCCCTGCAGGAGCCCAGAACTTGCATTAACCGGAGCCCTCCCCCATGCATCTAGCACGGCCGCCCCGTCTCTCCTTGGGCACCGGGTTTTTCCCCCGGCAGAGCTCTCCGGAGCGCGGCGCAGGCACTGATCCGAGGTTTCAAGGGATGGGGCGCAGAAAAGGCGGGCGAAGGGGATGAGGGAGAGGGAATAACTGGTGGTGTAAGCTTCGGGGCTTGGATCTAGTCTGTTGCGCGGCCCCGGCACATCCCTCTAGGAGGCTTCTTCAGTGCAGGGCTCATTGCCCCAGGTGCAGTCCCAGGCTTTATGCTCTGGCCCAGCCGGCAGAAGGCTGGGCACGGTTACGGTTGGGAGGGATTAATAAATAGTAGAAATATAAAAAAAAAATTAAACCATCTTCGGTGAGAAATAAATAAGAATTAGAAAAAAAATTACGACAAGCCCCCTACATCGTATTGTGCGAAATTTAGAGGAGGAAAGCAAGGGAGAGGGAGGCTGCAGCAGGCGGAGAGCAGGCTGGTGCTGCAGGGAGGCTGGGGCGGGTGCCCACCGTACGCACTCACAGTCCAGAGGGCTGGCAGCGGCGGCAGCTCAGGGGCAAAGTTTGCTCCTTCCCCCGCTCCTCCCCCAGCCCGCTGGAGCTCATTGGGAAAAGAAAAAGCCAAGGGGAAGGAGGAAGAGTTGGACGGGCACCAGATGGGACGGGCACTTGCGGCCCCCCTCTGTCCTTAAAGCGGCGCGGCCCGCGGGGCCCGGGGCGGGAGCGCAGCCGGAGCCGGAGCCGCCGCGGAGCTGCGAGCGGCGCGTCTGCAGCGCGGGGACCGCGCGGGGCTCCGCGCCTTTTCTACAGCCCCTCTGACATCATGNGCCGCCCGGGCACCGCGAGCGCTGCCGCCTCCTGCTCGCTCCGCGGCCTCGGGAGCGGCCCGGCCCCGCGCGGAGCTTGGCGTTTGTCGCCCGGTGACCGTCGGCGACGTGTCGGGCCATGGTGCGCCGAAGAGGCTGTGGGGCACAACGCCTCCAGGGCGGGAGAAGGAGGCGTTCAAGAGTTTGTTTCCACTCCGAGATCATGATGCCCCAAACATTTATGACTAGTTGAATGCACCCAATAACCCTCGTTCTGAAAAATATTCACTGTTAGAATACAATAACTGGAGTCACTCCAGTTTGTGGAGCCTTCCACAAACCAAGGCCTCTTGCATCTCTCATTTCCAAATAGACTGTAAGAAAACCAGGCCAGGAAGGTCTCTGAACTTGAGGAAAAGCTTCAGAAAGTCTCCAGGAAAGACAAAGAGTGCACAGAGAGACTGTTCACGATGTCTAAATATTTATCCAGGAGGTGGGTAGTAAGGAAGGACTAATTAGTATTAAAGATGTCAAATATCACACTTCTAATTATGTTAGCAAAGGTAGCACAAAGGAAGGTAAATCTGAATGCACATCTGAGATCATGAGACTCGCTGCCTGATCCATGACTATGACTTATTACATCACTTGGTGCATTACCATCAGGTGTTGTTTTCTGACAGAGCGATTTGCCTCTTCCAGGTGTAGTGCAGTTAAGATTATCCTTGCTAAAATTGGAATTCTTCTGTTTATAGCCAAACTTTGCTGGGTTTATGCGTTCTGTTCTTAAAATAATTGAGGCTTTTTATCATCTTTCTGTTGGAATTGCTCTGAATAGTTAAAGACATTTGCATGTCACAGAGGAGAACAAAGTGTCTCTTGTAGAAACGCATATGAAATAGCCACAAGACCCCTCAAGAAACCATACAGAATGCAAGCTAACTTGGCATCTGTGGGAACTATCCAAAGACTGTCCTAAAATCAGACCTTTTAAACAATGGAAGTTCATGTTTGAATTCAGATTAGAGTTCTGCAGCACAGTTCATGGCTCTGTATAGTATTTATCTTGATAAAATCATCTTTCCCTTCCTCCGTACAGCTGCGAGACGTTTTCAAGCCCCGTCTGTGCTGGGAGCTTTGCCTCCAGGAGCAGCTGTGGAACATTGCTCACCGGACACCACGGACCCCATGGTGGGACAGCACCGGCTTACCTTTGCTCAAGCCATTGGCTGTAGATATCCTTACTCACAGCTCTGTACCGTACTATCCTTGGACGATTTAATACCGGATTAATTCCCTATCACTGAATTGATTGTGTACTTTTTGCAGTTAAGAAAGGTCATGGATTCATACACTCTATCTGACATTTCTAATTATCAAAAAGATTTTTGACATTTTACAGAATTAAAATACAGAATTTTACGTTACAGAACTGCCTCAGTGGATGGAACTGATAATACCAAGAGCATGCTGAAAAAGTATGGCACGGCCTCCAGTTCACAGGGTATCTCTGATTATCTTCCTAATGGATATACAAACACAAGTAGACATCCAACCCTTGCTACCAAAACACAAGGAGAGTAACAGAATGTAAACATAAAGCTGCTAATGTACACACTGACACATGAATGACATTTACATTGTTCAGAATAAAATCAAGGATACTCTCAAATAATGAGCCACAGAAAAATTGCTGGAGCAAAATCGTCTTCAGAATGAAACGCGGGCTCATTCGAAATGAGAGTTTTTTCATTAAAAAAATGATGCAGCTAATAATAAAGTCTTTTAACCTGTATTTTGTTATAGGTGACAGGTGAACAAATCACAGGTCTTGAGTTTCTCTACCCTGCCTCTCTTGGTAACGTCATCTCCAGTACCATCTGCTACCTACCAGACAAACAGACCAACCACATAATGAGGTACCAGCTTCCACCCAGCTACCGTGACTAAATCAGAACAAAAGATTCAACGCCTCCTTCAACAAAGGAACACAAGTCTAAGCTGTCTTTACTAATTGCTGGGTTTCAGGTTGTCTGTTACAGATTTTAAGTGAGCTACAAACTTCCATCAAATACTTCTAGCAGTTGGATAAAGGTACTAAGAATAAAAGATAAATGGAAGCAAAAGGTAAGAGAGAAGAGAAGAAAGCTTAGAAAATAAGTAACTACTTATGGTAATTTAAAGGCTGTGGAATAATACAAACATGAAAGACCAGGGGGCAGAGTGATTGATATCTCATATGTTTTCGATGCCCCTACGGTTATTAGACTGCAATATATGGGAACATACAATAAACTATGAATTAAAATGTAATTGTAGCTTCAGGCATCTTCTTCATTGTCTGTTGTGGTGTTATGTCTTCATGCACCGTGATTGACAAGGTGTAATTAATCATCTAACTCAGTTGTAAATATGGGCACCCTTCACAGTAGGCATCAGGAAGTGTGTACCAGCAAAGGAAGCAATAGTTGACGCTGAGATACCATTAAATCAAAATCAGAATGCGTATATGATCGGAAATGTGTGTTTGGTGTGATGCTGTTATCGTTTATTTCTAAAATACTGTACCAACAGATTTACTTGATTTGCAAGTTAACTACAACATTAACTGGTTTTATTTATTTTGTCTCTTCTTCATTTTTATAGGCAATGATGTTGTTCTCCTAAAATGTGAGCCAGTTTGCTTCCTGTCAGCAAGTGGAGCTCAGCTCAGCTCTTCCTCTCCTCGAGCTGCTGCAGACAGACCAGCAGCTTCAGTCAGCTGCTCCATGGACTGACTTGAAACGGTTCGGGCAAATTATTACTCCATTCATGGATCACCTTCTGCACTTCTTACACACCGAGTTAGACACTTTGGGTCATTTTAACGTGAAAGAGAATAATGAATTATCTTAATAAGGAACTCTGTTCCATTTAAAAATAGGACATTTATTGTCACCAATGCTGCCCCCAAATTGTAAATGAATGTCTTTTAAAAGATTTTTTTCAGTATTCCAGGGTAAGAAACATGTTATAGCTGTTTCTTTTTGTAAATGATTGCTATCCTTATCTAGTTAGTACAGAAATGGTGTCTGAGTCATGGGAAATTTAAGTGGTTTGTCTCAGGAAAATTTGGTGGTATGCATGTTTTTGATGCACGTAGAGCTGCTGAATGAATAATTGGCTCCTATTTAATGTCCTCTGCTTTAAAGCTGTCTAGTACATTTGCTGTTTAAAAAAATGTCTTTCAAAGCTGTTAAATATGTAACAAAAAGAGGTTGCTCTCCCCATTCTGACATGAACAAAGCCATACAGTGAGCTGCCCGAGGTACTTCCAGCATGGGATTAATTACAAACACAATCATAAATGGAAATTTGCAAAGTTTTCCAATTCTTTTTCTTTGCAATACCAGCTGATGAGTGTTTGATAAAAGCATGCAGTAAAAATATCAGTCCAGGAATTAGGTATTAAATATTAAGCCAAGCATTTTTCAGAGAGTATGGGATCTGTTGGATCTATAATTCCACCATTTACCCCTGATGGAGTAAGATCTCTGTCTGTCTTCAGAAGCAAACCGAGCTTAAAAGAGGAGCGCAGTCTCAAGAAGATGATCGACTAAGAATGTGTTTTATTTTGATTTGAAAAACTGTCAATCACAGATAAAAAAGACCAAATAATATTATTATATATACTAGCTAACTGTATTTGTCTGGTAAACCAGGCATATGCAGGAAAGAGAAATAATACAGTTTAAAAGGAAAATATTCTGAAGGTTTTGCCCAGATGTTGTGCTGAAATTGTTGTTCACTGGTACAAGCAATCAGCTTCAGAGGAAAATACAAGCACGTGTCTATAGATGTGAGAGAGAAATAAGATGTCCAATGTCTCACATATTTCAGTTTATATAGCCACAGCTATTTAAACAATTCCAAAACTGCCTCTACGGGTGTCAAAGAGGGAGGGAAATCTTCAACCACATGATCTTCTCTCCAGAGTCCTGTTAAATCCACTGAACTTAAAACAGAACAAGAAGTGTGAAATATGGGTTTGAACATGCTATGTCAGAAATGTAAAGGTTGGAAGCCTTTTTAGTAACCGATATTAATATTGTATTAAATGTTATGAAAAGGTAGGTGTTGGAGAAAAGGGCTGGGCTCATGTGCAATTTTGTCAAGGTTTTTATCTGTGATTATGATTCCAGATGTATCTATTCCCTGAGGAGAAAAATGAAGTAAAGTTGGCATGTGACATGTGTTTTAAGGTGTTTGGCACAGTTTCCCAAAGTGATGACAAAATGTTCATTTTTATTACAGTGAATTGGTAAAGAAAACACGATTCTGAAGGTCAGTAGCTGTATATTTAAGATAGCTTTGGAGTTTTATTTTGGGGAATATATATTTTTGGTGATGTGCTTAGATCTGATTGCCTGACAAGCATCAACTGTAGTAAATAATGTAAATAGAATAACTTCTACAAAATATGAAGTGGTAATTACTAGAAATTCAGTAAATTCATGCACAGAACATGGCAAAGATTGCAAAAATGTCTCTTTTTTTGCATCGAGTAGTGTAGCTGCTTCTTAATTATTTTTTTAATCTATTTACTGCACACTAATCTTATTTCTCTACAGTCAGAGCTCAAATAAGTGTAACAAGGTCCTTTGTAGGAACATGTTTTTAATGTAAATGCACAGATTTTTATTTTTTTAACGAATCGGGGAAGGTTTTTTTTGGGGGAAGGCTCTTTTGCCCATGCACACATTAAGAGTTGAGATAAGCAAGTTCCCTGTGGCTGCCCAGCTCCCCTGGCTGGTCGCGGCAGCCCCGCTGCGTGCAGCAGCCCCGGCAGCTCGGTGCTGGCAGCAGGGCACCCCGGGCTGCGGGAGCAGGCAAACACTCCCTCATAAACATTTTACAAGTTCAGGATCAACCAATCGGCGAGGTTTGGGAGCCGGCCCTGATTGGGTGTATCAGGGATTTGGTAAACACGGCTACATAACAAAAACAAGGTTTGTGGAGAAAAGACTCCAATAGTATTGCCCTCTTTAAATATTCAGAGCCTAAGAATATGATTAATTCCATACTTGATAAGTAAACTTGCCCAGCTCTGTATCCACCTGCAAATATTCAGAGTGATGTGCTCAATACATTCCTTTCTGTTCTACAACCACATTTCTTTGTGAATTTAACCACATCAGAAAGCACTTCAGATTTCTAACACAAATATTCGATGCATTTAATGTAAGGAAGCTTCCTTTATTGGAGGTGATTGGGAACATTTTGTATTTTATAGGTATATTTAAGAGGTTAGCAGTAGGGGGGAATCGTCTGTGGAAAATCTGTCTACAGCTGAAATTCTTAGATGCAGAAGTGTTGCTGAAATGCCTAATGCATTTACATTCTTTTGTTAAGTAGCTTACAGGACTAACCTCTTAGCTACCAGATACCCAGATTTTTTTTTTCTTTTTTAAGTCAAATAACATTTCTCCTTTTTTTTCTTATTTGTTATTTTCAGGAACATAAACTCGGTTTGGGGTTTTGTGTGCCACTAGAAGATTTTCATTTTCATGGGCTTTTTTACTTTTTTAATCTAAAATTTTGTTGTTCTTTTCAATAATCTTCTGCAACTTTATTTCATCTTCAGTGCATTCAGAGAAGCCCCTCATTGGCTAGTACATTACTGATAATGACTTACAAGTTTTCCCAAATTAATTTTCCATGGGGTAATTTTTTTCCCCAATATAACATAGCTCCAATTTTAAAAAAATGCCAAAAGCTAAGGTATTTTATAATACAATTTAGAAATTAATTTTTGAAGTCCTTGTGTTTGTATTGGAAATTTAGAATCTATTTATACTTCAGTATCAGAAAAATAATGTGTAGAGTTTCAAAATTAGCAGTCTGGTATTTTCCAGCTATTGAAATGTGCCTGCCTAATGAAGGCAGAAGACTTGCTCACTAGATTTATTTTGAAGCAGTGCTCTTAGATATTCATAAATTAAAATGGCAGTTTTCAATTGGATACTTATTACTATTTTATTTGATATTTGCAAGCTACCTGACCATTTAATATTTATCCTTTATTTCTCTGAGCTGATCTAATTGCACCTCTCTATTTTGCATTTATTTCTCTTTGCAAACACTACATTATTCACTCTCTCCTGTGCTTATTAAACAGTGCCACCTGCACCAAATGAAACAAAGCTTCTCCATCAATCTATCCCAGCTAAAGAACCCTGACTATATATTATAATTAATTGAAGCTCAATTGAACACTTGAGTCTGAACTAGATACAGTAACCTGAAAAAACATTAAAAAAATTAGGATGTACTTTAAAGAAATCTTTTAAATGAAAATGTTCACTCAAAACTGAGAACCTAACCTTGCACCAAGCACTCTTCATCAGCTCTGCACAGTACCTCAAGTAGCAATTAGCAGGTCCTTTAATTAATTAACTATTCCCTGTACATCACAGGGATTTTTGTGGCACTAACGTCATCCTTCATAAGTGAATACCAAATCCGGTCAATATTTTGTCACTCGAAACCCTTCTCTGGACTACCTGAATGCCACCGCCTGGCTCTGCAGAACCATTTCCCAGCCCACGAGCAGGTATGGACAGAGAGACAAACTTTGTGGTGCAGCCTGGGGAGCGGGGAGAGACGGAGCTGGACACGGCCAGGGACACGCAGGGCACCTCACGTGCAAATATTGGCAGTAAGAAGAAGTCAGATAAGATGCAAATTGAAATAGTGGCAAATAATCTTATAAATGTTCTTGAGTAGGATGATTTTCTTTAGAAGCTGAATGTACTGTGAACTTCCCAAGTGCTGGAGGCTTTGCTGCTGTGCTGCCTCTCGCTCCCACTGTCCGCTCCCAGACAAGAGCAGATTAATTAAGTGGCAGGTCAGACACGAGAAGGTGAGAGGGCATTTCCCACCAATCCAGAACATTTTGCCCATTTTATACTTTGCAAACTTTTTATATAAGCTTGGCTGATTCTTTTCACTGTAATTCTCGTTTGGAAAATATTAAGTAATTTTAAGGGAACTACCATCTGAAGATGAGGCACAAAATACGTATTGCTGTTTTTAAGATTTCCAAAGATGCAGTATGTAAATTTGTTTATATAAATATGTATAAGATATATCACAGTATGAGGCTGTGTGTGTGTGGATGAACATATGTGTGTGTAACCATCTATCTATTTGCAGATTCAGACACAGACATATGTTATCATTTCTTAGAGGCAAATATCTGCAGAAATAATTCTTTGTGTTCAGTAGTTTTCTTTAGTGTGTAGTAAGTTTCTCTTCAGAGATTTCTGTGTTCAGGGAAGATCTTATGAATTTATGTAATATATAGTATAATGAAATCAAATAAAGTATGCCTTGTACAATTTTGCAAGAATTATAGATTAGCATTCTCTTTCAACATGTGTAATATTTTGAATTATGGAACCAACTTTATAGATAATTTTAAAAATAAATAAGATATATGATGGACTTGTAGAAATATGTATTGTAGAAATCTCAAGAAAGAAGAAAGAATTATTACGCAAATATTTTGAGATGTTTGCCAAATGACATTATAATTTAAAAAACCCACCACATTTAATTTGAACTCTTCATGAAGAGTAATATGTATTCAATTACTAAAAGATAGTAACTAATCCCAGTAAGATTTGCTATTTTCTAAGAGTAACAGAAATTTCCATTTTCACCTTATGGATTCTCCTGCATCACTGTTATTGCAACTTCAGTTAAAAAATTTTTGGCATGAGCAAAATGTAAAGGAAAATGTAAAGGTCAACTGATCAGCTATGATTGTATCTCTGGTTTTGCTGTGTAAATCTGCTCTTATCAATAATTCACTATTCATGTTCTACAAAGACTCTGTCTTTACATTTTTAATTAGCACTTAAAATTTTACAAAGACAATTAAAAAAAGGGAAATGCTCTGTACTTGGAGTCTTTATGTCATAATTTACTACACATTTTTTCCAATAGATTTGGCAAATGAATACTCTGTTTTGATACATCAATCTCAAACAAAGGTGGACTCTGATGCAATTTTTCACTGTTCATTTCCCTGAACCTTTTGGGATATAAAGAATCGTGAACAAATACTTAACAGCCTGATCAATAGCCATTGACCATTTGGAGCCCCTCGTACCCTAACAAGCACAGCTTGATCATGTATATTTGATCACGTAAAATTTCAAAGCACCTTGATACAGCAGAGCAAGGCTTTCTGTGGCATCTTTGTGTTATTTCCTGAAGCACATATTTCCCATGATTTAGCTTTATCATTAATGGAAACTTATTGCACATATATTTGATGAAGCTCAAGAACATGAATTTCAGTGTTATATATCCACAGTATTTCACATGAATGGCAAATATAAAACACTATCCTAACATTTTAGGATAGGAAACTCTGGATGTGCCTATGGATTCAATGGACCCCAGAGTGCAAATCTAAAAAGCCCTATCATTATAAATCTTGCATTCCTGTTAAGTGTTGGCATGCACATTACACGGAGGTGTGTTAAGTTTATTTTAGTGGAAAATTTGCAGTAAAAACCTTTCCCTTGATATCCCTTTAAATATATGTTCACATATGTATAAAATAAAAAATACTCAAGTTCACAGCTGTGTTAGCCCTTAGCCTTATTAATATCATGGAAAGAGATAAAGATCTAAGCAAAAAATATTTACAGTGAAAAATTTCTTTGCAGAACTTTATTATCATTCATAATTCCACATCCAATGTTTTTCATACAGGAATTTTAGTTTATCATTAAAATATAACACTGATGCTACATTTGTATAGCTGCCTTTTCTGCTTATAATCATAATGTTTATTCTAACTTTCTGGGCTTATTATTTTGGACAGATATCAGTTTAATTAGCTTAAGCTGTCATACTCTAATAAATACAGACGGGTTGCCTGGTTCGGGAGGAGGAAGGTGGCTGCAGATTTCAGAAGCAGAGACAGTTAATGCCTTGTACATTATCATGTAAACAGCAAAAGGACAAAAATAATTACCTGATAAACTTTCAATTTCTGACTCTCCCCTATATGCTTTCTGACCAATTTTTCTATAGAAAATCCATTCAAATTAGGCAAGTCCTCTAAATATCTGCAGCATCTGCTGGTTCAGACACCTTCCTTTATGCAGAGTACCATTTTCATATGATAATACATGTAATATGATATAGAATGACAGAATGCATGACAGTTGCCCATAATACATAGAAAGTCACTCAAAGGACAGAAGCGACATTTGGATAATTAGCATCCATTGGGCAGTCAATCATGCGAATAGAAAAAACTGAACAAAACCCACAATGGAGTTAGAAAACAAAAGGGACCCTAGCCAGTCTCAGGATTAACTGCTCTAAAGCGATCTAAATGCTTTTGTATCTAAAGAACTGAGGCTCCCAGGGCTGCCCTGTTCCCCTCTAGATACCCAGGGAACTAATTGTGGCGATCAAAGTTAAAGCATTCTCTCTTCTTTATAGGCTGCTAAATACACAGAAAAATTATTTCTCCATTTGTGTTCATTAAACTATTTTAAAGTTAAAAAACTGATGCCACGTTCTTTTGCCAAGTGAAATGAGCTAGAATATTGAGATTGTCCTGCTTTTATGAGAACACAACAGACCTTTTAATTTAAACTCTGCCTTTGTTTGATTAATATTATTTTGCTGTTGTCCATTCTGCTATCTCTTTCTTTTTGGATAATGAAGGCAATTGTCATTAGAAACTCCTGTGTGAGAAAAGCCTGAAAACAGGAATAGGAATAATAATGATAAAAACAAAGCCCATTAACAAAATTAAGCAGGAAAGGTCTCACAATTTCTTAGTAGCTTCCACTTTATAAAATAAATAAAATATTTTGTCACTCAATATATGCAGCTCAAAATATTTCCTTTCCCCAGATTAGGTGGAAGATGAGGGCAGCCTCCTTTAAAGCTCCATCTAACAGAAGAGAAAGAGAAAGAGAAGAGATACAGAGAGAGCCCCAGGATGTGGAAAGTCATGAAAATACCTACCCTGGAGACAGTATTCCCATAGGATCCTTTTCATACAAATTCCAACTTGCCTAATGCCCTTAATGAATGAAATAAAAAGAGAATTCAGAAAGGCCCATGCTGATGGCTCCTGCTGGAAAGTGTGTGGTTTAAGGCATAGCTGCAGCAGTTCTGGGAGGGAATCAGCTCCGGTCCCCATCAGCCAAGCAGACAGGAATCACTGGGGCGAAATCTTCCCCCTCACACATTTGCAATTGACTTGAAATAACATCACGACACCTTTGGATAATTGACGCCTTCTTACCTTTCGTTGTCCTTTGTAATTAATATTTGTAGATCTAGAGGTTTCTCCCAGCCACAGATAACAGGAAGGTGGAAGGGGTGGGGAGAGAGAGCGCGTGTGTGTGCGTGAGTGTGTGTGTGAGTGTGTGCGAGAGAGACAGAGGCAGAGGGAAGGAGAGAGGCAGAGAAAGGCTTTGGTTGTGTCTCTGCTTGGGGAATGGAGTGCTGGTGTATTTGTGTGGATGTGTACTGGGGGCTTTGCAAACCTCTGGAGTTCTAAAGGCAAGACAGAAAGTGAGAAGTAGGATGAGCTGGATGTCCCCTGTCAGTCCTTACAGAGTTTCAGCAGCCGTGACCTTCAACCCTTTTGCTGTGTGTCAGCCCCAACTTGAGCCCCCGTGCCCAGCTGCTGTGCCAGCCTCCCAACGCGGAGGAGGGAGAGGGGACAGCAGAGGTAAGGAGGCAGAGAGAGATTGAGATCAGAAGGGCTTTTTGCCCAGTCAAATGGGCCTCTGGTGACAAATCAATCACGGCCCGCTCAAACCAATGATGCTGCCAGTCTCCAGCTCACCAAGCCCTCACAGCCTCCCCCGGCTCCTTGGGCTCTCCTACATGACACTCAGCTGATGACGGGGGCTCCAGTCAGAGCAGGGCTGCTTTTTACAGGTTGATTTGGTCATTAGCATCATTTCTTCTCTATCTCCCCCTCTTGCTCTGTCTGTACCTACCATCTATTTATTTTTTAAATATTGAAAACTGATATTAGAAGAGGGATTGAGACACACAGAAACACTTGGAAATAAGTTGGTATATTGCCTTGTTGAAGGAACCCAGATTTATACATTTATTTGATTTTGTACACTTAGGAAGAGCTACCTGTTTTAATGTAATGAGTTGATCAGTATAATCAGGGACAAAGAAAGGAGGCCTTACAACATGCTCACTTCACCTCCTCCTTCCCTTTATTTATTTTACACTAATAAAAAACTGGCTTCAGGGATTTTTTCTACTACACCCATAGGACAGGAATTATTTTTCAATTTTCTTTTTTGCAGGCATTTGTTAAAATACCATTTTAGGTCTCTCTTACAGCTATGAGGAAGATCCTTATCTGGAACAAATTTGCATTGCCACTGAAATTCTTGTATTTCAAGGAGTGTACAGTGATAAAGCCCTAAATGAAGTAGGAAAAACCCCTCAAAAATTACTACTAAATCCTAATAAGTACTTCTTTCAATACTGACTTTTTTTCTGAATATCTGGAAAAGTGTTTTAAAGCAGTTACAGAGAGAAACAGTAATAGAAGAAGAGGGCTTAAAAGTTTAGGAAGAACAAAGTACTCTTTTGCGGATTTTGTGATCACAGCAATTGCATTCTCTGTTTCCTGCTCTTTTCTCTCCCTGCCATGCCCCCCCCAGTTCCTAGTACACAGGGGAAAAAAAATCAAAACAAGGTCTTAACAGACTATGTCTTGCTCGGTTTGAGTCTTCTTTAACCTTAATCCCTGGAATAAAATCCTCCTACAGCCCTCCCCAAAAAAGAGTATTGCACATTTAGGAAAAGGGTGCAGTCCCTTCTCATCCTCGCTCATCTCCAGTGCCAACCTCTTGGCTCAGAGCTACCCTGTCCCTGCAGCCAGAAATGGCAGTGCACGTTTTAACCAACAAATTTACATGTTGGCCGTCCAAGAGCAACTGGCCAGTGTGGGGTGGGGTGGGAAAGAAGGATGATGGAAATGTGTAGAACAGAGCCCAGCTCTTCCAGGCTCTGTAAAGAGAGCCTGGGCAAGATATGGTGGCATCAAAAATATAGCACAATATACTCAAAAATGTCTCCCGTGTCTCCTTTCTACCATGAGTGAACTGTGCGAAACTGAAGTGAAGTGCATTGCAGACAGCAGTGTGGGGTGCTGAACAGCCTGTAGCTGGAGAGTGCTTCGGTCTTTATCTTCAAAGCTGTCCTGTCAAATACAAGGTCTTTTAAACATCAGAGGGATAAAGTTTCTGATTCTGAAGGGTTCGTTTTCCTCTTGCTTTTCCTCAATCAGAAGTTAAGCCCATACGACCCCCACAGTAAGCTGGCTCTGGGATTGCTGCCCTGCTACTTGCCCCATGATTTGGGGATGCTTGGATAGAGCAATCTTGATTTGCTCACTGTTTGTTGAGTTCAGTTTTCTTCATGTTAGTTCTTTCTTCCATCTTACGTGTCTTGAGGCTTTTGCTGTGTGGCAGTGAATTGAATCTTATGAACTTAAAAGAAAATTGTGGCTGGGACCTGGAGAATATTCATCTGTTGCAGAAAATGCTGAAGTCTGAACATGTGAGAATTGAACTAATGAGTTTTCCCCTCATTTCAGTCCCACAGTCTCTTTTTTAACCACACCTTAATTGCAGTGTTTTCTGAGAAAATAATCCTAGCTCCTAAAAAAATTTAAATGTGCATCTTCATTTCATTGCTTGTACTTCCTTCTACCAATATCATAAAAGAAATTAAGATGATTTACAAAACAGTGTGCCTTTCTGTCATCTTACTGTCAATACATAAGTGCTACACTGAAATCTAGTTGATTTCTAAAATGAAAATTCATTACATTTCTGGGAACTTGAACAATCAGCTCCATGCATTTTAATTAGATTGCCTGTTTTTTCATTTATTACTAATACAGTCCTCTTAACTATGATTTATTTGTTAAACAAAGTGCCATAATCCGTCACTTATTCATCTTAATTTCAGCAAAATTAAAGTAGTCGCTGTTATATTACACCTAATTGCACTTGCAATGAAAAGAACGGAGATGTTAATCAAAATAAATTGAAGATAAACAATAAAATCATTAAATCTTTGCTGCAGTAAGTGTAACTAATCAGTTTTGACTTGAAGCGACCGAACACAAATAATGAATCTGTCAGTGAAGACGCGCTCATTAAATCCAGCCTGGTCCGCCCGGGTCCTGCAGGCGGCCGGCACCCCCGGCCCCGCAGCCTCCGCGCCGCTCCGAGGCAGCGCCAGGCGCGGGGACATCGGACCCCAGGCAGGCGCAGGGTGCCCACAGACTGCCCTGGGATTAGGCGAGGATGCAAATGCCACAGGTACGCAGGAGCTCCCGTAAGCACCGCGCCAGGAACAGGGAAACACTCTTTGTTTTATTCAGCCACCAGCAGGTCAGGGATTAGAAAAAGGGGGGAAAGGGAAATGAAACCCAGGAACTCAGAGGTAGGAAGCACTTGGTTTTAAAACTTATCAGAAGTATTAGTTTCATAGCAGATCAATGTAGTTGGCATTGTGTTAAATCATATATGTTAAATAATATGTTTTGCAGCAGTACGAGATACTGATTATAGTCCTCTGCTATCCCCACGGAGTAGGGACAATGCCTGGATTAGCAACAGAAGCTGTTCATGTCCTCATTGTCTTTCCACCAGTTACCACTTCTGGCCTCATTACAAGGGACAAAATGGGCACTCCAGATATTTCCAAATATGTTGTTACACTGGCAAGGAGTCCTGTACCTGAGCAGCCTGGTGAGCTGAGCTAGAGCAATCAGCACTTTCGACTTCAGCTTTTAAATTGTCTACTTAATGATTTCAGTTTCCCCAAAGGAGTATTTGTGAGCAATCACTGGGTAGCAGGAATTTACATGGCAAGGAGCAATTTCTCTTAAAATAGTTTTGTGCGATACGCTTTTGTCTGACCTGAGCCAGCAACTAAGTGCAGATATAAAATACAGGCAGTGGTCCTTGCGTTTAGTCACACTAAACAAAGTCATCATTTGCTTGAACAATTATCAGTTCTTGAACAGAAGATGCTGGTTTGTACTTTTATGTTTCCCCTCCCTGTATTTTATCAATCATTTTACTTATTTACAAATCTGACTGTGCTTTGTCTTAATTATTTACTTAAGCAATATAATTCAGCTTTAAGTGTGAACAGCACAAAGGATGTCTGCCTAGCTCCTGGAATCAACATAACCAATTAACATTTTACAATGCTAGTGCTTTCTCCTGTATTTAAAACAATGGTCAGTACAAAGAAGCAATAGCTTTACAGTTAATATGCTCTAGCTCAAGTATATTTGAGAATTACACACATTTTTAACCTTATTTTTTACTATCTTTGGATAAGAAATGGACAAGATAACCCAGTGTCCCCTGAGCAGCAGGCTAATTTCAGCTCAGTTTTCTTCTTTCTTTCTCTTTCTCTGCGTATAGTTCATATTTCAGTCATACCAAAAGACAATAATCGTGGGACAACAACAGCCCAAATTCAGGGTTGGATGACTACTAAGCAAGTTTTTCTCCTCTGTTTTTCTCATACTAGTGTGATTTGATACCTGTGAATAATTACCATTTCTTTTTTTAATAAAAAGTCTAGCTGATGGACCTTTTAGTTTCTGTTCTGCATCTTTCCAGCATTTATAATGCTTAACTTGGGACTTGACATCTCTCAAGGTGCTCATTTGGAATGATTTATATGGGCTTTGTTAGTTCAGTGGCAGGTGGGTAATTCTAGAAATTAAATATTACCTGTTTTTTATTGATATAACTATAAGCACTTAACAGAAGTAGTAAACATTACTATTCCTAATTTCTAGGAAAGGTAATAAAAATATAGACTGAAAAGTGGCTAGCAGGATAGGAACCAGGTAATGATAAAAAATTACCAAAAGGATGGACCTGATCCTTCATTAGCCAAAAACTCCTACAGACTGCAGTCAAAATCTGCCTTGAATGAAAATGATCGAAGGCCCTGGAGCTGTGGCCTGTGTAAAGTTAATCTGAGAATCTTACTGCGGTTGCTTTCAGCAGGTCTCTAAAAAATGTTCCCCAATACAAGTGGCACTAATTGGACCCCATGTTGGGAGGCTTCACAGAGGAGCTCACGACTGAATGGGCCCTGGCAAGGGAACTCCCTCTCCTGTCTGGATGCGGCTCCCCGAGGGCACAGTCACAGCACCCCGGGGGGCAATGCACAAGGTCGCTTTTCCTTCCCTGGTGCTCTGCCTTTGCTGTAGTGAGAATACTGCCATAGTCAGGCTTCTCAATGTATTACTTGCTGCTTGCTCAATATTTCAACCACCCTTTGTGGGATTTTTTTTTTTTTTTCTTCTGGTACTGTAAAGGGTTTTGGACATTCTTCAAGTTAAATACATTTTCAAACCAGAAGCATTGACCATACATGGTGAGAAGCTGAATGACATGCAGTATGTACATAGTGATTAAGGAATGAGTGGGGGAAGACTGCAGAGCAGGAAACAGGGAAGGAATTCTGTTTAGTCCCATTCTGAACAGCAGATGATGGTGAGGTATCTATGAAGACATTTCAAGAAGACAAAGTGAGATTTCACTTCAAACAGGAGAAGACAGGTTTAGAATAAATAAGTGGATCTGACAATTGGGAACATAGGGATGATAGCTGAGTCTGTTTGACTGTGAGATTACACCAAAATAAGATTGGATTGGAAGGGGGAGAAGGCAGCAAAAAATGTAATTCCACTAAATATCTTCAGAGAGTTGAAGATGTAATGTCAGGAAGAAGGATAAGTGAAGAAATTATTAGAGAGGCAACTGAAGAACCATGAAAAGACAAGGTCAGGGAAATCAAGAAAGACAAGATGTCAAAATCTAGAATTCAGTCAAAAATTCTGAATGATGAAATGTAAAGGCTGACAAAATTGGAATAGTATTTCTCAGCTTTAACAGAGAAGTCTGTGCTGCACATAGATCAGCCTAACTTAGGTATTCACCTCCCAGAGTGAAGGTTTGTGTGTGAGTATGTAAAACAATTTTCATTCTAGATCTCTAACCCCCCTCCCAGAGCTGGACACACTGCCTTGTGTTTATGCCTGTGTGCAGCATCCCAGTTTGATGTCCAGCCAGTGACTTCAGAGAGAAGCACAACTGCTACATCAACTCTGACAAGGTAGCAAAGGATGGGAAATAGAAGAAATTCTCTAGAAATAGAAGCATATTCAACTGTATCAGAATGGAATTCTGAGCATAACAATGTAACATTATAATCTTGACAAAGGAATACAATTAATTTGAATGCTGGGACCTCCCAGTTATGCGAACTTGAGCAACATGTACTCTCCCAAAAAACAGTGCAGGTTACTTTTCCCCAAATGTTTTTCAGAATTTGGTATGCTTTATTTCAATAAACTACCAGATTTGCAATTATTTTTCCATTTTCTGTGTCTTCCCCGGTCACTTTATAACATCCTTAGGTTTCTTTCCAACAGTTTTTGGTTATTTTATAGATAGCCAAGTTCATGCAAAAACATCAGTCTCCTAAAGGGTCACTTTACAAACCACGGAATTTTGCCGGTTACTTTGCTGATTCTGTAAATGTTTTACTCTAGAAGGATAACATTAGATAATGTCCAAACTGAAATCTTCTTATTCGTGAAAAACAGTGTCTTCTACAGCAACCCAGGAGAATATAAAATGCCCCACTCTATCAGTAGCCCATCTAACCCAGTGGCCTGTTCCCAGAAATGATGAGTCCTATCAGAATCCTCAGGATGTTCCCCAGGGAAAACCCTCCTTAGCTCCAGGTAGTTGGGACACGGCTCATTTCTCCTCCCGTGTGCAGGAATTAGTAGTAGTTAATATCCAACAACTACACCGAGCTCCCAATCCTATAGAGAGAAAAAGGCACTTGCAGAGAGGGATTCATCCCCCCCATTTTGGGGTAAGGTCCCAGGCCATGAGGGCTGTCTGTTTCTCCTAATAACAGGCCGGCCAGCGAGCCCAGACTGCCCTGGCTCTTTACTACTGCACACCCCAGGTCAGGCCAGACCACCCCTATACCTCTAGCACACGCATGCCTTACATTTACTTTTTATTCTACTACTTGTTTCCTGTGAGACCACTTTTAGTTGGAAATGAGTACATTTTAAAACACTCAAATAGCTTTGTAGATATGTTGGAGGTCACTATACTGAAGGGCTGGAGAAGCACGTCCTTTCAGGACAGGTGTCTGAATTCTGATCACATCATTTTAACTTAAGGGATGGGCAATTTTATTTTAACTTGGTTTTATTTCTAATGTATATGGATCTCTGTTGACATTTCCAGAACAACCTTTCATACCTTTTAGGGGATAAATGCTTTCTACTTTAGTATTTGTACTGATTTTAATCAGATTGACTGTTCTTGTTGGTCGTTCAGAAATTCCTGTTTGAAATCCCCTTAGAATTTATTTATTTACTGTCCAGTCTTAGGAGCCTGTTTTTATTTAATTTATGAATTTGTTCCAGCACATCTTTTAATTCCTGTGTTTGACAAAACCTCTTCTATAGTACATAACAGGAGAAAATTTGGTATATCTATTTTACCCTAAATTCTGTGTGGAAATGCTAATGCAAACAAGTCATTTCCCTTCATTTCAGTGTCACTGTATTCTCATTAGTCTTCTTACTTTTCTACCAAATAGCCCACTGGACTTATAAAATGTCTTACAGGCTTGCTGCTTCTTAATACTTGAAAAAATCTTATTTTCATGTCAGGCTATCTGCTCCTCAAATCCTCTGTCATCCTTCTAATCTCCACTGGGTATCTTAGCCACTGTATTTTATCCCTATTGACTTCACAAGTTATAATTCTACCTTCAGAAAAATACATGTTTGACTATACAATCTTCGTGAACCTTCCTGCAGCCCTATGGATTGTTTTTGCTTGTCAGCTTTTGTGTTTGTTTGGGATTATGTGTGCCTTCTGCTACCCTGTTATGGTTGCTCAAGTAGCCTCCATGCTGAGTCTAAGGATTTTAATTTCCTCACTTCTGACTTTAGGGTCTTTTTAACTAGCTTCCTCATTTTTTGTACAATCTCTCCCCTGAGGATGTTGAAGTTAATTATATTGTGGTCACTATTACTTAGTGGTTCAGCTTTACTTACTTTATAAACTAACTCCTGTGTATTACTTGAGAGGCTTTTCTTGACTTAGTTCTTTATAGCTCTACGATTAAAACAACTAACATATGTATCAAAACATTTTTTAACATCCTACAGGACTAACTGGAAAGTCTAGAAAAAGGCGAGTACTTACAGGGGAATTAATAACAAGGACCAAGAGCATTAACCCTGGTGAAATACCACCCAGTCTTCATTAACTGTAAGACCAGGACAAATCAAACCACATTTAACGATGCCTCCATTTAGAGGCAGCAGGACAGGAGCGTACTGGTATCCCCACCTTATAATTTTAAATTATACCACAAAAGTGTCAGAACTAGACTCAAAAGAGCATTTCCAGCAGGATGTTATCCCCATTTTAGAGAAAGGGAGCATATTTGCTGGCTTGCAGTACTGCCTGTTTAAAGTTTCTCTGTTGAATTCAGAAGAGGTTGGTATTTGCTGGCTCACGGTACCACCTCGTTATATCTTGATCATGTACTGTTGCAGTAATCACACAAATAAAATCGACTTTTTGTGAAGTATAAAGTAAGTGTCAATGTTTAGATAAGTGCACTTTGGTTTGTGTTTGGTTTTTACCCCCCAAAATGGAATGGGATCATTAGTATCAAAGAACTAATTAAAATAACATCTAGAAATAAAGCACCACTCTTGTTTTCTCAAACAATGCCTACAGTTTTGGAAGAAATCTCTCCAGTACCATGACCCTGCAGCCTGTGAAGAATAATGCTACATGTTTTAAAAAATCAAGATAACTACAGACACTAATCAATGACAATATAAAGACAATCCCCAAGTTAGTCAAGAATCCCTGAATTCTTAATATGACCAGGTTTCTTCCCCCACCAGGTACAGGACATCAGACACATCTTACTTGAACTTGACAAAAGGGGAGCACAAACAAGAATGGACAGATCTGGAACTTACTTACCCTAGTATCAATCAGGGGTAACTTTACTGATGTCTTCTGAACATCAAAGCAGGAAAATCAGTAAAAGAAATTTGTAGGCTATCAACTCCATTTTATATATTTAAGTTTAGAACAGCTACTGCCTGCCTAGCACTAGCTGTTGCCAGAAAGGTAAGTTGGAATGTCATGCTCCAGCAATCATAAGGAATTACACTCATATAAAATGACTATAAATTACATAAGACTCAGACCCCTACTATTCAATCACTGTTATGCTGTAGAGATTGTAGTAATTTGAATATTTGATCAATTTTCTACATAGCAATATGAACTAAATCTTGATTTTAACATTACGTAGTTCAGTTTTGATATCAACACATACCTTCCCATTGTTAAAACAACCAGCTTACATTACAGAAGTGCCATTTGATGTTTTCTTAATAACAATTTAAAAATAATAGCTTATGACAACATGTTGTCTGATGACAACTTAATAAGTAGTGAGCCATCAATAGTTATCATGTTCCCCCCATCCTATGGCAGAAAGGATAAGCAATTCCTCCTTAGAAGGGCAGTGAAGCTGACACTGCTAGTGGTCTTTTGATTTATGGTGATTGTAGTGATTACATTTGAAGCCTGGCTCAAAATATGCCTTAATTTTATATTAAAAAGTTCTTTTAATTGCTACTGGAAACTGTGAAATTAGGATCCCATCAACTCTGTGAGACAGGGAAAACCCAAAGAAAATAACACCGCCTACACCAATGCTTCATACGAAGATTTTATTATTCTTATTTCTAGAATGAGTGCAACAAAATATAACATCATGTTTCAAATAATAAACATTACCAAGTTAGAAACACTGTATTTTATAAATTCCTTGGTTTTTTGTTCATTCATTCATTTGTTCACACCTTCCTTTCTTACTTCTTTTTTTATCTCTTTCTTTTTCCTTCCTTCTCTTTCATGCTCTTACAAGCTTAAGCTGGGCACGACTGTACAAGAGTTTAGTATCAACTGAAGTAGGTACTTCCCTTTGCTCCAACAACTTACGTCTTGCTGTTCTGGATTTCTCCTAAGTATCCTTGTTCTTCCAGGCTCATTAGTAACTTAGAGGGACTTGAATGTAGCAGTCTGATTTACATCAGTGATCTTATTCCTTTCAGCTCAGGAGGGTTATCTTTTCTGTGACAAAGGCTATCACAGATATGAATAACTATTTTCATACTGGGCTTTTTTTCGTCTAGCTGGAATCACACCATCATAGATTTTGCCTCATAAATCTGACTTCACTTTATAGAGCAATAACCGTACAGTCAGCACTCTGCCATCACAGCAAGGTGAACAGAGAAGAGTAACTTAGGTCAGTTGCTTCTTTATTATTGGCAGATGAAATAGTGTCTTCAACAGCTTCAGAGCAAGAACCAGGCAGGCAGTGTTTGTGCTGGGAAGGCAGAGCCATTCTGAGAAGTCAGAGCCAGACGATTTTTGCGACATGCAAGGAGGGGTCTATAAGCCCCAGAGTAAAGCAAACCACTGAGTAGGCAGCCTACTGTTATTACCTACCTAGTGTTAATTTAAAGCTGCTTGGGTGAAAATTTGGAGAATTAAATATGTGTGAGACAGTATCAGGTAGCAAAAATACAGGAGTTCTGTTAACTGTGGTAGACTGCAGGAAGAGGAGCATAAACACTGCAAAGCCTATTCCATCTAGTTAGAACTGAATTAAAAGAAAATTTGGGACCAATGCTGCAGAACTTTGTTTGTCTCTTGGAAAGATGGGTGTTTCCTGCTTTTCAAAAGATTTGGGTGTTTCACTATAGCTTTCTTTACCTTTCATATGTTTTTTCTTTAGTCCACCTCCTGGTGTCTTTGGTAACATACACAGGTATGTTCATGGTGAGATGGATATATTTTGGGTGCAAAACTGCTGTTCTCGGCTGGAGAGTGCTCTGAGGTGAAGGCAAAGGTAAAAGCCTAAGACATTTATAACAGGAAGAATTTCTGAAATTAGAGAAGAGCTGTGTTAGGCGATACAGGCAAACAGATCCAGCAGGTGAGAATGAAAGTGATTATGGGGAAGATGCTGGCAGGAGACAGTAAAAAACTGATCTCTACACACACCAAATGTGAAACAGCTAACAAAGGGTGCCCACTCTTTTACCACAATACTTTTCTAAACACTGACTTCTTGATGCCGAATTGGCTACTTCTCTCTTGTGCAAACAATGGAAATAAGTAAAGGGAAAAAGATTCTTCTGACAGAAAAATCACTACACAGTTAAAGACAAACCCCAGATAGTTCTTATAGATATTTTGCTAGTTTCCCCCTAAAATTAAATAACCAGTTCTTGTTAATCATAAGAGATTCTGATGCAAAAGATGTTGTCTGTTGAGAGGCAGTAGCACAGGGAAATGTTTGCCATATTTAGATCTCCATTCAGTAAAAAATGAAGAGGCCATTTCAGGTCAATCATCTTGAGCTCTTTTCTTTAGGGGAATGACTCTCCAGCATGGCTTATTACATTAAAGGATTTCATGGGCCTGAGTTATAGCTATTGGTATAATCACAGGTATCAGAAATAAGAATAGTTATTTCTTATTTCTTTGTAAATGGAAACTGAAAAGGTCATTCAGTGTATGGTACTTCAAACACTTGAAAGGGAAGGTATTTTACTGCTTGCTTAGCTTTTAAGAGGAAGCCTACAGAGGGCAGAAGCAAGGACAGGTAGACTGAGAGGAATACAGAGAAATTGTCTTAACAGCCAGCTATCAGGTTAGGAAAGCTAAAGCCCTGATAGAATTACTTCTGGCCAGGGATGTCACGGGCATCAAGAAAAGCATCTACAGGCACATTGAGAATAGGAAGGACAGGGAAAAAGTGGGTCCTTTCAGGAAGGAGATGGGGGACCCGGTTACCCAGAACATGGAGAAGGCTGAGGTAACCAGTGATGTTTTTGCCTCGATCTTTACTGGCACATGTTCCAGCCACACTGCCCGCACTGCAGAGGCAAAGGCAGGGAGTGGGAGAATGAAGAACCACCAGCTGTGGGAACAGATCAGCTTGGAGACCATCTAAAGAACCTGAAGAACCCTCATGGGAGCTGAGATGCATCCACAGGTCCTGAGAGAACTGGTGGAGGATGGTGCTGAGCCACTGTCCATTGTATTTCTGAAGTTAGGGCAATCCAGTGACGTTCCCACTGATGGGAAGACAGGGTGATCAGTCTCACCTCTGTGCTGGGCAAAATCATGGAGCAGACCTCTCGGAAACTATGCTGAGGCACGCGGAAAATGAGGCGGTGATGGGTGACAGTCAACATGGACTTGCGGTCAAAGGCTGGGCTTGATATCCAAGTGAAGCCCAGTGCCTGGCACCCCAAAAGCTATTATTTTGAAGCAGCACCTGTGGCTGAGAAAACACACTAATTTATTGCCGGCTGCAAGAGAATTCTACAGATTTCCACATTCTTACACTCTTCCTTAAACATCTGCTAGTGTCCAGTTTTGGAGACAGAATGCTTTTGATTTAACTCTTTGGTTATGTTCTTGTAAGTGAATTTTGGTGGGTTTTTTCCCTTCCCCCCCCCCTTTTTTTTTTGTTTTTATGTTTTCTTCTGTATTTTCTAAAGATCTGTTTAACTCTGTGCAATTACAGATTATTGTTTCTTAACTTGTAATGGAAAACTAGTCGATGTAACCCATTTCCATCTATACAAATAGGCACATAGGCTGATTTAAACATCTCTCTTGTTTCAGGGCATAAGTGAATGTCTCTGAGGGTTACCAGCTATCCTAACAATGCCCGATGAATCCCAGTCTGGGAGCATTAAGAGCAGGCTTTTTTCTCAAGCAACATATGTGAACACTTCTGGAAGCTGTTTGCAATGACCTGATCCATAACTCATGAGGCTCATTGTTTGATAACAACAAGAATTACGGAATTAAGGTTGATGAAATAACTTCCGCTTCACATCTAAAGAATATCTTTAATAAGCTTTTCATCGGTTTATAAACATGGGTAGAGATTTTCCTAATATTTATCCACTAAGAAATTAGGAAAAATGTACATGAACATTATAATCAATATTAGTCAGATAGCAGGATATTCTCTTCCAAGGCATAACCTTTTAGATGAAGCTTTACTATTGATCTCTAAAGTCAGCATTTTTTCCCTTGCCATTCCCATTGGCTGAAATGTAGCAGGGAGAATCTCCCCAGTAAATTCAGGTTACATTGTGCTTCAGAAGGGTTGTCACCAGCAGAGAAGAAACAGTAACTGTGTTGTCATGTACATTTGTTGCTGTGGGTGTGTCACATATTAAAACAGAGGTTCAGCCACATTCACCAAATCCATCTTGAAGTATCAGATCTCTATTTCTATGGTATTGAACTTAGACTTTCAGGTCAATCTGGAAGCATCCTAAGGCTTTCACCAAGCTTTTAATTCCTGGATTATTTTCTTCTGCCTGAAGTTTCCCTTCTGCTTCCCTTTTGTTTGCTATTAATGCTTCATCTCTTCTGGGAGGGTGATTCACAGTTAATCAGCTCATCTATTCTGAGCCACTCACACCCAGGGCTCGGTGGCCAGGCCACCAGGCATTGCTGGAACCCTTCGCTCTCCTCGGGGGCTTCACTGTCCCTGCTGCCCTGTCACTGGGACACAATTACATCAACCATTGGGCCAGCTGCAGACGTGGGGGCCATCAGCACAGTTGCAGAAAATGGGATTTGGGGTACCTAATGAGCAGCTTATTTACATAAATACACCAGGTAAAGCAGGGGAAAAAGAGTTCTACAGCTTGGAACAGAAATCATTAGGCAGACAGAGAGAAAAATTTCCTGCACTTGAACAGGAACATCTACATCATGTCTAACATTTTTTTCTCCATTTTCTTTTTCACAGAAAATATAGTTTTCACAATTTGAACAAATATTTAAATATTCAGTGTCTATTCAGTTGAAATTTTGAATGAATTCTCCTATTTTATTATCAGCATTTGGGGAGTACAAGCATGTATCCTGAATTCTGGAATATACCTGACTTTGCTTGCTTCATACATAAAAAATGCAGTTAGAAAGCACAGAACAAATTCCATATTAGTCTCTGTTTTATTCTTGAAGTAGAAGAAATTCTGGACCCTCATCCTGTCCTCACCTTTCTGGTTTCCTCTGACTTAGCATTACCAGATTTACAAGCTCACACCTGTTTTATTAGGCAGTTTTTTAAACCAGAGTTTCCATAGACTGAATTTGCATGTTGCCAATCCCATTAGGTATGTCTTTAGCAAGGACAGAATCTTACAATTTTCCATACACATGCCCACTTATTTTTATTAATTAAACTTGTCTTTATTAACTGTGAACTTGAGGTAGGTAATCCTCTTCTTGAAGTACACTGTAATATTGGTTTTCAAATGTGTTATCTCATGCTTATCACATGACCCACGTGACTGTACTATCTCCTGCTCAAAAGTTCAGGTATACACCTCCACAAGATCCCAGTTGAGAAACTGCTGATGAACAGATACCAACATGAGGTTGCCATTATAATTCTTCCCCAGGGTAAGAAAATACTCTCACTACAAATCAGTCACCTACAAAATAGATGTTTCACCGAGCTATATTTAAATGAAGTTGCCAAACACTACTTTTCCTGACATTTGATAGTTACCAGCCACTATCAGTTCATCCAACCTCAGCTATCCAGTCCAGTTCTCGAAATCCACCTTTTATATCTTGTTTCTCTCAAACTGGGGTAAATGCATACTTCCCAACCACTCACTTTCTCTGTGAGTTTAAATTGCTCATTTGAATCACCCAGCATTTTATTCCTTAGCATGTCCAGTCTAAAAACTATGAAATATAAACCAGTCTACTACTCTTGCATACAAGTCCCCATTAAATATTTACTACATCTGTTTATATAAAAAAGTTTACCAAATCTTTAAAAAGCTCACTACACAAAACAGAGCAAAATGAAAACTGGGAGTCTGTCTCTTAAATTCAATGTCAATGAAGGTTCCAAAAAAAGGAACATGTGATGAAATGTAACAGTGATGAAATGTAAGAAATTCTCTTAGCCACTCCTAAGATGCTGGGGTTTTTCCACATTGTTATTTTATACTGCAGCAGCATTGTATTTACCAGCTTCCTTATTTTTTAACTCATTACTGACCATAGGGTTCTTTTGCTTTTGCAACCGATTTTAACAATATTTCTATAAACTTACCTCCATTTGATTGTTATATGTGTAACCCTTAGTGCACCGATATGTTTGAAGGGTGAGAATATCCCTGTCTGAACACAGTAATTTTGGTTACAAAGCTACTTTACATGGATACGGGAATGTCTGACTGAGACAGGGAACAGCACTCCAGATCAAACAGCGATTCGGGGCTGGGGACAGGTTTATCACACCAGAGAACAAGCCAGGGCTGAACGCTGAGGTCTGAGCTTTCACACGGCTCCTGTGGCAGAGGCTGGGGGTGGAAGCCTGTGGTGGAAGCACCTCATCTCAAATACTCAAATTAGTACTAGAAACACTCCTCCTCATCTCCCCAAACATGTCTTTGACTTACTGTAACTGTGAATAAATCTTACAGGACTTTTTGCATAGTGCTTAGCATGTTTTAAATTTATTGCTTGAATGAGGGTGGTATGATTTTTCCTACCCAGTCTCCCTGGGGAGCAAATGGCATATCAAAGGATCTCAGATGGGATATAGTCTCTCCCATTTTTCTAGCTGTCTAGGTTCTTCAGCCAAGCACTTGGTGTCCACAATGATTTGCACGTCGGAGGCCTTTTTAAGACAAATTTTCAATTCTTTCATTCCTCACTGTAGATCATCCCCAACTCTAAAAAGTTAAAAATTGCTAAAGTACGCTAGAAACGCTCCAAACCTTCCCGAAAACTTCCCGTAAATCATGTTTAATGAAATAGTTGGGTACCTGTTTCTTCCTGTTCGCCAGCTCCAACACGACACATTTCAAAAGCTGTCTATCTGCAATTTTTGAGTCAACATAAGACATGTTTTTAGCAGACTGCATTCAATTCCCGAGAAATCTCCAGTCCCCTTTTTGACCTTTCTTGGCCTTGAGATTCTCTCTGGTCACGTTTTATTGTCTTTTCAGCCGCTTTGGTCTCTGAGCCCCACAGTGCCCAACGTTCTGTCACAGCTCTGCCAGGGCACCCCTCCCAGCCCCCCTCTCTGCCTCTTTCCTTTGACTTCTGCAGTCTCTGGACATAGACCACCTGTTCCTGCCTGAGACTCTGGCCTGTGCCCGTGGGGACAGCTCCCCTCTGCACGGGGCTTTCCAAGATGGACAGTCCTGCTTCTCATCTGGCCTGATATCAGTGGATATCCACGGCTCGGGATCAAGCTGGTGACGCGGTTTGGCCGCGTTCGGGGGTGCCTGGCAATTCCGCCCCACTGATGGGCAGGGAGGCGGCTCCTGCCGCCGCCGGGGAGAGTCCCGTCAGTCCTGGCCCGGCCCTGCTGCTCGGGGTCACTCCGGGCCGCTCTTCAGCCGCTGAGCGCGGCGGGTGCCTGAGGAGGCCCGAGGGGAGCGCGGCCGGTCCTGCCTGAACCTCCCTGAGGGGAGCGGGGCCCGTCCCGCCGCGGGGTTCCCGCCTAAATCTCCCTGAGGGGAGCGCGGCCCGTCCCGCCGCGGGGTTCCCGCCTAAATCTCCCTGAGGGGAGCGGGGCC
>VWZW01002009.1:1073895-1194666 GCA_013397115.1 Edolisoma coerulescens | reverse complement strand
GGACCTTAGTGGGGCATCTGGTCCCACCTCCCTGTCCAGACAGTCATAAGGGCACATGGTACAGGATTGTGTCCCGACGGTTCTGGAATAGTCCCCGTGAGGGAGACCGCACACCCTCTCTGTTCAGTGCTCGGTCACTCGNTCCCTGAGGGGAGCGCGGCCCGTCAGCGTTGCCATTGCCGACCCCCGGCGCTCCCGGCGGCGGTCACAGAGGCACAGGATAGGTCGGGTAGGAAGGGACCTTAGTGGGGCATCTGGTCCCACCTCCCTGTCCAGACAGTCATAAGGGCACATGGTACAGGATTGTGTCCCGACGGTTCTGGAATAGTCCCCGTGAGGGAGACCGCACACCCTCTCTGTTCAGTGCTCGGTCACTCGCACAGTGAAGAAGTTCTCCCTCGTGTTCGGGTGGAACTTGCTGTGCATCAGTTTCTGCCCGTTGCCTGTTTTCCTGTGGCTCGGCACCACGAGCAGAGCCCGGTCCCTTCCCTGACGGCTCCCCCAGACAGGGACACACCGCCCGCCCCGGGCCCCGCCGCACTACAGCTCCCGGCAGCCCCCGCGCCGTGACTCGGCCGGGGCGCCGCTGCGCGGGCCGGGATGGAGTGAGGGGCGAGCGGCGGACAGAGCGCGGCCCTGCGGCGCCCGCCCGTGTCTCGCTCCGCCCCGGGTCTATGCGGCCCCCCGGAGACCATGGGATCCAGGATCAAGTGAGTGCCCTCCGCAGCTCTCCAGCCCCGCTTCAGGCCCTCGGGAGAGCGAGAAGGGGACTGACTTCCCCGCCCTCCCTCCGCTCCCTGTGAGGCCGCGCGGGCGGGACCCCGGCCGAGCCCGCGGGCCTCGGGTTGGGCGAGAAGGAGAGGGAGAAGGAAGGGGAGAGAGCGCTCCCTGCCCCGCGGGCCGGGGGGACGGGCAGGATGGGCCGTCCGACCCCAACTCTGGGCGGGACCCTGGCGGGACCCTCCGGCCCTGCCCCAGGAGAGGGGCGAGAGCCGACCCTGCCTCACACCCACCCCGCTGCCCCTCCCGCCTCAGGGCCGGGCGGGGAGGGCAGTGCAATGTTATCGGTGCAGGCCTGAGGGAGGGCGGGGGTGCTGGGTTGGGATCATCTTCATTGCCAGCACAGGCGACGCCTGTTCGGGGGTGTGGAGGGGTCGAGGGAGTGCAAATTTCTTTGCCCAGGTTAGAGTGTGCTGACGGATGGACTACAGTCTGGCCAGGAGATATCCAGAGTGCATTAGCAAAGGGGTTTGGGAGAAGGAGAAGAGTGATGCAAGTGACTGATGTGCTGGGCCTGCAGATCCATGTCTTCAATGCTTTTTTAAAATATTCATAAAACTGGTGGTCGGTTTATTGGTAAGCCCTGTTGGTATGTTTGATACAGTCACATTAAAAGTCTCAGTTCGCTCATATGCCATTCCAGGAAAATTCAGTTCCTCGGACACAGGTAGAGGTGTAATAAAGCTGTTGCCAAGCAGGGAGTGCTGACATCTCTGTGTGTGAAAAGGTTATAGAGCGGAGAGACCCAGGGAGATCCTGTTTTATTCAGCAGTTTCAGCAGGTGCTGTTGAGCAATTGTTTTTCCTTTTTGAACACAGTGATCTTCGGGATTACATTGGGCTTTAACTTTTCACTCCTTTAGTTTAACTTGAATACAAGACTGGAGGGGACATAGTTTGTATGATGACACATCTTCGTGTTCCTAAGCCCATAGGCTGGATAGATGAAACCGTGTCTTTTGAGCCAGGTGTTTTAGGAAAATGTAAGTGGATAATGAATGTTTGTAATGATAGCACTGTGGCAAGTGGTTGGTTCCAGAAAGGAATGAACCTTCCTTCCTTCACTAAGCATACTGTGGGCATGAGTTTTGCACATTTCTGGTGTTCAGTTCTCAACTGTTGCTGCAGAGAAATGAAAGCCTGGGAAACTGGTTAAACTCTTACGGTCAAATACAGGTAGAATTGAAAACTGCTGGTATTTTGGCAGCAGAACAGGCTGTATCTCTAACTTGCGCCTTCAGACCCTGCAGCAATCACCCTTGCTTGGATCATTTTAAGATTATGATCCAAAATAACTTCTTATGATGACCTTATCTTAAATCTGTTAAGAGGTTGATGCTTACTTTAAGTGCAGTTTCTTTTGTGTGCACGCTGAATCCTCAAGCTGTGTTTGCCATCTTTGGGTTTATGATTGCTGATTGGACTTCAGTGGCTTTGGGCTTCAGTGGCTCATTTGCTAGGTGAGAATGTCATCAGGGAGGTGGGATGCTCCAGCTAGAAACTGGTGTCAGGGAGATGTAGCTGGTAGAATATTTAGTGCAGCCAGCAGAGTTTAGGACTTTTTCTGTGCAAAGTCTTTCAGTGTGAACTTGCCTTTCAAGACTGCGGATAAAACCCATGTCTTTCCCAATCACCAGAGTAACAGAGGTAATAAACCCAGGTAAACATTGCTTTTCATTCTTCTTGGACTTTGTGAGAAAGCATTTTGTCCACTGAGTGATTAAGCAACTTTGCCTTGAGCAACACTTAATAAACTGCCTTTTTCCACTTTGGACAGAACACTGTGCCTGAGTAGTGTAAGGACAATTTTCAAAACAATCTTAAAATATATAGAGTGAGAGAGCCTGTTTGAGTAAGAGGCTTTTCTGGTCTGCCTTTCTGAGCTGGATGTTTAATCCGGCAAAGATTTTAAAGTTGGTAAGTGACTTCCTTATGGGGACAGGTTGGGAGTGTGAATGAGAGAACTCTTTGGTAACTGGGTAGGGTGAGGCACATCTCCTTTAGGGGTGTCATCAGTATGTGCTGGAGCCCCAGTAAACATCCAGTAGTCAGATCTCTTGCTTCTCACAATAGATTGATAACTATGAGGGATGTTAAACTGCTTGGCGCAGGATCCCTTGCACACACTGTGATAGGCTCTGATTGAAACCTGGGCATATCTGTCAGTTAGATTTCTGATGGCTGTATAATAATGAGTCATTTGAGTGAAAGATTGCTTAGAGAAAAGTATCAGTAGCTGCATCAGGCTGATGTGAAAGAAATCAAGGAATTGCCAGCAGTCCTGTGAGCTTTTGGCTTCTGTATAGCTGCAGGCAAAAAAAATCTAAAGTGAGCGTTGGGTTACAGTGCTGGGTTAATCCTCTGTCGGGGCACGTCTCGGGGAACGTGCCAGGCACTCCGTGCCAGCCAGGTGAGGTAGGATAGGAGCCTTGTTAACCTGCTGCTGTCACTGCTCGGGAGCCTTTGGACTCCATGTTACCAGACAGAAAGGATTTCTTACTTATTTACCTTAAATAATGTGTCAATATCAATCTGTTCAGCAGAATGGCATTGCGCTGTAAAAACAGTTGGCCTGTTCCTTTCCAGAGGTGGTTGTATTTCACTGGTGACACAATAGATAACCAATGGACATCTGGGAGAGCTTTCAGAGATTTAACATAACGTTTGTTATATACTAAGAAGAAATATTATCTACCTAGGGAATACCAGGCAAAAAATTTAAATATATGGAAGCTAATCAAGGCTTCAGTTGTAGTTTCTGAATTGAGTTAGTGATTACAGGTTTCTGCTGATAATTTATTTTCTGCAAGAGTTGAGCAACCAAGTCTTGTTACAAGACAACTAATTATCAGGCAATGTCTTATGCCTCAGTTCTTAAGCAGAGTGATAGTTTCTGTCATAAGTGCTGCTGCATCTTCCTATGTGTAGAAAAAATGCTCCTGACAGAATTGAAATAGGCTGTAGATACGTAAGGTATGTACTTCCAGCCATCCAGCTTCAGAGAAGGACTTGATTTAATTTTATTCTGCATAAATCTCTTACAGTTTGGTAAAAACTACAATTTTTGATCATAAAAGGTACATAAATATTTGAAATATCTTATTTCAGTGTAAAATTGAATTTCATCTTGATTGCTTTGATATGGAATTTATTTCTACATCAGAGATTTGAAGTAGTTCATACAACTAGCATTTATCACTGAAGTATTATTTTCTCGTACAGCTCCTTCCTAAGTTTGTGTTTACAAAGAAGTATTGCGTTTCCTTCTGAAATTACCTAGTTCTCAAATAAATGAGGTACTGTGTATTTTGGTACCTCTGTGTTGTATGTATTTTTTTATTGCATCTGTTTGTTCACTTGATAAGTGACTGTGGGTCTGTAAGTGATTTTTGGGAGGAGGGAAAACTTGGTGTATGTGTTCAAGACTCTCGTGCTGTGGAGGGTTGCAGGGGCTGGGGTTTCAGTGCAATGCACAGGTGACATTGGACTGCAGAATATACATTTTATGATCATGTTTGTGCTGTATTTGCAGACTGTATGAAGTCTCATAGTGACTTGTTTCCTTAATGCCTCTGAAAAGTTATAAAATACCCACAATCCAACAATGACTTCATTCTCATACTGAGGTGTTGGTTGTTGAATGCAGCCTTTAATACTGAGTTTCTCACTTGGGAAAGCTACTTTAATTTCACTGTTTGTAGAAATAAATGGACGTTTGTCATGGAAAATTAAAATACAAAATGTGATGTCTTTTTGTCTGAAAGTTTTGGTATATAGTCTGTGCTCCTGCCAGCTGTGTTACACAGTGCTTTCACTTAAGAATTTGAACATGGGTTCCAACATAATACTAAAAAGGTGTTTGTTGTTTTAACCATTAGCTGTAAAAATATAAAGTTTATAAACTTTTAATTAAGGAAACATGGTGCTAAAAATAAAGACACAAACAAGGAGGGTATGATAAGGCTGCCCAGCAATGTGTGTGAAAGGAAAAATACATTTCTGGTGCTCTGTGGGTATCATTCCATCCTCACGCCGTGCCATGACTGTTGGAATGTAGCTAAACCCCAGTATTTGCAGATTATGTGCCACAACTTGAGTAGCACAGTGAGAATTATGCAAGTTTGGTTTATATTGCACAATAATAGCTGACTTTGGATTTCTCATAACTTATGAATGTAGTTTTCTGAAAAAACAGCTACTTAAGACAAATCAGTTGGGAACTG
Organism: Edolisoma coerulescens; assembly: GCA_013397115.1. NCBI lineage: Eukaryota > Metazoa > Chordata > Aves > Passeriformes > Campephagidae > Edolisoma > Edolisoma coerulescens. The sequence continues at coordinate 1,189,664 of VWZW01002009.1, read as the reverse complement.
GTGGCAAATTAAATTACCATTAATTGAGTTGTGAACCATTGTTGCTCCTGAGAGGTGCTCTGTAAAACTGAGGAGTGTGATGCTGTGCTACTGAAAGCAATGGTAGCTTTTCTGTCAGTTTAAATAGGTGTGGGGTTTGGCTTAGAGCCACTTGAGTTAGGCTAAGTGGGGCTGTGGCATGGTTAGAAATGTTTTCCTTAATCCTTTTGGTGTTAAAGTAGGATTAAAAATAATAGAAATTCTCTGAAGAGTAAGCTGAACTCCTTGACATGCTTATGTGTTTGGTTTGAGATGTTGGATAAGATGAGTTTAATTTTTTAAATTACCATTCAGTTTGGAATTCTAGCATATATATTTATGGGTTTTGTCGTTATTTTCGTCCTTAGCTGTAAGGGAGTTGCAAAATTCACAAGTAAATTACACCACAGCAATTTTCTAATGTTAGTTTGCATTAACACCTAGGAGACAATATTATCACTATACAAGCAGCCATAAATTTGGAACGGTGATTATGCAATTTTGATTCTTGATCTTAACCAGAAAGTGTTTTAACTTTAAGGAAGTCTAAGAATAAAGTGTCACATGTTCAGACCTGCAAAATCCTTATTTCAGTAGCTAAACAATTACAGTCTCTTTAATCTCATAAAAAATATCTGGAGTAGCTAAAATTGTTAGTCGGGAATAACTCAAAATATTCTTTCTTATATAATCACCCGCTGCCTTTACATGCTCATTACGAGATGTAATTCCAGAGCATCACTTATAGAGTTAAATCAGTAAGAACTGAAATTATACACTAAATGGTTTGTGTGTTTGTTTTGAAGTAATATCATTAACTTTTTACTTTTACTACTGGTATATTTATAACCCTTGAGCAGAGTAAATCTCTTTCCTCAAGCATCATTTACATCTTGTAGCTCAATTTGGTATGGATTTTGACTATCACACTTATTTCCTTGCATCTGGCAAATTTCTGCATTTAAGACTCTGGAGTCTCATGAGACCAAACCTTGTGCATTTGTAATATTCTCCAGCATGGCCTTTTTTTGACAAAGAGGTAGAAATATTTTGACAGGTATTAAAAAGGGGCACTGTCTTCATCCTAAATACAGCCTCTTAAGTTTTTCAGTAGTGTGTGCAGAAAGTGACTTTGCCTCCTCTTGACTGCAGCTTCTTTTTTTTTTTTTCCCTTTTTCCTGGGCAAATAGATGTCATTTAGGGTCACAGTAATGAAAATGGGAATCTGGGTGTTGTTTGTTCAGTGTTGGTCAATGTGACTTTTCAGTTTGGTGAAAAGTTTCCAGGACTTTCTTTCCTGAAAAAATCCCTGTATTTAGCACCTTTAGAAAGGTCTGATGAGAAATCATCCAAGGCTGCAAACCAAGAAATGGAGATTCTCTAGTTGTCATTGTACTGTGTGCATGCTGAGAACCCTTTCTGACTGCCTCATTGCAAGTACACTTAAACCAAATTCTCAGTGTGCTATATACCTTTCTTTTGTTTCAGACAAAATCCAGAAACTACCTTTGAGGTGTATGCAGAAGTGACCCACTCAGGAATCAGTTGCCTTGGGAAAGGTACTGTTTTGCACTATAGTTCTACCTATTTATTGGCTAAAACTATTCTTAAGAACCATATATTGTGAGATAATGAAATATATTTAATATTATATTTGTTCTAGCTTTTAAAAATACCTTAATCACTGGTTCTGTGGAATCTTTTACAGTTAGGACAAAAAATGAGAAATTTATGTTTCTGTACATGATTGTGGACAATTTTCAGGTTTCTTTGGCTGTTTTGTCTCTTTTTGTCTTCTAAAGTATAAATAACTCTTTTCTTGATTAGGTTGAAAAAGTAAGATTTTTTCCAGGTTGGTATTTTCTGCTCATGTAAAAAAAAAAAGGTAGTTTTAAAGCAAAAAAATACTCTTAAAACATCTTGTTTGGAATTTATTTTTACTTCCTCTTTCTTACTTGTCTACAGAAGTATTTTTATCTGCTCCCAGAATTCTTGCTTTGATCAAATTACTTTATCTGGAAATTAGGCATGGATGCAGTTTATTATTTGGTTAACTGTTTTTACCATTGCTATCAAGTCATAATTATGCAAGTATTTTTCTATAATATTATTTTTGATAAGTATTCCTATGTTCATGGTAGAGAAGTCCCATATGCTCATGTACCAGCATGTAAGTACATTTGGGAACCTAACCTGAGGAACTTGATCAAATAACCAGGAAAAGCAAAGGCTGAAATTTGTAATGCCAGAATTTAGTTCAAGATACTGTTATGAGAGTTCAGTCTCTAGAATGGTACAAAAAGGAAGTTTGTCAAAATTAAATAATTGTGATTAGTCAGCATATACTGAAGTAGTATTTCTTTTGTCTTGTATGAAACAATCATGTGTATGTTGTAGATATGGTGTAACGAACCAATGGAAGGGATTTTTATATTTTATTGACTGGAAAGCCACTTACCTCCTTTTATATCTGTATTTGTTACAGTCTGCGAAAGTCAAATAGCTGCAACTCCTTCCTTCCCTGCCAAAGCCTCCATAGGAGTTGTAACTGGAATACAGTTTTGGCTTGTCCTACTGCTCTGTGCCATCACAACTATTTGATGTAACTGCAGGAGCCCTTTTAATAACTAGTCTTTGTTTCTGCACATCTGACCTGGATTCTAGTGCCAGAAAATCTGAACAAATTTGACCATAAACATTACATTGTACAGTACTAGTGTCTGGGTATAATCTTCTCTTTGAAGTTTGTTTGCATCCCCCTGGAGGGATTAATTCCCTGCTGTGGGAAGGTGGGTTAAAAAGCACAGAAACTACTTTACAGGTTTTTAATTGGAGAATTTAGTATACATTTTGTTCTATAAACCAACTGATTCTGTGGGAGTTTCACTTAGTTGTGTTTTAAGGTTTGTTGTATGCACTTGTAGGTGCAAAATCTTCAGAAATTCTTTTTAGGGAGTAAAAAAAGAGTTTTAATAATTGTTTTTACAAGTCATATATTTTGAAGTTACTCTCTCTGAAGAATCTTTTAAGAGACTTTTCCCAACCAATTTTTGTATGCTTAAGAGGTATACTTTATTCTCAGAAGCCTTAGATTTGTGTATACACAGATATTTTGTCCTTCTGTTCTGAATGAAGGTTGTCTGGTTCTCTGCAGTGTCAAATATATTTAACAGTTGTACTGTATCCCCGGCAAATTCCAGAGGTACAGACTTAGAAACCTCCATTAATTCTGTGTCCATGTTTTGGCTGGCTGTTCCATGCCAAAAAACAAAGAACACAGATTAACTGTTCTTTTTTGCAGTCAGGGAACGTATGTTACATGGCAAGGAGCAGCTACTGTTGAGAAAAGTAAAATGCATAAAAGGTGTATAAGAAGCAAATTATCAGGCAGGTTTAAAACTATTTCTCCCCGTTTAATTGATCCCAAAATTAACTAGGACAGCTGCTTTTGAAGTCTGTGTCGAGTATAATAGCGCTATTGATATGTACAGTGCTCTTAATTCTGATATCAATCTTCTGCCTTGGTCTTGAGGAGAAAGAACTGCTCCAAAGCTGTAACTGTGCTGGTATGTGGGATTGTCTGGCTTGTGGGATGGTAAAACTTACCTCTATTTTGTTGTTCAAAAATATGTGTAGCTGTCATGGATTAACCCCAGCTGGCAGCTCAGCCCCATGCAGCCGCTCGCTCCCCCAGCCCTGGTGGGATGGGGGAGCAAACTGGAAGAGGAAAAGTGAGAAAGTAGCAAAGGATGTTTGCCATTTGACTGTGAAGTTCAACTGCAATTTGAAGCTTCAATATATTTCAAAGTTCACAGTCGACTGCAGAAGGGAAAAAACCTGTTCTGGGTTCCAAGAAAGACATCAATAAACTGGACCAAGTTCAGTGGAGGGCCGCAAAGATGGTGAGCGAGCTGGAGCACTTCAGTGTGAGGAGACGAGTGCTGGGCTGGCCCAGCCTGGAGGAGGCTCCAGGGAACCTGAGCAGCAGCCTTCCAAACCTGTGGAGTTCATCGGGATGAGGTATCCAGGCTCGCCAAGTGATGTGTGGCAAGAGGACAAGGTGCAGTGACAGACTGAATCAAGAGACATTCTGAGTGAATACTGGGAACCTGTTCACCTTGAGGAGTCAAGTATTAGACCGGGTCACTCGAGAGATGTTGTGCATCTCCATCCTTGGAGGTTTTCAAGACCCTTCACAGCCTGAAGAACCTGGTCTGAACCTCACACCTGGCCTGTCTTTGAGCAGGAGGTTGGACTAGAGACCTCCCGAGGTCCCTTTCCGCCTCAATTATCCTATTATCCTAAGATTTGATTCATAGAAGTGCAAGCTTCAGGATCATCTGGGAAATGTTTTGTACGCTTAATAAGGTACAAAGAGAAAAATTTCGTTGAAACCAAAGAAGTTGAAAAAACAAACATTTTTTTCTTCTGGTCCAGGCAGAACTTTGCCAAACCACAGTGAAATGTGTGAACTGAGAGTGGAAATGATCACTGGATCAGCTCGCTGTGCTCTCGCTGTCCTTTCCCCTTGAGATTGCTTAGAAAAAATGATCATCTGTGTTCAGCATTGTGTATTTTTGGCACATGAAGTCTTTGGTACATTATGCAATTCCAGCATTCGGTTGTGTTTAAAGATGGTTTTTGTGCTTTCCTTTGTTGAATTCGTAATCTTACTTGGAAACTTATGGATTTTTCTTACTTAAGTGAATGTGATGTCTTTCATTTGAGAACTGTGAAGCAGGATAGCTGCAACTCTGACCGGCCACGTGAAGATGAATATTTCGTATTAAAATTATATTTCCTTAGGAGAAGACAACCCCAAAACATTTTTTTACCTAATGATTGGGGTTTCTATGGAAGCTGGGAATTCCCCTTTCTGAGAGGACACGTATTTTCCCTGTTTTTTCTATTATTGCTAACATACCTATAAAAGCTTTTGTTGTTGTCCTTGGCCAGATTTACTTCTGGCAGGGTTTTAGCTTTCCTAACCTGATGCTTGGCTGTTCAGACAGTTTCTCTGCATTCCTTCCAGGCCATGTTTCCCTGCTTCCACTCTCTGGAAGCTGCCTGTTTGTGTTTAGTTTGTACAGGAGCTCCTTGTTCATCCTTAGAGGCCTCCTCTTCCCTGGTTTCCTCTTTGTGGGGATGCATTGCTCTGGAGCCTGGAGCCTTCTCACCAAAAGTGAGAAGCTGCAAACTAGAATAGAAAGAATGGAGTCTGTGTTTCTACAGTGACAGTATATGGAATTTATCTAGTGAGAAATCTGTGTTGTGTGTCAGGTATAAGTATGTCAAGCATAGGAACTTTGCAAGTCTAATGCTTCTCACCAGCTCCCACACATTTACTTTCAGAAAAAGAGGGGAAAATAGCCATGACTTTATTGTAAAAATGAAATATTTTAGGGGAAATGTTGGCTCAAAGTAAAACTAACAAGTTTTGTGTCTTTGGTGCATGGTCTTCTCTCATTCATTGGAATTGTTACATGACGTGGATAATTTGAGAGCAAAATAAAAGCTTTGTATGAAGTACTGCTCTTTTACTGGATTTCTTTTCCTATTTTTATTCTTTGTGTAAAGGGAAGAAAAATGCATTTTATAAGATTGTGATTTTTGTATTTGTCGTGGCATTTCGTAATAGTGAAACTTCACAGAAGCTGAGGTAGTAAATTACAAAGAACTTGTATTGTTTCTTTTACAGACCTTAAGCGCTTCTAGATATCCAGTTCTATGCTAGTGATACATTGTAGGCAAGGAAAGTGCATTGCAACTGTTTCCTATGTGTTTAATCTCAGCCAGAAGATCGTTTTGTGCCGGGTTTTTGAGATGCAGAAGTAGAAAGAATCTGCTAGCAAATTTAGTTTAAATACCTTTATAAAGAAAGTGAAAGCTTACTACTTGTGAAATTTTTCTTTTAACTTTCAAAGCACTTTATGATCTTAAAACTGGTGCAGCTCATTCATCAAAAATAGGATGTGACAAATTTAAGGCTGTTGCTGGACCTCAGCCAAAGATTCTCTCTTGTTAGAAAGGGCTGTGGGGAGAATTGTAGTCTGACTGTCAAACTGTTCATATAGCAAAAGAGAATTTGTTAGTCTAAAGTAACCGATCAAAATAGTCTCTGAAGTAAGAGCATTTGAAAGTAAATGCTCGCAAGAGTAAAACACCCCCTACACCCCTGTCTGCGAGGATGTACCATGCTTTTGTGTGGGGTTTTTGTGTTCTTGCCAAAGCAGACATTATAAAAGTATGTCAAATCTGTAGCTTTACCATGTAGTGTGCCAAAAGGCCTTTCTCTCCAAGGACCTCATCTTTCATCTTTTTTGAGTGTAGCATAAATTCTTGCTGTGTGTTCAAGGAAAAAGCTGAAATGGTTTAGTACAGCTAAAGGATTTCTTTCTTAGTGTTTTTTAAAAAAAACATGGTAAGTTAGAAGCCTAAATGCGACCGCATGGACAAAGTGCAAGTGTGTTAGAGTTTAACAAATGTTCACTGGATTAGGAAAGGAAATGTAGTTTATGCTACTTCTTTTATGACAGAATTTAAAAGGTCTTGCTGTAAGACTCTCCATGTGCTTCTTTCTTTTCTCAAAAACATACCACTAAGTTGAAAAGGGAGATGAATCTTAGAAGGAAACTATTAACTCTGAGGTAGTTTATCATTGTTTGAGTGAAAGGATGAAATTTGCATTTGAATTGGCTCCTAGAGTAGCATGTACTACTAATCTTGTTCCTACTAGAAGCTTGTGAGTAGTTTAAGTACTTCCTTCTTTACTTTTCATGTTCTAGCCTTGGGTTGTAATAGCTCTTTCCCTCCCTCCCCCGCTTCCCAGTAGATCACAAATGTATAACTTAAACTAATCGAAGTCCTTAACTCTACTGGGAGAAGTCACAATGTACTTTGGCCCTAAAATTATTCTACAGCTGTCACTGTGGTTTCCGTGGTAGGACTTGCGCAGGTAGAGAGAACTAGCAGCTTTCTGTCTCTGCCAGAGACACACTGCTGCTCCTTACCATTACCTTTTGTCATAGATCATAATGTTACATAGCAGAGCAGTGCCTCCTATACTGAAGGGTTTTCTTGAACATAAACAAAGTTACTGGACTAGGATTAAGCTAAGAGTTGGTCATTCAAAGGTTTGTAAACCTTACCTGTGCACCTCTCGGAGCAGCCTTTATTTTTTTAAGATGAAAGCATTTATTGGTTCCAATCTGCGTGTTCTGTATTGAGAAAGAGATAAAATGCTGAAGGTTTTGGAATAATGAAGTGCAGAATTCAGGTCTCTTTCCATTAAATAAGGGCTTTCTGTTGAAGGGGCTGGAATTCCCCTATCACGAGTTTTCCTATCCCATCTTTACAGTGTTATGTTGCTGCACCAAACTTCCTAAAGCAGGATTGGAGAAGTAACCAAACCTAAGTAGGTAGGTGGTATTTGGGAATTCTAATTCTCCTAAGCTGCTGCTTTGTTTTTCTGTTTCCATTTAATTGCTTTGCTTTAAAGTACAAACAAGGTGGAAGATTTTAACAAAGAGCTTACTGGGACTGCAGTGTCCGGGTAAGTCAATAGCACTGTTTGAGCTGTTTTCTGTGAAGACAGTTCACAGTTTGGTTTTTACAGTATAAATGAAATACAGAACTCAATTTGAAAAGAAACTCACCTTACTAAAAAAGTACTAGAATCTGTCATTTTGCAAGTCATCATAAATTTCGTCTAACACATTTTTAGGTGTGTTCTTATCTGATAGTACTAGACTTAATAAACCCCCAAACCAGTAATATCAAGTATAACTGAATGTTTCTCTGTTGCTGTGAGCTATTTTGTGGGAAGAGAGCTGTTTGGCCTTTCTGCTTCATGCTTGCTTCTGTCTACAGTCTTTCCTATTTCACAAGTATTACTAATCTGCAGTATATTGCTATGCTGGCACTGTTTAACTAGACAGAAAAATTCAGCACAGAAAGTCTCACTCACAAGACTTTAAACTCTTTTGTTGATTTATATTTTTTTAAAGGAGCTTGACATCTTCATCAAGTTCACAGTGGGCCTGCTTTGTTTGCTTTCTCTTGAATGCTTGATAAGATTTTTCTTCTATTGTTTTGTGCAGCAAGGACAGAACTTGCCATGGCTGAGGTGGTTTTTTTGTAAATCCACAATATGGTCATTGTCTGCTGCTGAATAATTGTGACTGCTTTTTGTACAACCAGAACTAAGGCTTTGGCTGTGAACAGATTCCTTCTTAGCGTGAAAAGAGACTAATCCATGTAAATACAGCCCCAAAATAAAGCTTTACAGAAAAAGGGAAAGGCTGCTAAGCAGGAGGGCAGAGGTCAGCAATTTAACCTTTAACCTAACAAATAAGAAGCATGAAAGTTCCCGAATTGGTTTACAAAGGCAAGCTCCTGTGATCTGTCAGTTTTTCTTTTCATGATAGAGTTGGGTGAGAAAACTGACTGACAGCTAGTGCCTTTTTAACTGCAGGTTGGAATTAACCGCTAAACTGAAACTTTCTTAGGGAGGGTTTTTTCTAGTGATTCTAACAAATTATTTTCATTCACTAGCTATACTTAGAGTTTTCCTTGAATTTATAGATGAGTTTGAGTGGTTGTTCCTTTTAAAGAGTTCTTGAGAGACTCAATTTAGATACCCAATACTACTGAAGCATTTAATATTCCAGCATTTGAAGCATTTAAGAATTTGGTGGAGCACTTGCTGCAGTTAACTCTCTCTTACTGTGCTGCTTTGCTATGCCAGTAACTGCAAAGAGATTGTACTTTGAATAGAGTCCAAACGTTGATGTCAAAGGGGCGTGCGTGTGTGTGTGTGTGTGTGTGACTTTATTTAAGGGAGTAGTTTTAACTTTAGTTCATTTTCAGTCGCAAGCATTTCCAAGGTTTGTTTTTTGTTTGTCCTCACTTAATCACAACAGGTAATCTTGTTAATGAGTGTTAACTTCTGCTCAAAGCTTAGTGCATCTGCAATCAGCAGTTAGCCTAGATATAGACATTGCTGTAAAGAACTTCCAGTTCGAGTGTCATTCAGGTGAAAAAGAAACAAAGTAGTAATGACTTTAAAGGAGACTCCCTGTGGATTTAAGAACAGGGAGTTTGGGTGGTTCCTTTCCCTGATGTTAGCACGGTCCCAGGAGTGACTGACTGGTCCATCCACAGTTGGATGATGCTTCCTATGAGTGTTTTCAATAGAAATACTGGAATTTAGAATTCCTGTCTGTCTTTAGTCTGTTGACGTGTGGGTTGGTGGTTGTAGCAGAGCACTACAAAGTGCTTTAGAGCACTTACCAGAGCACTGCTGTAAGTGCAGCACTCAGGTGAAGCAAGTTTGGGGAAGCAAAAGATGAACTAGATCTTTTTTTGTTGCTGGTTCTTTTTGTTATGGGGAGTTCCTTACAAGAAGAGAATGTAAACTGGAATTCAAAAAGAGGCCTGTCGGAGTGCCCAAGGCAGTACTGGGCTGCCTGCCTTTGGTGTGGGTTTTTTGTCATGAACAAAAAGTGACATTGTTAGGTTTTCCTGTGGTTTTTTGTTGGTTTTGTTTTGTGGTGGATTTTTCTGTTTGTTTGCGGTTTGGGTGTTAGGTTTTTTTTAAATTGAAATGGAGTTTAAAAGAGATGATTTGAGGTTAGATTATTATCGAATAAGTGTAAAATTAATGCAAGGCTATTGTTTAACTTCAGCAGTGGTTGTCAAAACCCAAGATCAAATCTGAACAAATCCCAGACTCCACTTTCTGTGCTACCAGAGACCATTTGCGTTTTGGTCCTTCTGGGGCTAACAAGTTTTGGTAACCATTTGTTGAAATTCCAGATGCTGACAGATTTTTGGCTCCTGGAGAGATGATTTTTATGTCTTTTTAAAGAGGAAAACAGCTTTTAATATACTTTTTAATATTACTTATTTCATGGAGGAGTGAGATAGAAATGAAACCAAGGAAGTTGAACTTCCATATTGAGGCTGATAACCTTGGATAGAGGGATGGGAAGAGACAATTGATAGTGATAATCTGTTGTCTGGAAGGGGTTATAGTCTGGAGAGTTCTTTCTGAACGCTTTCCTGACTGGAATTTCCACTGTTAGAATTTGTGCTGGGATTTTAAGTGGTGATGAAGGGAATTAGACTCACAACTCCCATTGCATTCTGCAGGTGTTGACTCAGCCCCATATTCGGTTCCTTTGAAGAATCATTTACTTTGAAATGACGTAGTTTTGAATATAAAGTGTGGTAACATGACTTCTTCATGAATTGGTTCTTAACGTTGTTACACCTCTTAAGTAAATGACTGTAGTTCCTGTCTGTAAGATGCTTTGGAGATCCTTGAGATCTTCTGTTCCAAAGATTCTAAGACCAGATTATCACTCTGTGGAGAAACACCTATCAAAAATAATTAATGCAGACTCAAACCAAGTGTGAAAATGGGAAGACAGAATGGCTGATTGAGCAGCACAGTACGGGCAGAGGCAGAATCAGGTTGCTGATGTTTCCTATGTGTAAGCTGCGTATTTGACACAGTGTTATTTCAGTGGTGTGCTTTATGTTTGTTGAACATGGCACTAAGAGAGCGCAGACGAGTAGGGAAGGATCCCAGGAGGTGAGGAGCAGCTCCGGTGGAGCAGAAGCTGGTGCTTGCTGTAGGATGGGCTGTACATCTGTAGGACAGAGCTGCTCAGTGGGCAAGGGCAGGAGCAAGTGCTACTAAAACATGGCAGAGGAAAGGTAAAAAGCAAAACCACCCCAACCTCAAAACCAAAACACAGCCCCCAAAACTGTCCCTTGAAATAGGTATGAAATTTTCTTCTGAAGCTGTGCTTCACTTGCACCTAAAGTAGTTCCTAGTTTTATCTGATACTTGCCTGTTGGTCATTGACTCAGTTTAATCTGAAGAGTTTGTCAAACACATTAAAAAGATTCATTACGTTAAATAACTCTCTATTAAAGCTATTACCTGTATCCACAAATGCATTAGCATTCATACTTTTTTTTTACATTTGCCTCAAACTGATGTATTGATCTCACCTTATTCCAGTTTATCTAGAGGTTGTCCTGGCACACAGAAAAATGTTATAAATATGCTTATGTTGCTTCATTGTGATTAAATTCCTTCTACACTAAAGATCAGGTTGTATTTGCCCTGTGTATTTGTGGCTTAAGGCCTTACTTCTGTTTGTGATGATCCATCATCTTCTTTTGTACACAGTAGTGTTAAAAATTGTTTTGATTATAGTTCAGGAAAATTTATTTGTAAATTATTTGCTAAAAATATCTACCACTACAGTATATCACAGATTCCATCAGTACTGTACTTATTAAAAATACCCCTTTAAGGTATTTCCTGCTGGAAAGAATTAGCATGTTAAAACAGAAGTGTGCAGCTTTGTGTGTACCTTGGCACTGTTCATAAACAAGAATAGATGTAGTGAGTAAATAGAATTATTTAACTTGTTCAGTATTTTATTCCTTAATGAACTGTAGAGGAAAAGAATAGTAAAATCTCACAATTTGCCATCTCTTTTGCACGGATGGCAAAAGTGTGCTTCGTGCACTTAGACATACTAAATGTGGCATCCAGTAATACAGTAATTACAGCTTTTCATTTTGATGTATTTCTTGATTGCTTTGCTCTACCCTGGCCATGGGATTAGGTCCTTCACTAAATCATGTTGAAACAATTCTGTATCTAGATGAAGTCCTTAGAATACAGTGGGTATCAATCACATGGACAATTAAAATTGCGTATTGACATGTTTTTAAAATAGTCATACATCTCAATTTTGTTTATCTCAAAGTTTTAAAAACCTAATGACCTCATTGCAGCTCGGCTATAATTACCATGTTTAAACTTCTATGCATTTTTTAGTTTAAACAGCCTTTGTGTTTTTTTAAACCAAAAGAAAATTAATGAGAAGAGACAAAGAGACATCAAAGAGGTTTTCCCTCTGATTGCAGTGTTAGAAGTTTTGCCTGAAAATAGGTTACATTTCTTCTGTTTTCAGCTGAATCCTCATTAACTTTACATTTTAATGATGTCCAGAGCAAATTATACGATTATGGTAGATGCCTTAAAGGGAAGCTTAAAGGACACCTTTTTAATGTTTGTTTCTTTATTGGTGGCAGTATTTGCACCAGTATTATAAACAGCGTTAGACTGCTAAAAGTAATTCCAAAACATATCAAAAATATATTCTATTTTTGCCATATATGTAGTATGAGTGTCTTAATTTAATATTTAACACAAATGGAGCATCTTAGGGGGAGATCTTCATCTTTGTAGAAGAAAAATGTAAATCAGATCCTTTGAAAGAGTTTACAAATTACTTGTGCATCTTCTACTGAGTTTAATTTATAATGATAAAGTAAAATGGAGATAGATGATTTAACAAAGTCTCAGAATTATTTTGTTCTCTTGAACCTTCCATGGAGACAATGGTTGAAATGTTAATAAAGTGCTAGTTTGTATTTTTACAATGACAAAAAGTGTTATTGGGGCAACTTGGTGGAATTTCAATTTATTCTTTTTAAGGGAGCTCTAATAACAGCAGTTCTGTGTTCTAATGTACTAAAAATTAAGATTGCATAATTAACTTTTTAGATGAAGAATTGTGTTATATCAAGTGCAGCAACAAAACCTTGTATTTAGTGCACCTTAAACAAGGTTAACTGAATTGGCAATAGCTGGAATGGAATTTGGGCAGTTCAGAATGAAATACATAATTTCTGACTGTAGCTCAATGGAAAGTTAGAGCAAAAGATCTTGTGGAAAGTAGGGTCTTCTGTTTGCCTGTCCTGACACTTGGTGTCTGTGCTTTATAAATAGAACCTTTGATTTTCTTGTGCTGCATTTCAATCAATAAATTTTAGGGAGCTGGGGTTATGACAAGGTGATGGGAAGAAGTAGGAGTGTCCCAAAGCTGTAAGGTAGGGCTCAAAATCCAGTTGACACAGTGAAATGTTTCCATTTGAGATCTGAAAGGTTCGTCCTTCATGTCTTCATTCCGTAATAGAAGGGAACTCCTAATTATTCTCTGAAGATGCCCATAGATACAGCTCTGCTTGGCATGTAGTTTGATGAAGCTCACGTCCTGCATCTGTGTATTCAGTGTTTCAGATTGGTATTTCTAAAAACTTTCTTTGCAGTGGAAACAATCTGTAAAACTGGTTTTTAGTGAATTCAGCCTCCTAGTGTTCCTGGTTCCTCATTCCCGGCTGCGTTACCCAGGCTTTGGTGTTGGGGCTGTAGCTCAGAGGAGCTCGTCTGCTGCAAGCAGCTCTCGAGAGCTCAGATTTGTGATTGTGGCTACCAGAATGGTCCTTTTTGTCCTGACAATTTCCACCTTAAGGGTCCTACAATTTTATGATCTACTCTTCCACTGAAATTTGTAGTGTTTTAGTATCTTGGTGTATGTACACATAGCTCTTAGGGAAATGAAAATTTTGCTTTTATTTTGAACTCAAATGAATAAATTTTTGCTAAATAGTGCCTGCTTGACTTCTTCATTGATTTTAGACTACTGTGTCTCGATGGAAGCGTTTGATATGCCCATCATTAATAATCATTGACCAAAGCAGGAGTCATTAGACAAAAAAGAAAACTAAGCTTAGCCTTTCCATTTCAGTATGTTTTTACATCTTCTGTTGGATGTTAATTTTCTGTAGAAACTCTTCAGAGACCTAAATTGTTGTGATTGTCTGGGAGTTATGACAGACCCAAACTGCACATCCAGCATGGTGTGCTTTAGGTGATATTGTGTTAGAAAATGGGTTTGGGTCTTTCAAAGGTTTGGCTCTCTGCAAGTGTGAAAACAGCTGTTGAAAGCCATGGTTTAAGTTCCTAGTTTATCTTAAGTCTTATAGCTTTGATGCCTGCTAACGTAACTTTAGTTTGAAGATGGTGTCGCTGAAGGAAAAAAAAGTTTGAGTGCAATTTCCTGCTTTTTCTCATCTTTCTTTTATAATTATCAGAGAATTTACAATCTTTAGGTGAGATGCAAAATAAAAATACTGGTTGATAAACTCGGGAAAATATGTATTACTAAATTCTAGCTGAAAGATGTGCATGTTATTTTTATTTCCTTGGCATGAAGGATTTTGTATAGAATCATATTAGCACTGAAAACATGGAATGTTCTTCCTGGTAACTTGTTCTCCAAGTATTTGCAGTGTGGCTGTTCCAGCCGGTTATGTGTTAATGATAGTGCAAGGCTGAAGCATTCCAATCATTCATATGCCTGTCCTCCCTTTCTCGTAAGGGTTTCTTTGCTCAGGGTTTTTGCCTTATTCCTTTTGCTTTGTTGTTGTCAATTCAGTCAGTATAATAGCAGAGACACTGGCTTTTTTCCCCCTTTTTTTTCTTTAATAAAGAGTTATGTTAGAGATATACTATAACAGAGATAAGAGCTATTTATGTCCTAAGCTATTGATTTTTAATTAATGTTGCCTGGGCTCATGCATGTTGGCAGAATTGCTAACAGCTTGTGGCATTTTTTAATTCACATCTTCTTTTTTGGTATTTTGACAGTGTCATTCATATCTCATGAAAAAGTACCTCGTCAGGTTAAATGTGTTAAAACACCGAGCAAAAAAAAAAAGGAGAGAATGGAACATAGGGCTGCCTAGAAACCTTGATCCATTGCCAAAGTATTTAAACAATTTAGTGTTTTGGTTTTCTAGCTCCAAGCTGCTTCTCAAATCCCTTGCTAATTAATCCAGTTAATTCTTTGTAGACTAACTGTATGCAGGGCTTTTTCTTGGGCCTCTATCGCTGAGAACCCTGTTTTGTTTGAGGCAAACCTAAGCTCTGTTGTAAAGGTTGTAGTAATAACGTGAGTACTTGCAGATGTAAATACAGTGTTTTGAGCCTTTTTAAAAGGAGTTGTGCTTGTGTGGGTAACTTCTAGTTTAATCTTTCATGTTTAAAAATTAAACATATATGCTTGTATAAAAAGATGGAGAAAACTTCATCATTAGTTTGGTCACTTAAGAAAAGGCTGTGGAGCCTCTATGGAACAATTATGGCATGGAGCATTAGTGTTGTGGTACTACAGTTAGTGATATATGTTTCTTTTTCAACAAATAAATCATGGTAAATGTTGTTAATTTCTGTTCTCAAAAAAGGGTATTTGGATGTAGCACAAATAAGAGTTTAGCAAAAAGGAGAGTTTTTAGAAATGACCTGTTGATGCTTGAAATTCTTCTGATGAGAGTACAACAGCAGCATGAATTCAGACCTGGAAAAAGCAGCTGGGGAGCAGAGAGCTTAGAAACCCAATTAGACATGGAATGAGATAATGAGAACAGAGTAGGTACTGCTCAAGGTGTGCTGGTGTGTGATAAAAGCTGCCCCAGCTCTTGAGCTTCCTTCTAGTTTGTCAGATTTGTGAGAACTGTTTCCCCCAGCATCCCACTCCCAGAGTTGATGGCCAGCTGCCCTTCAGCACTGCCTGGGTCATCAGCCTGTGGAGAGAGGTTGTGCAGGTGGATTCAAGTTATGTTTTTAGATTACCTTTGGAATTGGTAGTGAAGGAACAAGATTGTTTTCAGCAGATCTGCTGCTAAGGGTGACCAGATTGAAGTGAATCAGCAGAGCTTTGAAAAGGGCTGAAAGTTTAGTTGGGAGTTTGTGGTTTCCTAAAGTTGGGCAAGGGAAACAGAAAGGAAATTGCTGGGTGTGTATATACGCCTGATTTCCAGGGCTGTGACATGGTTATGAAATGTTCCTGCTCAGAGCTAGACTACTCCACTCTCTCAGGAGCATTTTGATAGCTGGATGTGTGCTCTCCTACGTCTTGGAAGTATCAAGTGTCTGAAAACATTTTTTGTGGTTACAAATCCTTTTGATACCCTTGCCTTTTCTACAGTAGCAAAAATGTTTTAAATTTTTTTAGTGAGATGATAGATTTCCTGTCTAGCTGCACTGAATATCAGTGAACTCCTCTTTACCTAAAACAAATTTTTCTTCAAGCTGACAGCACTGCTTTAAATGTACTAAACTTACTTTCTCAGACACCTTCTTTTTGTTACAGCATCGCACACAGCATAAGGTGAGCTTTGCTAATGGTAACTGAAAGCATTGCAGCCGTGAGCTAGGTCAGTCCTGCAGGTGTCAATGTATCCACGGCTCTGTTGTGGTGCCTGATGCTGTCCAGTTAATGAACTTTCCTCCAAAAGAGAGAAGTCATTCTGAGCAGCTGAACACGCAGTGATTTTGTTTCTCTGTCATCTCATGGTCACTGACTCCATGAGATGTATTTTTCCATGTTAGGACCTCCTTCCCCTCACTCCATTAAGTTTTGAATGGTGCTCAAGAAGTTCAGCTTCTGTCATCAACATTTCTGACTCCACAGAAGTGTTTTGCTGGGGAGTATGTTGGATGCTTTTCTTGTTCTTACAAACTTTCCTCTCATTTAATGCTTTAGTTGTAGGCTGTCATGGGACCTCAGTGATGCTGCAGCCTTAGGTGAGGCTCACTGTGACCAATCTCTGATTTATTTTTTTTAACTGGATTCCAGCTGCCCTATTCTTACAAATTTTTACTGTTTTACCATTTTGAAAGAATGGGCAGCACTAATACGAGTGATGAGTTGAGATGGGCCTGTTACATGGTTGAAACCGAAACAAAAAGGTGAGGCTGAGTACTGAAGGGTACAAGGCCAAGTTCTGAAGTGTCACAATTAAATAATTACTGCTCTCTCTTATGTATGATCTTTTAATATATGGACTTGCGCATCTCAAAATTCAGGAATGTGTTGGTGACCATGGAAACTCTTGGTCAGTTCTGTTTCATAGCACAGGTTTCTGGGGTTGTAAGTGCAGTAAGGGTGAAACTCTTAAGTGTGGCTACACTGGAAAAGCTACAGCCAGAACACCACTGTGAAATCAGCTCCCCAGAAATGCTCGTGAGGTTTGGCTGTCCTCTGTTGATAAGGACATGGATGAATCAGATTTATGGTATGATAGATAAGCTGTATCTTACTGCACATGCCCAAAAGCATTTGTGGTGACATCTCCACTGCAGAGACCAATAGAATTGAGAACGAGATTTTCAGCATTTCACCTTTGATAGAATCTGTTTGTTCTGTTTCAATGCCTACGAATAACTAAAGCATCCCGAACTAAGCAGAGATGCTCTGACACAAGCCATGGAGCCCCCAGCTGATCGTGCAGCTCTGCTTGCTCTGAACTGTGCAGTTGCTGTGCCAGAGGTCCCCACAGAGGGTATTTGTGCAGTCAGTGGCGGAGCAGTGTCTGGGAGCAGTGCTGCTCCACTGCAGTAACACATGGCACTTGGAGACTGGAAACAGTTGGAGACTATCAATATTGAGAGTATGAAAGTGGGGTCAGAGTTTGAAACATTAGAAAGTTACATAGCTTGAGGCTTAGAAATCAGTATTCACTGTTGCATGTGTAACAAAGAAGGTTTCTCTCTGTAGTTCGGGCAATTATCCAGTTGCTCAAGAGAAGGGTTGTTGTTTTTCCTTTCTTGGTACAACACTTCAAGAACCTGTGGTTGGCTACAACACGTCTGTTCCATGTCCTTTTTCAGTCAGTTCAGATTAAACCTGATGTGTGACAGTCCATGTAGCAATGAGTGTATTTCTGCAGTGCTTTGTGTTTGTCTCTGATAATATGTCTAAATGAAGTTATTGTGGTTGGTGAATTTTAGAAAGAAATTTTTAAGAAGTTAAACAATTGTAAAATGTTCTCTAAGACATAGAAAATATAGGTTATTACCAAATTTAAATGGCCAAACTATCATTAAAGCTAAACCCAAAAGTGACAAAAATAAAGCAGCTTGGAAAGCATTTATAAAACTCGAAGTATTTTCTAGTAGTGAAAAGCCTGGCAGTGTGTTGGAAAATACTGTTTGTTTTCATTAGCAATTCCTTTAGGTTTTGTAATGTAGTTGATTGATTGCCATGGCCACATTGTGGTTTTACACAAGTTCCTTTTAATACACTATTGCTAAAAAGCAATATGACATTAAAATGTTAATTCTGGTTTTCTTCAAAGCAACAAACAAGTTAAAAGTTATTTGGTTGACACAGGAAAGTAGAAAATGTGACATTGCGTAAAAATTTCTCATAAAATTAATTGAATGAGGATTTTTTTAAATGAAGGTGCTTAGTATGCCACTGTTGGGTATTAATTCAGTTGGCTATAAACTCTAATTTTATCAAATATAACTTTTATTTTTGCTGCTGTGCAAAGTGAGCTTAGAGAAATTGTTTTGGGTGCATGTGCTTGGCCCTTGAGCAGAAGCAGTAATCTCGGGCCAGCAGATAGGCATTCAGAAGCCATTTGAAATACATGTCTTGTAAATATTAAAGAGGTGACTGTTTCTTGTAAAGCTGTCAAAGCTCTGGTTGCTTTGGTCTTATCCTGAGAATTTGCATTCTGAAAATCTAAGTTAACGGATTTAGACAATCACTGCTTGTGTCTGGTGTTGTTAAACTCTAGATGATGCACTAACTTGGATTAATTAAGTAATCAGGATTAATTTTTGCTGCATGTTAGATAGATGTGATAAAGGTTTTTAATTTTTCTTTCTTTATTGCTTCTGAGACTTTTAGAAAAATCTTAGCTTGTAAATCCTGCCCTTCATGGTATTGGCACTTCCAGACTGTCACATTTAAATCAGAGCCTGAAATATTAGTTAACTGTTTCTTTCATATTCCCAGGACAAGCAGGGCTTGCCAGCTGCTGTGGAAGTGGAGAGACTGTCACCAGGCAACTCCGCTGTCTCGGAATATAAATACAAAGAGGCAGGAGAGAAACAAATTCAGTATTCATGGCCCGAGCACTTGAAACACATCTCTATTAAATTTATAGAGTGTCAAAAAGGTTATGAGAAAAAATACACTGATCAAACACAAATAAATTTTAAAAATTATTAAACCCAAAAAAAAGCCTGCTTAAAGTAGGTGTTCCCATTCAACTTCTGCATTTAAACTCTTTTGTATAATTATTACAGGCAGCCTGTAAAATGTTTCAAAACACTTCGTATTTCATTTTGTAAGCCAGGCTTTGTGGATTTCTTGACCATTGAAGTATGGTTTTACCTAATTATATTTTTTGCAAGTTTTAGCTGCTGTATAATTTGCTGACTAAAATTACAGGGGGAAAAAAGAATTAAAAATATAATCCATTCAAAATTTGCAGTTTGCAGGACTCCTGGAGTTTGGCTTAGATTTGCAGGAATACTACATTTCTGGGTTGGTTGAAGAACAGATGGTTATCAAGAGAAATATCCCCTTAAGTGCATAGTAAAGCAAACTCAAAAGATTCATCAACCGTGCTTTAATGTGGGCTTGAGGTATCACCGAAGTCATTAACCAGTGCAGAGAAAAGATCTGAAGACCTCAAATGAAGATGGGAGAAACATGTAACAAACAGGACTCGAAATAAGTACTTTTTTTGTCTTCTGGTTTTGATCTCTGTTATTTTAGTTTTAGCTCTATCCTGTGCACCCCCTTCTTACAGTTCTAGCTCTAAACTGCTCAGTGCCAGCAGTTTAAAATTTATCTGGACTGAAAGTTTCCTTGTCTTCTTTGTAAAGAAATAATTCTGAGTTTCCTGATCACTGAAGACATCTTATGCTTTCCAATGTCTCCTTACTCTTGGCAGTTTAGAATGTCAGCAATACAGACATTAATCTGCACCATTATACAACTGCGTTTTGTAAAACCAGTAGCATGGTATGGAAAAAACAGAAGAGCTCAAGGATTTAATAGAGAGATATTTCCCCAATCGTATTTCATATTTTGAACACTCTGCTTCCAACACAACTGTTTCATAACTTCCATTAAAAGAATTGGTAAAGTTTTGATGAAACCTGGCCCCATTCCATATGAGAGTCCGAGGGAGTAAATAATAGTAGTTAAGATGGAACATGTTGCCTTATAAAAGGGTCTGACTAAATGCTCTGCACGTGGCAAGCTGGGCAGTTCAACAACTTGACATGACACCGAATAATTGATGAGGAAACCAATGGAGCCTCTTCTGTTTGTAAAAGGCAATGAGTGTTTTTCCTGTCTTCTTATCCAAGAAGTGATGTTGTTTCTGTTTATTTAACAGAATTGTAAAGTGAACCAAGACCCCTGTAGATGGAAAGTTGGTTTGTCTGCTAGAAACAGTGAAAGTCTCATATTTAACGTTTGCTCTGAATGGGCTATAAAGCTGCTGCTGGTCTCGTGCCTGCACTGCAAAGCTGGTGTGAGGGGATCAGAAACCTGGTGTAAGGGGATCAGAAAGCCTGGTGTGCACCCCAGGTGTACGGACACAACTCTGACAACCTGTGCCAGTTCTTGTGTTGTTAGAGCTGTTACCTCTCTACACCTCCTCATTCTGGAGAGCTGTATATTGCCTTAAGTAAAAATCTGTGAGGATATCTGTAGCTTAACCTGCTTTTTTATGGAAGGATTTTTTTAAAAAACACGTATGAGATGTTGCTGAACACTGCCGAGGAAAGTTTTGCTCCTCACTGCCCCTCTGGCTCTTGATGTGTTAATAATATAAAAATGATTATGGAAATCATAGTGATTTGCTTAATCTGTTCTGGTTTTCTGCCTTCCTTCCTGTTTCCTATGATGTGTATTTTATACTGCCTTTGCTCTCAGTCTCTCCTGCTTTCACATCACTTTACTGAAGTCTGAACAGCATTTTGTGTGTGAGTTACAAACCTTATATTATGTTTCTAGATTAAACTGTTGTGAAAAGCATTTTCATATTACCAGTGAGGTTTTCGGCACTTGCAGGGCAGACTTCCAAATGTTCTGTTAGAGAGAGAGAGGCGAGTCTGTTTTTTGTGACATTAATGTCAGTGGCCTGGTGCACAGCAGCTGATGTACCAGTCCTGGATCTCTCAGCTGTGCCTGTCGGGGATTCACAGAACCTTCGGTAACTCTGTTGGTGCTGCAGGGCCGTGTCCACCGGCCTAGCCTGGCACAGGGATGCCGCCTGGATCCTGGGTGTGGGATGTTTGTTTGCACTGTGATCTGCTGGGTGAAGAGGTTGATTACAAACTCTTCTCACGTGAGTTGTGTGTTTGAGCGTGGAACCTGCTGCGGGTGCTTGCTGTGCTCAGCGACACCTCGAGGTAACCTCGGTCTCACACACTGGTGCTGGCAGCGGGGTTGTGTGATGAGGTGTAAGACTTTCTTTTAGAATTCTCTTTTACATCTTGTTTGTTTTCTGACTTGTACACTTTTAGAATAAAGAGCACTTTAGGAGGAAAATATTGAAGGCTTAAACCTGCATATTAAATAAAAAAGGAAGTTTTTATTCCATACGTATTTTATGCCAGAACTTGTTCGGAGGTTTTGTGTCTGTCTTCTTGTGTGTGTGTAGGTTTTTTCTTTCCCACATTTTCTCCACCCATCCCCGCCTTTTTCCCTCCTCCCCTGCTTCCCCCTCTCCGAGATGGTATCTGCAGGCTGAGCTGCAGCAGGTTAGGGGCAAGCAGGAGTGTTCGGCTGTGCTGAGTGCAGGACACCAAGGAGTTTGCAGAGGTTTGGAAAGAAGTTTGCGTTGCTTTTTAGTTGTGCTGCATAAGGACGAGAATGTGTAGTGGGTGTTGAAATTAAAAGTTACTCTGAATGGAATTCCAGTTCATTTTAGAGGAATTGCAGCTATAAGGACCTTAAAGAAGTGAATGAGGTAAATAGTTAGGAGAAAAAAATGAAGTAATTTTCACTATATTTTTCAATTTGGGATTGAAATGAATTATTTGTAGCCTGTATGGATTAAATTGGCTGACTTTTATCAGAAGAAGCAAGTTCGTTTATATTGGGTTTGCATGGTTTACTCTGGAGAGTATTTTCTGATAATTTTTTGAAAATTTCCCTGGTTTTATTTTTCCATACAGTTCAAATACAGACCTGTTTGAGCTGTGCTATTTGTAGAAGTAATTAAGCATGTGTCTTTTAAAAGCAAAACTCCTCACTTTATGATGTAAGAAAAGTTGAGAGTAAAAGAGCAGCATAGTTACACTAATATGCCATTGTAGCATGTTCCCATCCTGTCATCTGGAAAATTAAATCAGGTTCCAGCATGGATTAACATCCAGACTTGTGTGGAGGGGAAGGTACTGTCTTAAATGCCATGAAATTGAACAATGGGATTATACAGTTCACAGCTAATTTCAATATTCTGCTGTACTTGGCTTTTTGTTGAACAAGATTCTATAGGGAGAGGCAGGGATAGCTTTTAGAACTTGGAAACATTCACATATTTAATGAAATACTAACAAAGATAGCTGGAATATGGTTGAGTAATCAGTTCAGTGCTCTACGTAATGTGCACAGACGTGACGTGGAATCAACTCACAGTTTCCAGTGCTGTATTTCACAGCATGTATTTCTATTCATGGATGGCTGTTTTCCAGGGAAGTTTGTGAGCACTTGCTTTAGGCACAAACTCTGTGGCTCTTATCATCTTTGTGAGCTGAAACTATGAAACCCGTTGTAATGAAAGATAAACAGGAGATACTAGGTTAAGATGAACAGAAGAGTTCAGCATGTAGCACCACCTGAGTACTTGTTCTGGGGTTTGGGACAAGTTTAGTTTGAGAAGCATCTCCATAATTCCTGTGACTTTTCCGTTCTGGGGGTTAACCTGCACCGTGTTCCTGGTTTGCAGGGTCTCCTCCTGCCCTCAGCTGAGCTTTCAGAGCTCTGTTAAGTTATAGGTGACTGCAAAGCTTCAGCTCGGTGCTTTGCTGTAGCTGGGCAAGAGGTTGGTCGGGATTTCAGTCTGGCTCTTCCCTTGTTCTGATGTCAGCAAATAGATTCCACTCTCCTGAACTTGAAAAAAGTATTTTACATGTGTTTACTTTGCATCATTTCACTCGAAAGCCTGTTAAGTACCTAGAATAACAGCGTTCCCTATGTTTTGAGTTGCAAAGAGCTTTCTTACTGTCTAGAACTACAATGGGGCTGCATCTAACTGTTTGCATGCGCTGTGCAAAACAAATTACTGCGAGTAAAAGTGTTTAAAGTTCCCAAGTTACTTTAGTTTTACAGGCAGAGTTGACAGTCGGTTCTGTTCGTGTGTTTACCAAGTATTTCACACAAGTGCTGGAACAGTTTTCACTGATACTCGTGGTGCTGATTAAAGCTGAATCCTGGGTGCTGGCTTGGCCTGTATCTGTTTGTTTGACTGTTTTCCCTTGTTCAGAATAATTCGGATATCAGGTCTGTCGTGATTTTTGGGTGACTTGTGCTTATCCCTTCAGGGGAGAGCCTGGTTGTACTGAGTAATAGCAATGTTTGGTTTAAAGATGTTTATATTTCATGAAGTTAGGGGTCTTGAGGGCCGCTATTGTATGTATTTATGTCAGTCCTCTTGGTGTAGTGAGGGTGGTCCAGCTTCTTCCAACTTCATGGCATGACCATGTAGAATTTAAATATACTTTTATTGTGTATATATGTGTAGGTAAGTATAGTTGAAAACACCTTTCAAATGCTCACTGGGTTAACAGTGAAGAATGGATGCAGTGATGGAAGCTATAAGATGTGAAGTAGTTTCTTTCTCCCTTGTGTAGTGTTTTCTAAGTAAAGATAGTGAAAGTTTAGTAAATATTCCCAGACCATTTAAAAGCTGAAGTGATGGACCCGATGCAATTTTAAATAGAAAGGACTTGTAAAAACATGAAGACCTGGGGCTGCCAGGTATAACTTAGAGTGGTTTTCTTACCAGTTTGTCTGGCTCAGCCATTCTGATGCTGTTGTGAGCTGTGTCACCCCGAGTGGCCTGTGGACAAGCTATATCCCTGTGTCACACGGGCATGGGACACGCAGGGCGGCTCCCTCGGGTGGGACCAGAAAGGCACTAACAGGAATGTGTTTGCTCAGGGTGAGTTCAGCTGCCTGCTGCAGCCTCACAAAGCCCTGCACAAACCTCTGCCTCGGGACCAGGAGCTGAGATGGGGCTCTCAGACTTCACAGAAATACACTCCAGTAGGTTTCTCTGGGCTGTCCTTCATGGCAGGGAGCTCCAGGAACACAGAAGGGCTTTCAAGATGCTAAGAAAACAGGAAAAATACATGTTTACACACACACACACAATTACTTTGTGTGGCTAATCTGTTTAGTTGGATTTTTCAAGAATGAGAATGTGGGTTGCCATATCTGGAGGAATGTGTTTAGAGCAAACACACTTTGGATTTATGTCAAATTGAGTTCCTCATTTCCCTAAAAAAATGGAAAATAATAAAATGTTGTGTGTGGCAATATGTATATATGTATTTGTATTAAGTTTGAGAGCAATGGTTCAATAGAAGTGAGGGGGAATGTAGGTGTCATGTTCAGACACCATTACAGGTGTCTTCAGCAATGCAAATTTATTTCTTTCATTGATTTGGTTTTTTTCCTGTGAAATTCTGAAGTCTTGCCCTCCGATAATTAATTTAAAAATTATTTTAAAATAGGCATCTTAATAGATGTGGCATAGTTTCATCTTACCACTGATGCTGTGCTTGCTGTGCTGAAGTGTAAAGCCATACTGTCCTGTTAACCACTAATTGTGTGCAGAGGGGGCCCATGGCAGCATAGCTGCTCACATCCCTTTGGGTGTTTGGACACTTTGCTAACTTACCTGGTTGTAGAGCGAAGAATTTTCAAAGCAAGGCTTTGAAGGAGATCCCTTGCTTTCTGTTTCTAATCCACTGTGTAAATGTAGACGGGTTTGCTCATATGTGTATGTTCAGTTTGATATATTGTATATGTGTCACGGTGAAATGTTAGGACCAAGCCTCTGATTGTCTGGAAAATGTAAAGCTGGAAAGTTTATAAAGGCCCAGGCTGTTGGATTTCTCATGTGGAAAGAGTACACCTTGAAAAGGAGTTTGCGTCTGCTGGTGACAGCCACCATGGCCGACCTGCTCGCTCGGCGAACGCTGCTCTGGGGGCTCTGGGCTGGCACGGCTCTGAGGGAGGCACCAGTGGGGTGCCTGTGCCCCCCACCCTCCTGCCTGCCCCGAGCCCGGCCTGGCCCGGCCCCGGGGCCGCGTCTGCAGCGCCGCTCCCGTGGGACAGCACCAAACCCAGCACGGCACCGCTGGGGGACGCGGCCCCGAGACCGTTCGCGTGTTCGCGCATTACGCTTGATTTTGAGCTCTTGCCTGATTGTTATATGGTTTGGTTTTTGTAATTAAAAAATAATCTTTGTAGAATGGAATGTGGCCTTCTGTGACGTATTCCTTTGAAAAATGGATGGCTTTGAAGAGATCTGTTTTAAATAGGTTGTCGTATAAATAATTTCAATCATGGTATTCTGTTGTTTTATGAACATCTCTAATTAAATTTAAGATAACTTCTCAGGGAATACTACCATATTATTTATTCTGACAGCCAAAGGAATAAGGACTGAATGCTTGCTACTCTGAAGTGTTTCACACTTGTTTTCCTGATGAGAGAGGTTCCAGGGCTGTGTTAATTGCCTCTTTCAAATTCTGGATAAGTATTTTTGGTTATTTAGGGAGCGTACCTTAACATAAGTATAAAGTAATTTTAAGGGATTTGTAATCTGGTATCACTGAAAACTTGTCTATGGATATAAATCAGCACGGTGCCTGGAGCTGGCAAAACTGGTTGTCTGATTTTAACCAAAATGAAGTGCATTGGATAACCATTTCCTGGTGACAAGCTCAGGTGGGAAATTGCAGCCGGAAAGATATTGCCTGGGTAACAGCCTAAAGTTCAGTCTAGCACCAGAGCTTCTCTTAAAAAGTAATTTATATATATATGTGTGTGTGTGTGTGTGTATGTACACACAGACATTTTTGGTTTCATGTGTTTTGTGTGTGTTTTATGTACAGTTTTTTTCTGTCTGGAGGAGGGTAAAGGGAGAGCCTTGAAAAGTCCTTCCCTGCTCTTATCAGCACAGCAGCCTCAGCTGCCCTCCTTGGATCCCCTGCCAGGGTTGCTATCATCTTCTGATCAAATATTAATGTGTGATTCTCTGCTTGCTCACTAATCCAAAGCCAATTAATATTATCTGTCAATTATTTACAGATCCTGAGGTGCGGAGGCAATTCCCAGAGGGCTACAGTGACCAGGTTTGGAATGCGTAATTAATTTTTTACATGACAAAATTTATTTCAGGGTTGTTCAACATATTATTGCTGCTCTTTTTACTGAAAGAGATAAATGCATTCTTAGAAAGAAAAAGAAGCTGTAATTAGGAGCAGAAGGATAAAAACATTTTTACATTTAAAGCAGAAAACGGAAAAATTTGGATCTCATAAGATCGGTTTACAATCTCATTTTTACAAGCAAACGTGAGAGTGAGAAGGAAAATTGATTAATAAATTTCACTTTTTGCCTTTAGGTGCCAGAGCTGCAGTTCATTTGGCAGAGCTCTCTGCATTGTCTGAGGTTTATAGCTGTGTTTAACTGGGCACCTGGCACTACAGCACATTTTTTAAATTCTTGCCTGATCATGCAGTCTCTAGTCTGCTTCAAAAAGATGGTATAAACCCCCAAATGTGTGGGTAGAACACTCAGGGATTTATCATTCAGTTTAAATACAGATTGAACTAGGAATTTTTCACAGGATCTCTAGCTGACTCGGGAGTTAACACCTCCAGATTGCCTTGTCCTTGCCTATTCCATCGGGAGTGGATTGGGCCGGAGCTCGGGCGGGGATTGTCCCGGGGTGTCGGTGGGGAGCGCTGGGGTTCCAGTGCTGGTGCTGGGCTCAGCTCTGGGCTGGCGCTGCCTTGGGCTGAGCTCCTGCACCTCCAGTCCTGGGAAGTGCTGAAGCTATGGCATGGTGGAGCTGTTTAATAGAACAATAAATTTGGCTTCAATGAGTCTCTGATATTGGGTGATATCAGGCTTGGGTCAGCACAGCTATTTTAGCTCAGATCCTTTCCCTCTAATTATGTTTTCACACAACATGAAATTTTGTGGCATTTAGACTAAAGCATTTAACAAATTGTTAGCTGTGATGGCTCACCAGGGCCAAGACAAATGGTTTCATATTTGGCTGTAACCACAGTGTGTAGTGGGACCTTGACCAGGCCTTCTGGGTGGTTTTGTAGTAATATTTTTTTCATAGCACCTATTGAACTACCTGACTGCTTTTCACTGTAGTTCATTGTTAGGACTTGCCATACACATGGAATATAGCATGGAACTAAACCTTTTGGAGGACTGCATCCTTATTGCCACCATAGGTCTGTAATTTGTTAATGAACAGCTCTCTGAGTTTGATTTCCATGAGGACTAACTGCTTTTCGTCACAGTGTTGTGTCTCAGGCTAATCATGAGTGAATGGATGGTCCCTCAGAGCCGGGATGGTCAGGTGTGTCCAGGATCAAGGTGTTACAGGAGAGTCTTGTAATACAATTGACTTTATAAAATTCCTAACAGTCCCCTTTCTTCTGCTGGAAATGGTTAGACTTGAATAATATTGCTATGAATACGCAAGACTGAATCAAGCTCAGAGGAGCCACAGACTCATAAAAATTCGTAAGATGTTCACCCAGTTCTGGTCAGAATTTCCAATTGCTGATGTCAGACCCCCCGAAATACACAGTGCTGTGTTTGTGTGGCTGTGGGGTGGGGTTTTGCCTTGTCAGATATTTTGCACATGCAGACTTACAGGGAAAGCAAAAGAAACGAGGCTGAACTTCTCAGATTTGAGTAGATTTCAAAGACGTTTTTCCTGTTGATGCACAGGAGGAATATTTTCTGATCCTGGTAGCTGGACGTCCTTAAAGAGGAGAACATGTCCAGAGCTGACAGATTTAGATTTGAAAAATCACTTACTTGTGAACATTCAAGTAAGCCAGAGAGGAAGAGCTACATCCATGTTTGTCCTTATTGATTTAGAGCTCTGAGAATACATAGCTTGCAAATCAGTCAAGTTAGGTTTATGTCTTAAAACTTCTGGTTTATTCTTTGGAGAAAAAAAAATGGAGAAGTGCCAGAAGTGCCAAGTCACTGCAGATGAAGATCCACGGTAAAAAACCCTTGATTTTTCTGTGTGTATTCTGTATGCAAAGGAGAGAGATGATCTGCATGTTAGTGGAGGCAAAAATTGTTTCTAGCAATCAAACATTTATGATTTAATCCAGAAGGAATATTTGAGTTAAATCAACACAAGGTAAAGCACTTATTAGTAAGAAAAAAAAAAAGGAAAAACACCTCAAGTTTTTTTTTTATTCATCTAAACTCTCAGTGCTTGTTTTTACATACACGGTATTTCCCATGTACCAGCACATCTGATCAGAGACCCTCGCTGCTGCTAGATGTTTTATTCTGTGTGTTCTTTGTACCTTACAGTAAAAGAATCTGTCACAAATTATTGTGCCTCACTGCTTTAGAAACTGAGAAAAAAGGGAGGTTAGATTGACATCTGTGACTGAATAATGATGACCAGCCTTTTGGCTCCCCTTGAGCCACAAAGCCAGCATTGCCTTTAGAGAGGAAAAAGGAGTAAGAAGAAAGGGGAGGGATAAAAGAGAGTTACAAATCTGTGGTCCCGGAGATGTATTACTGTTGGGCCAGTTGTCTGCGTGGTATGATAATCCATTTTGATCTTCTGTCTTAATTGTCTGCTAAAGACAAATGGGCAGTAAAAGTTCATCAGTTTCATCTTTTGCTTCTCATTTAGAGACAGAATAAATGATCCATGGCTACAGAAGAAACCTTTCTTTCTGACACGGAAGTAATGCAGACCCAACACGTTTTATTAAAATATTTCTCCCTCATTATTTCAGTCCTCTCAGCTCTGATAGATCTTACTGTTTCATGAAAAATGTAATCTGAAATGTAAATAAGGGGTTTGATACAAAGTCAGGAAGTAATGAGCAGGCCAGCCACATTGCAGGAATTTTGATTGTAATTACTGACAAAGTGAATTCTGCATGTCCTGATTTTTTTCCCTCAAGTTGTCTTTGACGTGTTCAGACCACAATGACATCTACGGTTTAAATCTGTTAAATAACTGTATAAGGGAATATTTTATAGAAAATGTCATAGACAAGGTAACTGAGGAGCCTTACCAAGGGGAGAAAATGCTAATGATTGCTCCAGGCCACTTGAAATGGGTAAAATGGGGTTTTTTGAATGGCAGGAGGGGCACTGGAGTAGTCTTGAGATACATTTTTAAATATAAGAATGTTTTAACTTGTTGGGCTGTTTTATAATAGCTTTTAAGAAAAAAATGTGTATGTATGTGTTTGTGGTTTTACCTAGCATGAAATCAGTAATTGTTGGTATTATAAGCAACAGTTTTCCAGTGCGGGATTTTTAGCATGACCTCAGAATTTAAACCAGATGAGAACTCTTAGTTTTTCTTTATAAAATGCAGTCACTGTAGATAGAAGTATCCTTTCAAAAACCAGAAAAATCCTTCTTTATCACTGTATTTTCTGGTTTGGGTTCCTAATAAAAAGTTAATAATGAAGTTAATTTTTTGTAGGTCGAATCCTGTGCTATTGGGATATTGCAAACACCATCCATGGCCAGGTCACCATGTGAATTTTGGCTGTCCACTGTTTTGAAGATTAATCCCAAGATTAACAGCTCTCCCGAGTTAAATACAAGGAAGTTTGCAGCAAAGATACAAACTTCTAGCAGGAACAATACAGCAAATAGTTGTTGCATAAATATATATAGAAACAGAAAGTAGTAAAACAATCAATGGAAGGTGTAGGAGGAATTACACAACCTTATAAAATGCAGTGTGTTTTAAAATATTTTTTTCTTTTGAGTAGTGCATCATTTGGTTCCTGACTGTTTTAGTCTTTATAGCTCATCTGAAAAGGAAAGGAAAAATGCTGTGGTGGTGGTTGTCGTTTGTGAGCTGCTCTCAGTGGTATGATGGCTTGTCTGTAATTTGATGAACTATTGTATGTTCAGTTAATTACTCCAGGAATGACTGAGGTATGCGTGCTTGCAAGCTGGTACTTATGCAGATTGCTACTTCTATTCTGCTGGTAATTTTTCTTTCCACTGGCATTGAAACAGAGTTTATAACGAAACCAACAATCTTTCTACATTTATAGATAAACTATAAAACTTTTATGGCAGTCTTTATATAGAAACTAATGGTCTTTCTTGTACAGAGTCTATGAGCATTGTGCAAACATTGCACACAGGGAAAAATAAAAAGCACTTTCTTTGTGTCATTGAGAGTTGTGTGATTGGAGAGTAGTTACACAGTGCTGGCCACTAATGGAGCATAAACCCCCTGTCTTGGAAAGTCTGTGTGCACTAAGGGGACCGAGTTGCTTGAACGGGGATAATTATAATCCAATTGGATATTTCTGAATTGCACATAATATTCTGAGTATAAACTTTTTACCTTACAGGTTGCATACACAGGATGATAAACCTGTCTTAAGAGTAATTTAAAATAATAGCTGTCCTTTCAGGAGCAGATGAAGAAGTTGGGTGGGAAAGGCTGAGCAATTAGTCATTTAGAAAATGGAGAAAAGTCATCCTGGTGTTGTGAAAGCCACTTTGTATTAAATCAAGGCAGTGTAAACAGTAAGTATACGAAGCATTTGATACTCTCAGTCTGTACAGAGCTCTCCCCCTGTGTTTGAACAGCGACGCTGTCTAAGTGAAATCCAAATAGAGCAGGATGAGCAGAGCAGGGCAGGTGTGGCCATGGCGCTGTACAGGGAGCACTGACAGCTGGGGGGGTAAAACAGCAGCAGGAAGGGCACCTCTGGGGGAGGGGTCCCTGGAGCAGCTGAGGAGCTCCCTGTGTCCCTCAGGTGCAGGTGGGACAGCAGCTGTTTCACTGGAATTTTTTGCAGGCACTGTAGTCATGAGGACAGAGGTGGTGGACAGGACCAAACCATGGGCTTTGACTATAGAACTGAGTGCTTCCTGAATTCAGAGTGTTTCTCTAGACCAGATGTATTTCCATTAATATAGGAAAGTGAAGAAAAATCCTCATTTATTCTGCCTTTGCTCTGTCTTAAGCATCTTTGTCATGTGGTAAAAGTTGTATTTTCATTGCCTTTTCTTTAGACCAAGTAGCTAAGAGGCCAGTTTTTCTTAAGTATTTCTATTTGTGCCTTTTACATGCCTCTCTGGTATCATTTAATTAGAATTAAAAATGCAGAACCTCTTCAAGCCCCATGTCTTTGTGTCTGTAGTGGGGTTTGGATCTGTGTTCCAGGTGCATTGCAGGGCCTTTGTGCCATGGCAGACCAAGAGAACTGCACAGCAAAGGTGATTTGCTTCCTAACAGAACCTTTGACATAGTCTGTTAATTCAAATTCCAATTTTAAAATTGAAGTTAGTAATTCTAAGAATGATAGGTTAGTTAAGTATTTCCGTGGTGAGAGAATTCAGCCAGGATATGTATTTGACTGCCTGATAGAAGATCTGATTTCAATGATCCGTCAGATCTGCTCAGACGTTCACGTAGCATCGTAATATTCGAGATTTCTGTCTTATTTGTTTATTTTACTCCTGTTTGGTGATGGGCTGCAAAAATCATTGCAGTAGCTGTGAGCAGAGCAAAATCAGCCTGTGTGAGTATGTTAGAAGTTAGTTCTGAAGTCTAAGACATGCTGAGTGAGAAAATACCCAAAACTGGGCTTTTTTTGTCTTTAGGCTGGTGGTTGAAGTAGCTGCTGCACGTGATCCTGTCTGGGAAAGAGCTGAGGTGGAAATGTTGGTTTTCCTGTTTGTGCATCACTGATAGCATTATTTGAATGTCTTTTCACTTATTATACCTGTGTCTCAGAAGTCATGGTGCAGGGCAGGAGTGGTAAAAGTGCAGAAAGCAAATAGTAATTAACTGGCAATTAATGTTTTGAAGGAGCTCAGGGGGTTGCTTGGTTTTGGCCTGAGAGTACCTGAGGTCGTGTTGGACTCTGGACTCTGTCTGTGAAAACCATGTCAAAAGCCAGTGTCCAGAAATCAGAAGACTTCTGAATAGAAATAGAGGAATAATTGGGTTCAACTGTGAGGATATGTGTCCAAGCCACTTTCTAAACAATTTCAGTTCTCTTTCATGTAAAATTTGAATCGATATTGGAAGTTTGCTAAACACAATTTGATTTCACCGCAGATGATTCAGCGAGTGCAAATACTACTGGCTACAGTTGTATGGCCTTTGTTATGCAAGAGGTCAGACTAGATGATCATAATGGTCCCTTCTGGTCTTAAAAATCTGTGAATATATGAATAATTTAAAACCTGTCCTGCCAACCCTTATTCGTTGAGGTGGTCATATTAAAATCCTGTGGGACTGCTCGTGTGAGTAAAGGTTGTGGGATCAGACTTTTGTTTAAATTTATTGATAAAGGTATAAAATATTCACTGCAAGTAAAGTTGGGTTTCTTTAAAATGGGAGATGCTTCAGCAGTATTATTCTATTTGGATTTTTTGAGCCAGTCAGTAGCAAAGTTGTTTTGGATATTGTCTTGTACCAGGCTCCTGAACCATTCGGTTTTATACAGGTGCTATTGATCAATTCATAAACTATTTCAAAATTATTGTTTAGAGACTTGTAATATGTATGAAGTATCTTTGTTTTGTTTAAGAAGAATATGAAATAACATTCAAGGTCCTGCCAATGGGGGTTTGGGCACGTTAAAGTACAGCCAGCTCATCTCCCTGCACGTAAAGCTCTTCCCTGCTCTGACTGGTGGTGGTGGTGTTTGCATGGACAGCAGTTTTGGGAAGTGCTGTCCCTTGTAAAGGAGGATTTGGTGGTGGTTGATAGATGACACTCACTGGTGTTCACAAACTCAAACTGTCACATGTCTCTGGACAGCAGCATGGAACTGGTGGCACGTTACAGGGACAAGCTGGAAATTACCCTGTGTTAAATTACCAGAGAAGTCCTAAGTTCTTTGCTTTGCACTTGGAAAACTTCAAATTCTGGATTTGGTCATCTTTGGTCATATCAGCTCTCCTTTCTTCAAGTAAAAACCACTTTCCAGGGCTAAGGAATGTTTTTACAGCTCTCTAGCTATAAAACCACAATTTGTAGACCACAATTCTCTCTAGCATTTTCTCAGATTTGAAAATCTGAAAGTTGTAGAAATGCTGATAAATTTGAAAAGCTTTCTCCTCTTATAACCTTCAGTTGTCTGAGGTGATCACTGACTCCATCTCATCTCTGCAAAATCTGTTATAAAAGTTCTTCTTGCCCTGTGGGCAGGAGTGTCCTCATCAAACTCATCATTTAAATCTTCGCTCTTTAGGGAATTCTCAAAGAGGTGCGGTGGGAATACGAGCCTGAGAAACAGGGCCTCGGGAAGTTTCAAAGTTGATCAGCTGTTGCCCCCTTTGGGATGGTTGTTTAGTTTTGTTACACTTCCTCACTGCAGCAGGCAGATATTACCTGGGTGAGGGAGGTGTTAAATAACTTATTAGTGGCAGCTTTGAACACGTTCCTCAGCAGAGAGGAGCACCTTGGGCACAGCAATTGGACACCTGTGAGAAGGCAAATCCAGGGATTGTACCGGCTGCTGGTATTTGATAACACTGTGAGAGCTGCGTCCTTAGCAGTCAGATTTCATTTTTAGGTAACAACTCTAGAAGTGTTCTGATTTCTTCTGGGTCCACTGGCAGTTGATGGAACTGGTTTCCTCAGTACTTGCCAGGAATTAGGTGTTTGCTCAGTTGCTGGCTTGGATTCCCAGTCTGTAGCTTATTCCTGCTGAGGGTGTCACTGATGGGGGGTTTATGGTATGGGATGACAAAGGGAATTCAGGATTCTCTTTGGTAACCAGTGCAAGAAGAAATTGAAGTCTAATGTTAATCTCTCACAGTTTTTAATGCTTTGAAGTTCCATAAAAGATCTTTTCAGTGAAATTACTCAATTTTACAGTGAGAGATGGTAGAATTTCTGTAATATGGAAATGGCAGAAATGTGATTCCAGAGACCTCCTGTGCACAGAGGCAGAGGTTGGTGACCAATCCTTACCTGGTCCTCTTAAACACAAAGTTCTGCTCTTGGCTTTAAAGTGTTCCAACATTGCAAGTTTCTGCACATCCTTTCTCTTGAGCAAGAGATGGGAGTTGATTTTTAATGATATTTACTATTTGTTGAACTAAGTTGTTTGTTTCTTTCTTCCTCTGTTTTTTTTTCTTTTTTTTTTTTTCTGGTTGGTCGTTTATAACATCCTAAGGATTAATTTTTCCTTTAATTCAGTTTCCCATCTGTTGTGCCTGGATGTGGCAGAAGTGTATATGAAAATTTGCACCCAGCTAGAAGAGATTACAATCTTTAGAAAAGTCAAAACTATTTGTGGGTTTTTTTCCTACCTCATGAAAAATGAGTGTCCTGTTGGGGCTGAACTACAGTGCAGATTTATAGAGGTGTAACATAGTCACATGGGCGGGATTTGATTTTAGGTTTTAATTTCGCTTTGGAGCTCTGGCCCTTCTCTTTTAACATATTATATTTGTGTGAATGAATTCCTGTGGTTTGCGTTATCTGATTATAGCCAAGATCAAATCTGGTTGTATGTATGACTTGAAAATCTAATTGGAATAGTGCTGTCATAATAGCCTCCTGTGATCATAAAGTTTGTATTTGACGAACAGAGCTCCTTTTCAGGTGCTGTAGCAGACACTGCTTTCGAGTATTTCCTTGCCTGTATTCTGGGGAGGCTGCACAGTGGATGGGCAGTGGTGATTAGCAAAGGCTGATCCTGCCCAGATATGTAAACAGAGCATTTCTTCCGTGCACGTCTTGTTAACTCTCCGCTGCAGACCTTTATTGGTGCTTCTTCAATAATTTGTTTAAACTATGCAGTACAGATTCCTTATTTTAGCACTAAGACTTACAAAGGCTTCTTTTAGCAGCCTTTAATTTCGTACTTATGTATGTGACATAGCCTGTGGCTGTGATCTCTGCTGCGAATCTGCAGTTGTTTTGGGATGAAAGCAGAAGGCAGCTGGAAACTCAGTAGCTACATCTAGCTGTCTACCTAGAGAAGGCCTTGATTTCAAGTTTATCTAAACAAGCTCGACTAATCCCAACTATCTGGGGGGATCCACTGTCAAAACAAGCAGCATGGCCCTAAGGCAAACACAACCATACAGAAATGAAGGCTGGGACTTCCAATACTCCGATGACTGCATACTGGAGGCTTTTTTTCCTGAAAAGAGAGTAAGAGAGGTACAATTTGCATAATGCCTTTTCATCAGGAACTTTTGGAAAGCTGACAGAGGTCCAGCTTATAGCGCTGTAGCCACAATACAGAGTCTATAGGAGAATCCTTGAATGACCTGACCATATTGAAAGAAAAAATGAAAGCATCGAAGTATAGCCAAGTGAGTGTGGAAAAGAGGGCTGGTGCATTGTCTAACATCTGCTCTACTTCTCGTTAGTTTTGTTCTTTGGTATTCTATGTGGACTTTGGAGAAACCTAAGACAGCCTAACATGAATCCTATAATCTTCCTTCTGAATATTTATGTAGTGTGCCAGCCTCTAAGCTGTCCTTTGCATCTTCCTACTTCCCCCTCATTTTCAAGCTCTCAAATGAGGCCAACATTTCAAAAGCTAAATAAATGTTTGTGAATGTTTATAAAAGATTTGCATAAATTTGTCCTTGTTTGACAAAGATCACTTTTTTCTTATGCCAGTTCTGAAATATTTTAAAGGTTTCAGTGCTTGTCTTGACAACAAAGTCCTGCCTCAGAGAACAATGATTGCTGATTAAGTGGGTATGTGCTCGGAGCTGAATAGAGCGAAGGAGACGACGGCTGAAAGGGCCACTCATCTTAAGCCAGAATTATAATATTTAACAAATGCTAACCGAAGGATAGATTTAAAGCTTTGGTTTTGGTGCAGTGTACCTGTGCAAGTGACTTACGGACTGAGCAGGATGTGATTATCTTTTCACAGCTAATAGTTCTCACCTAATTTCTGCTAAATCTGCAAGTGAAAATACTCCTTGGTTTTAGTCACTAAATGTTTAAAATATTTAATTGAATCAGTGTTCCAGCTCTCTGATATTGACACTTCTTACCTTTACCAATTGATCACTGTTTATGCACGTAATTGGATCTGATTTTTTTTATGCCTGCTGGTATAATTTTTCAATTCTTTGTGATTTAAGACTGGAACAATTATTCAACAGTACAACAGTAGCTGTAGATTTTTTTAAGCTAAAATCTATTTCTCTTACAATAAAACTAAATCTCTGCTTTTACTGAAGGGGTTTTGAAGACATTTGTTGAGGAGATCTCTTTGAAAAACTGCTTAAATATTTAGTTCAGCTTTACTTTCAGATTTTTTTCTACTGGAGAAAAGTAATAGTCGTTCCTGTTCTTTTGTTCTATGAGTTGAGAGGTTGAAGTTGTCATTAAGGCAAAAACTAGAGCTACTTCTCTGACACAGTTTTTATCACATCTGCTAGGCCTGTGTCCCAGGAGGAGCTGAGCAGAGCCCGGAATTCAGCATAGGCCCATTATCTCCTGTTTTTGCGTGTGTTGTAAAAGGAGTGAGACCTCAGGGAGGCTTGGAGCCTCCTCCCGTGTAATGTCCAAATCAGATTTGAAGGACTGGTGGCAGGAAAGCTTTGGCCTTGGGGTGTGAATTCTAAGAAACAGAGTCACAATTAGGTTTAAAAAATTCAGGGATTTTGAGCTTTATCTTGAAATATGTTTTTAGTAATGCAAGGAGAAAAGTTGCCCATCTGTGCACATATTTTGTACGTTTAAAATATTTAAATGCTAGCAGGCCTCAATATGCTTAGGAAATGTTATTTATCTCCTGCTCTTCCTGTTTCCACTATTGTGGATATGTGTGTTGGGGTTGGTTGGTTTGTTTGTTTGTTTGTTTAAAACAACGTTTTCCTGAGAACAACCAGTTACCTTCAATGAAATGACATTATTTTGTATGGCCCTGTTCCCCTGCTGGCCCTCTGACAGGGACAGGCGACTTGGGCAGAAAAACCCTCCCCTAATTCAAGCTTTAGAATTGCTCAGAAAGAGCTGATGGATTTCTGGAACACGAAGCAAATGGATAATCTACTGCTATAAAGTTGTATTGGAATACCAGCAGAAATAGAAAAGTAGAGATGAAACTAAATTCAGGCAATTTAAAGTAATTCCATTAAGCAAATTATGTCCAGATTTTTTGGGCGTAGAACATTCTTTTAAAGAACTGATTAAAATTATTTCTTAAAATATTTTGTACCTTACAAAATTCAGTAATGCTCAGCACTGCTATAAGGTGTAAAAAGATTTTATTGCAAAATCAATGCAATATGAAATTTGACATAAATATTTTAAACTAGCAATGATTTTTTAAAAAGAATCTGTGTTGTATCAGTTTTCTCAAGACTAGGAAAATCTTTAGAACTTAGAGAAATTTTGAGTTTAAGTTTATTGTTTGCTTTCTCTGCTTTGTCACCTTGCACTATCTCAGTGTTTTGTTGTGGCTGTGTGATGCTGGCCCCAGTGCAGGGTCCTCACTCTGGAATTTGGGAATTCATTTTGATAAGCTACTGGCATTGAAATGCTTCTCTTGATTTTTAACTACAAACTACACCATTTGTTAATTGATGAGAATGCTCTGTTATCGTAACTTTGGGGAAATTTGATATGAAATAATATAAACTGGCACTAATAATAAATGCAAATTCAAATTTAAATTCTCAGAACACGAGATGAATGATCCCTGTTTGTCACTCAGAGCTGTGGTCAGTTTAGGGGTTGAATTTTCTGTGCTGGCATTGCTTTCTTATATTTATATTCTATAAGCAAAAGTTTGAGTAGTTGCTTTGTGAAGTGTTTTAAGTTATCAAATTGTTCCTGAGGTGTTTATTAGCGTGCAGAAAGCTGTTCCCTTTGCTAGGAGAATGTCTGTGACCAGCCCTGCACAGCCAGCAGAACTGGTGGTGTTCTGGATGGTTCTGTACCTCTGGCTTTAGACAGAATTGTTATCAGGTTTAAGTTGGTTATTTGGGTGCACTGACAACTTCTTAAAATTCTTAAATCTGTTGTTCCCTTGCAGTGGATCACTTAATTAATCGTTAGCTTAAAATTATTCAAATAGATGAATTAAATGTAAGAGCAGTTTACAATTCTCTGGGTATAGGAGAGATTAATGTACAACCCAAATTCAACTGGATAATATTTTGCTTCAGTTAATGTCTTAGCACTTTTTAATGCTATATTAACATTTCTGCAGTGTTTAAATTTGATGTTGCTTCTAAGGAGCAATAAAGTCACCTGTAGTTGCTCACTGGTCAAGTGGGGATCCTGTTCCTGTGCTCACATCCCCTGTGCCCATCAGGCTGGGTGCATTTCTCTTCTGGGCCCTCCTTGTTCTCCACTTTCTCCTCCATCCTTCCTCAGTCTGTTGATGTTCTTGGAAGTCTCTTGGTGTCCCTCCATGGCAGAGGGAGCATTTCATGCTGGTTTGCTGGGTTCAGATGGCCTTTCAGGCTGGATAAGATGGAAGATGTTTGTATTCCCACCCTCTCTGTGTAGTGTTTCACTTGCAGCAGCCTCAGCTGTACTTCGCCTCTGGTGTAAGGGCAAGGATGAAACAGCATCCACCTTTTCCATCATGGAGTCATCTCTTCTCTCCATGGAAAACTCTTCTCACTGGCCATGCTCTGTTCTCTTGTAACATATACTTGTGGGGTTTTGGGGTTCCTTCCTTTCCCCCTCCCCTCCAGGATCCACAGCTAAAGGTCCAGTCTCTGCTCTGGGTGATCTTTTCTATTTCATCCAGATTTTCCTCAGGTTTTCCATTCAGGTTCCCAACCTGTTGGTTTGTGTGGTGTGTTGTTTCCCTGCTCTGACTCACATTCCTATTTAGATATCATGTCTTAATCATTCATCATTTTTCACAGATCTCCCTGTATTTTAAATTTCGTTTCTGTCCAAATTCCCCCTACACTTCTTGTTCCTCTTTGCATCTCTGTTGTCTTGTGCATCTTTCTAAGAGCAGATACTTTGCAGCAGCCTCTTCTCTAGCCCAGCCATTTGTACATCATTTGGCAGTGCAGTTTTATTTAATTGCAGCTGCACGTGGGGTATTTGTTAGTGATGTTCATTTGAGCACGAGAAGTGAAGCAACCCACTGTATTTAAGAGAATCTGAAGTTGTTCTGTTGATTTGGAAGTGGGAGCGTACGGTGAAGGGTTTAAAAATAAAAAAGATTTCAGCTACAGCTTGCATATTAAATTCACAAGTGAATGTGCACATTTTTTCAGCATTGTTGAGCTTTCTTTACTGTTTGGTTGCAACACAGAGATGGTTTGGGACATGAGCCCGGTGTGTATTGTGTGTATTTCCCAGCCTGGCTTCCCAAGTCTGTCCTGTGCAAGGAAAGCCTTGCAGAGCCTGCCTCACCTCAGAGGTGGCTGTGACACAAAAGGGCTGAGCGCAGTGTTCCTGCCTCATTTATTTTGAAAACTTTGCTACTGAAACCAAACTTAATCAATGAGCTCTGTGTTGTCTCCGATAAGTTATGTACTGGCTTTATTGATTGGGAAGGATTTTAGAAAACCCATGTGGGGTTTATAATGTCAGCAGTGTTTTGATTATGAAAAGAGTTGGAACCTTGGGACGGGGAGCCAGGTGGTGCCTGCGCTCCAGCCCCCGGTGCCGCGGCTGCGCTGGATCCCCCGGGACACGGTTCATGCCCTGCACTTTAGCTCTGGTGACTGGCTGCTGGAGATGCACTTTTTGCTCATTAAAATGTTAAAAATCAAACTGCATGTAAGAAGATTTGTGAAAATATAAACTTGGGGATTGATCCAGAAAACTGGCGTGTGTTCCCCTGGAGACCCCGGCGGCGGCTCCCGGGTAATTTACGTTGATCAGCTGCCTGTCCTGGATTGCTGGGGGGGCTCTGGTCTTCTTTTTAGGGGGCTTTGCTTCACAGGCATTTGTGTAGGGTTTTTCTGTAGGAAAATAGGCAAAAAGGAATAAAACAAGAAAACAGACTATTGATACTTCCTCTGTGCTTCATGTTGGTTAAAAAAAAAGATTATAAGATGTTGACATGGAGCAATTCTAGGTTTTGTTTTGTTATGGTTTTTGTCTGAAATCATAAAGAAATGAAGATTTTTCTAGGTCATAAGTAATAACCCACCCAAAGAGGTCAGGTAGGACATTGCATATGAATGATGTAGGTATTGCTTATCTTTCAAACTGAGGAGTATTTAAAGAATTTTTAAAAAAGCAGCATTATATTTAGAGTAACGAGCTTGCAACTTGAGCAAAAATGGAATAGTTCCCCAGTAATTGTTTTTCTTGCATGCAAAAGATCAGCAGTTTTGCTAATTAAAAACTAATTCTACGTATGTTATTTATATTCTTTTAATAGTTAGCTTTGAAAAATGAGTCTGCAGTTAACCTGTGCTAGTCTCAATTTTTTTGGTTGTGAATCGAGCCAGATAAGAATTGGTGTATGATGAATGGCAGATGATGTCCAATGGCATTGCAAAAGCCAGATAATAATATCACTGTAAAATCTTTCTTTAAAAGAGAAGGCAATGTAGAGCAGTACAGAGCCAATACAAGGCCTGTTTGAGTGACCATTTCATTTGCTGTGTTTAGGAAGCTGTAAATACCAAGGAACAAGTGCAGAGTAAGTTCTGAGTAATGCACTTCTCCAGTGACACAATGCTGATGAGATGCTGAATGTTTTATTATGTGAATGGTTTTACTTGCAGTTACAGGAATTATTCAAGTCATCAAAATAATGGAGAGAATATAGTCTGCCTTTTTGAGATGACTGATGGCTTTATCTTCTAACACTGTTTTATTTCAGAATTTTATGTATCTATATGGTTTTGTTTCTGAAAAAACAGATAAACAGTCATTATTTTGAGGACAGTGTGTATTGATAAGGCCAATAAAGATACAGGCGCTTTGCACTCCTGCAATTATCATTTCATAATTTTAGAATTATTTTGTGGGGGTTTTTTTGTTTGTTTTTTGACATTTTGCACTGTAAGATTTCAGTTGTGGCAAAGGACAACTGTGCAATAGCTAAAATTTGTCAAGATGCAGTTTTTGTGCCTGAGCAATTGGAGTTGTTCAGCTTCTGAAAATCAGTGAGATTCTGCACCAGGGGGAACCCGATCATGTTAATGAGACCTTCACTATCAAGGCATTATTTTGTATCAAAATAGAGATTTCTGCAGAGTTTATTCTGCAATCTACATAGCTCCTTTCCAAGTTTCCTGCCGCAATTCAAAGGGGGAGACGTCCTTGCTCTACATGGCATTCTTCAATAGATCCTTTCTTGTTCTTTAAAAACAGGAGGCTGTTAAATAATCTATCAATAAACTGTCAAGAAGTCAAAGTTTCCATATCTGTTTTTGCCTGAAATCCTCAGAACTTGCCACATTTTAGTTGTCAAGAAACCTCCAAAGAAGAGTGTGAGCAGTTGAGCCTGAAACCACGGCTCAGAATGGGCTGTGCTTGTTTGAATTATGCAGGAGGAACGTGTTCCTGCAAGGGAGTCAATATGTTTTGTGCTTCACTGGAGAGGTTATTAGATTGATGGAGTTTATTTGGGAACGATGGCATTTGGCTTAGGAATAAATGAAGCGAGAAGCATCTATTCAGTTATTGATGATAATTTATTGCTATTGGTCAGAAAAGTGTTGAATTTATCAGAGGGTTTGTTGTTTGTTCCGGGTTCTGAAAGCAGAAATAGAATTTACACTTCAGGACCTGAAATATTGAAGTGTGAAGGAGAATGAG
Source organism: Edolisoma coerulescens (assembly GCA_013397115.1). NCBI lineage: Eukaryota > Metazoa > Chordata > Aves > Passeriformes > Campephagidae > Edolisoma > Edolisoma coerulescens. The sequence goes on along the minus strand of VWZW01002009.1, from coordinate 1,147,976 downwards.
CAATGAATTGGCTGTAGGAAAGATCTGCGAACTGAGAGACCTTTATGGTGGGTTGTGGGTTACAGAATTCAAATTTCAAAGATCTAAATTCAAATTTTGTCTATGAACACAAGTAACATATTTTTGGTTTTGCCTCTTTAGTGACTGTATTTGCTTAATGTTGTAAGGTTGAAAATGATCAATTTATCATGTTTTCACTTTTCATGTGCGTCCTTTTCTTTGCTCTCACTCTTAAACACTTCTGTTTGTGGTGCTGTTTTGCGACTTTTAGAGAATGGTTTGTAGGTTAAACAGTCCGTATTAATTTTAATACACGTTATTTTAATCAGTCTTTTAACACTCAGATTTCCTTTCTAATAGCAGTAGGCAACATTAAACATTCCTGCTATGAGACCTATTGGCTTCATCTTTTGTTATTTATCTTGCTGATGTTAGAAAGTATTCTCTAATCCCCCAGACCTCTGTTCCTAGGTAACAGTCAAAAGCTGTGCCAGCAGAAGTGGTCCTGCCTGGCCAGGCCCATGTGGTTTGGTGTTATTCACTCTGATCCATATGGTCAGGGTAGGGATTGTCCCCAGAGAGGTGTTAACACTCAACAACCCAACCTCCTCCTCCTCTTTGGAGAATTGCTGGATGGCTCCTGCTGCCTGCCCATGTGTGAATCTTGATTAATTTTTCATTTTTAATGAAGTTTGATCATGTTTATTATTTCACATGATTGACTGCCTGGTACTCCTTCCATGTAATTGATAAAGCCCATATTTCTTCATCTGTCTCTTATTTCTTCAGGGCAAAGTTGTGAAATTGTGTGATGTGGTTAATATTAAATTTATTGGTCCCCATAGATGTATAAATTATCTCTTTTTTTTTCTCTCTCTACAGGAAGTTCTACAGACTCTGACCAAGTTTTGTTTCCCCTTCTATGTGGACAGGTATTGTTAGCTTTTCAAACTTTACAAGAAAATAAGCTTGTCAATAAAACCCCTGTAGAAAATAAAAGCCATACCATTCATAGTGTTCTGTCTGTGTGACTGGGACTTAAAGCACCTGAGTGCAAATTATAGTCTTAGAATCACTTTTTCCTGGGGTTTTTATGGGCACCATGAAACAAAAAGAAATTTTAAAAGTTGGAGTTGTTCAGTGGCAGCACTGTGAGGGCATTTTGTTTTACTTTGCACAATGCTTGGATGGAAAATATTGGGGAAGGAATTGTCAAATATGCCTATTAATATCAAAGCTTTGTCTGCTTATGCATTTTATTTCTTAATTGCCAAAATTTGGGTGGAACAATTCATTAAATGCTTTACATTTAAAGGCCTCTTGATGTTGCTGGAATGCTGGTCCTTTTACTTGACAGCTACTTAAGGTAACTTCTAGTTTTGGGGGAGAAATCGTAAAGTGAATGTGAGAAGATTTGAGGATATTTAATTCCTGTAATTTAGGAAACTCTGGAACTTTCTTAGTTTTGCTTTTACTGTGAGTTATTTTTGATGGTTTCATGAAAAGAACAAGAACTGAAATTTTGAAAGGATACTCCAGTGCTCATCTCATCTCTGAGCATCACTTAATTGGTCAGAATGACTTGTCTTCATCAGCTGAGACACTGAATGATTTGGGTTGAGGGAATCGGCCTTTACTGTGGTTAAACTGCTGCAAGTCTTGTTCTCATTTTAGAATTTGGAATCACTTTTCTGCTGCTCATTCTTTTCATTTCCTAAGGGGTGGAAGCAGGCAAATACTCGTACATTTTTCTCATGTATTTGTTTCTACTAGAAATATTTATGCTTTCTGTGTGTAGATTTATTGTACCTAGGGGTTTTGTTTGTTTTGTTGTTTTTGGTTTTCCTCAGCAATATAACATTTTGAAAAATAGAACACTGAAAACCCATATGGAGTGCAAATGAGAACATAATGAAAAGTGATTCCCATTTCTGGATCCACTTGTTTGTCTGAATATCACAGACTGTCACTGAAAGACTGCAAGCCATCCAGTTTGAACGTAAAGGAGATATTGTCACCCAGAACATACTTAATAATTTCAAATGGAGAATGGACTTCCCATGCTGCAGGAGGCAGAGCACACCCCAAGTTAGGGCTGTGGCAGCTGAAGGAGATGCTTGTGCTCCTTCTCTTCTGGGTGTAAAAACAGGCAGTGGTGGCACTGAAGGTGGGGGCTCTCGGTGGCAGACACTCCGTGCTTTTCACATTCATTCTGTTGGTATGTGTTGTGGCCAGTGGTCAAAAGCCCAAGGACTGGCTGGCCATTCCTGCAGGCAATGGACCAGGAGTTTCCTGCTGCTGTGGTGGTGGAATGAGGCAGAGGCTCTTCTCCAGCTGCAGGAGTGCAGAGCTGCTCCTCGGTCCAGCTCCCTGCCAGGATTGTGGTAGTCAGGTGTAGGTGCTGGGGGGAGGTTTATAGAAATCATTCTTCCTCTCTGCCCTTTCCTCCAGCCCTAACTTCTGTCTGCCCCGTTAGAGATGAGATTTATGCTGCTTCCATCCCGTGAGGCTCTAAATAGACCTTCTGACCATTTGAAAACAGCTGTGAAGCTGAAGGGTTGATACTAAAATCTTAGGAAGAACACTTTTTATGTTGGGAAGTTTATCCTTCCTGTGAAGAACCAGCACCAAAACTTGAGCAAGACCTGTCAGTGAGGTTTGGTTTCTCCAGGTCACACATATGCAGGACTCTCTAGGTTTGCTTTGGAGGAACTCACCAGCTTGACTGAGTTGTTTAATAAACAAGCTTCTCCCTGCTGCTAATGAAACGTGTTTTTTCCCCCTGTTCCATAATTTTAATTGTCGTCTCAAATGCTGTTTCTCACACACGCTCTGCTCTCAACCTTGTTAAAATTAAGCATATAATCCCCTTTTAAAACACCATACTAAAATCACCATAGTAACATTACATCCAAGCTTTACAGATAAAACACACCACCAGTGAGGGATTTTTGGGTATCCCCAGCAGCTCAGTGTGGTGTATGGAAGTGGTTGCTCTGCTGACATTTAGATTTCAGGAGGATGATAGTACTTACACTGGCTAATTCTCAGACTACTGGAATGCTTTAAATATCTGTCTTTTTGTTCATCTTCATCACTTCATGTTTTTCCTTCCCTGTTTGGAATCCTCTGAAGGATTCTTTTTTCTAAGCTGGACAGTGACATCTTTCCCATCTGGATCCAGCTTTTATTTCTGCAAGTCTGTTTTTCCTCTGTTTCCTCTAGGCACTGTGTACTCTCCCACAGAAATTGTTTTTTGCATGTGGCATCACGGAAGAGAATATTTTAAGGCCTGTGACTGTTAGTTAAATGGCCTTGATTTTACCAGGGTTTTTGTTGCAGTTCGTAGGAGTGCCTTGTAAAGCTGCATGTCAATGCAAGTCAGATTTCTCAGTTCTCAGAAAACCTAAAAAAACCCTAGAACATGACCTAAAATAAGTCTTAATTTCCTATAATTTGAAATATTTTGGGTTGTATGAGAAAACATGCTAGTTGATAGTCAGAACCATTTTCTTTTAAAGATAAACTCATTTTTAGCATCCTCCCACACTTAAAAAATGGGAAAAAAACCCCACAAACCCCCCACTCCTCCCTCATCAAGCATATGGAAGGTTCTGGAGGGTGCATACTTTTTAGTTAATTTCTCAAAAAAACTGTGCTGAAAGAGGAAATGTTATAGGTTCAATGACTTGGATGTGATACTTGACACTGAGTTAGCAGTAATTTTTCTCTCTTGCTCTCTGTTTCCAGCCATGCCATTAACCAAGTTGGGCAGAACTTCACGTTTGTGCTCACAGACATTGACAGCAAGCAGAGGTTTGGATTCTGTCGCTTATCTTCGGGGGCCAAGAGCTGCTTCTGTATCTTAAGGTAGGTCTGTGGTTTGGCTTCTGGCTGACTGCAGGAGCAGTGTTTGACTTTGCAGTTACACTGCAATTACCATTTCCAGCTGTTCAGAATGATTTCCCTATCTGGTCCTCAAAGTCACTGCTCTTCTGCACAAGTGGTGCAAAATCCCTTGCACTTGGAGTTCCTCTGTAGATAACTGTATTTGTTTGTAGTCAACGTTCTGGAGTTAACAACGTGGAAAAAAAGTCTCTTTGCAGTAATTTGATATGACATAGCATGATGGCAGCTGTTATCTTTAGCTGTCACAACTGATCTTGTTAAGACATTTTGTAGACATTTGTATATGCAAGTTTTATTAACAAAGCATCTGTTGGTAACTGAGAAATGTCACTGATGCTCTCCACAGCCCCAAAGGTTGTATGTGTGAGCTTTCCTCTGTCCTGTTGAGGGTTTTGTGAAGTTTGGCATAATAAAGACTGTCAGTGGAAGCTGGAATTACGCATTTCACAGAAAATGGGCCAAGAGGCTCTATCAGAGTAGTTTTTGATAACCTCCCACAGCCATGTTGGAATACAGTCCAGAATTTTTTTCTGTATTTGCTGCAAGAAATGATGCCAATAAAATCAGTTTTGATGTCTACCAGTATTTCAGTTCCATTAAGAACTTCCATGGATTGAAGATTTTCGTGTGGCATCTGGTCTGTCTTGTTTTGAACAAATTTAAGAATTGCCTGCCTTCTACTTTCTGCTTTTTGTGTGTGTTCACGGGGAATTGGAAGTTTTGGAGCAGTGGCCCAGGTAAAGCCAGCCCAGAGGTGACTGGGGACAGCCAGGGAGGTGACAGCACAGTTGGGGCTGAAGCCTCACAAATGAGGACACTGCTCTGTGAGCAGCTGGAGACGTCTGTCAGGGCCAGCCCTGGCTGGCTTTGCACAGGACACAACCAGGGTGAGGACAGGGGAACTTGTCCTTGCCATGTGTGGGGCACCTCAGAGTGGGACCCTGGGGGTGTCTGACTGAATGTGCCCCCTCTGAAGCATTCCAGGGGGGACATTGCAAAATACAAGGTCACCTCTCCTTGCAGGGGACTGCACACAGCAATGCCGTGGAATGGGAGCTTAATATTTGGAGAAATTGTTGTGAAATCTACCCAAATTCCTAATGAATTGAGTGGGAGGCAGAGTGACAGGTGTTGCTCAGTATCTTCTTCCATTCTGTCTTGTCTGTGGCAGACACTCAGCTATTATTAGCTCTGGCAGTCCAGCAGCATGGACTGTATCCTGCAGGCAGGAAGGTGTTTCCCAGCTCTTCCCACAGAGCTGCTCCCCTGTACAGTCAGGTGCTGATTCCCTGAGTCTCATGTGGGCAGTGTCTGCTTACAGAAGGTAACTTTGCCTGATTAATGTCAAATTAAAGGAGAAACACAGTTTTAAAAAGAAAATCTGAATGAGGAATAGTCTGGGTCTTTTCTTGATCTCTCCTGGATAAGAGTTCTTTGCTGTCAGCTCCCTTATGTTGAGTAAGTGCCAAGAAGAAATGGAGGAGTTCTGTTGTAGTTAAATGCCTTCTGCTTCAACTCATAACCAAAAAAAAACCAATCACAGTGGATGAAATGGGACTCTTCACTTCCTTCCTGTTGCTTCTTTCTCCTGTGCACTGATGAGAGAAAGAAAGTTCATCATTAATGCAAGTTTTAGGGGATAATAAAGGTTGTAAATCTGCAATACATGAAATCACTTCCTCTATTCCCAGGACTGCAGCTCCCATTATTATGTGACTCTTCTCAGTGTCCTTTATGTACTAAAGGATGGCGCATGGTAAATGGGTGGGGAAAAACATGCTGAAGAATGTGAGAACAATAAGTAAAAGCAAATGGGGATGAAAAGATGTTTGTTTAATTGTTTTTAAATTACAGATTGGATGGCAGCAAGCTTCCTTGCTATGCTCAGCAACAGTGTAAGAGCTAAGTGATGGTGTTTATTACTAGAGGTGCTATTCACATGCTTATCGGGGATTTTATAGGTGTGGCTGTGGTAAAATGCTTTGGAGGTGGAAAATCATCACATGTTTAAATTAGTTATTGAAGAGGAACAGCAGAAAAAGGAAATTCTTTTCTCTCAGAGAGTGCTTTAAAAAATTTCTGCAGCGTTCTGGAAGCAAAGTTGGAAGCTGACCCAGTACTCGAGGGCCAGAAGTCAGGGGCTGGACTTGAGCTTTGAAGTGACCCAGAGGCTTTTCCCTGTGGTTGCAGAGCACAGCGAGGCGCCTCTTGGAGTTCAGTAGCAGTGGGGTTATCCTATGGCCAGCAGAGAGGCAATTCCATTTGGCAGGGAATGGCTTTGACTATTTTAACCCATACTGCTTAGAAATCTGCCTTTCAGGTAGTTACCGCAGCGTTTTTCCTGCTGTAGTAGCTCACATAGATTGATGAACTCTCTGATACCTTTGAAACCTGCTTTTCTGGGTGTTCTGTGGTTGTCTTTAATGTAGAGCTACTCTAGTCAGTGTCGAACCTGCCTCTCTTCTTCGGGTTCCTCTTCCCTGCCCCGATTTTGGGGCTCGCGGTGAAGCTGCGGGGCCCGGCTGGGGTGACCCTGGTGAGCGGCTGCGCTGCGGCGGCGGCGCCAGCAGAGGGCGCGCGGGGGCGCAGGTACGGCCCAGGTGGGGCCCGGACCCCGCTGGGGCTGGGGGGGAGCCCGGGTGAGAGACAGAGCCGGAGAGTTTGGGGGGGAGCCCGGGTGAGAGACAGAGCCGGAGAGTTTGGGGGGGAGCCCGGGTGAGAGACAGAGCCGGAGAGTTTGGGGGGGAGCCCGGGTGAGAGACAGAGCCGGAGAGTTTGGGGGGGAGCCCGGGTGAGAGACAGAGCCGGAGAGTTTGGGGGGGAGCCCGGGTGAGAGACAGAGCCGGAGAGTTTGGGGGGGAGCCCGGGTGAGAGACAGAGCCGGAGAGTTTGGGGGGGAGCCCGGGTGAGAGACAGAGCCGGAGAGTTTGGGGGGGAGCCCGGGTGAGAGACAGAGCCGGAGAGTTTGGGGGGGAGCCCGGGTGAGAGACAGAGCCGGAGAGTTTGGGGGGGAGCCCGGGTGAGAGACAGAGCCGGAGAGTTTGGGGGGGAGCCCGGGTGAGAGACAGAGCCGGAGAGTTTGGGGGGGAGCCCGGGTGAGAGACAGAGCCGGAGAGTTTGGGGGGGAGCCCGGGTGAGAGACAGAGCCGGAGAGTTTGGGGGGGAGCCCGGGTGAGAGACAGAGCCGGAGAGTTTGGGGGGGAGCCCGGGTGAGAGACAGAGCCGGAGAGTTTGGGGGGAGCCCCAGTGAGGGACAGAGCCGGAGAGTTTGGGGGGAGCCCGGGTGAGAGACAGAGCCGGAGAGTTTGGGGGGAGCCCCAGTGAGGGACAGAGCCGGAGAGTTTGGGGGGAGCCCGGGTGAGAGACAGAGCCGGAGAGTTTGGGGGGAGCCCCAGTGAGGGACAGAGCCGGAGAGTTTGGGGGGAGCCCGGGTGAGAGACAGAGCCGGAGAGTTTGGGGGGAGCCCCAGTGAGGGACAGAGCCGGAGAGTTTGGGGGGAGCCCGGGTGAGAGACAGAGCCGGAGAGTTTGGGGGGAGCCCCAGTGAGGGACAGAGCCGGAGAGTTTGGGGGGAGCCCGGGTGAGAGACAGAGCCGGAGAGTTTGGGGGGAGCCCCAGTGAGGGACAGAGCCGGAGAGTTTGGGGGGGAGCCCGGGTGAGAGACAGACCCCGCTGGGGCTGGGGGTGAGCCCAGGTGAGCAGTGGACCCGCAGGTTCTCGTGGCACACACCTGCATCTCCCAGGGAAACTGGAATTCCAGACTACCTTTTGCAATGCAATGTGGTATTAAAACATAAAATGTGCTTTTGAATTGCTTTCTTTACAGTAGAGTAAGAGGTGATGTCCAGTCATCAAATTCTGCATTCTAATTTGGGAATTTCACAATCTTTTCTTTCTAAGACTTTATTTAAGGATTTCAGGATTTCAGCTGCAATGGGATAAATCCAAATGGATGTACATTAAGAGGCTGAATTTTTATTGTTTCACTCTAATTTTGCATCAGATTTCACATGGGCTTTTGAGGGAGAACAGTGTAGATAGTTCTGGATTTCGTGAAGAGCTCTGGTCTTTTATTTAAAAAGAAAACAAAAGCAAACCCATGTTTCTGTAGTTTTGCTTTGGTTCACAAACTTCCTGGGCAAAGTTACTGGTTTGCAAAGGTCCCGTGTGCGACTCTGATTTCAGTTTTACTGAATTTGATGGTTTTGGTGGGTATTCAGGTTTTGTACCCAAACTGAAATCATTCTTTTGAAGTGAAATGCAGAAACATTTGTGTGGAAATCCCTCTCGGCCAAAATAGCTGAGCTTTGCACCACTCTTTTTCTAAGATAAAAAGAAATGAATCCATAATAGTTTGTGACAGATGGCAGAAAATGTAACTAACTGAATGTGATTCTGTATGGAGTTATTTGAGGTTTTTGGTGTGATTTGTTGTGAGTTCCTCTCCTCCCCCCTTTCCTTCCCTTTGATTGCAGTCTTTGTCCATTTATTCTTAGGACAGAATAAGATTTCTGAGCAGGGGCCTCTCTTGTGGTGCAAAGTGAGAATTGTTTTTAATTGAGCAGAAACATGTGGAAGGATCAGGAATATCTCAAGGGATTACAGAAAAATTCCAAATTTGTACTACTTACAGCTTGTGTTTAGAGCAGGGTCTGCTGGGAATAAATGTTAGTTAGTGTGACCTGTGACCTTAAAAACTGTTGACATGGATTTCAGCCAGAAACTGGCCACAGAACTCCTTTGTTAGGCTCATTCATAGCTCCTTGAAAACTCCAGTCAGTGAAAGTTGCCAGCTCAAATCTAAGGAAAGCAGAGCCTTTTTTTTTTCTTTTTTCTTTTTTTTTTTTTTTTTTTTTTTTTTTTTTTTTTCCCATGCTTTGGAAACAGTGGCCGCCCCTTAACCAGCAAGACTTCTTTAATAGGGCTGCAGGGCCGGGCCCTGATTGGAACTGACAGCTTCCTGGCCCGGGCGTGCCAACTGGCAGGGCCCTGAGCCATGGGACAGACAGACAGCGCCGGGGGCTGCCCTGCCCTGCCCGGAGCCCCGGGCAGTGCCCACCCGCCCCGCCGGGACCTGCTGGGCAGAGCCCGGCCCCACAGCCCTGCCGGGACCTGCTGTGGGGGAGGAGATGGAGTGCTTGTGGTGGGGCTTGTTTTATAGTAATTGTCCTGTTGTCTTCTAGAATTTTCCCTTTTCGCTGATTTGGCCAAAAGCCACAGAAGAATATTGGTGCTTGGGGGAGAGAATGCGTTTTGATTTTAGAATTTGGACATTATCGTAAAATGGGGCTGTATTGCACTTTGAAAAGCCTCATTATCACACCATGAAAGGGTTAAATTTACAAAACCTCTTTTATGTGCACTCACTTCAAGTTTTTCCACTTGCTGGGTTCCGTGTGTCTTCAGCAGATTCTACGGTGGGATTCAGTATTTGGCTGCACGAAGGCTCACCTGCCTTAAATTGTACTTTTCACCACCCCATCAGTGGGTTCATTTATTTACCATGACACTTTCTGCTGTGTCTCAACTGTGATGTGAGATCCCACAGATTCAATATTCTTTGAACAATCTGCACTGTTAAAACACCCAAATATTGGAGTTTAGATTCAGGTGCTTTTTAAAGGCTCGATTTCCTACACGTGTACACAATGTAAGGCTGATCTGTCTGTCGGAATATCTTCTGTGGGATTTTTTTCAGAAGTGGAATAGTGGGTGCAGAGGGGAGGAGCTGCATTCCTGAGCAGCTGAAATAATGTGGATTTCACTGGATTTCACCCCCTTCTCCAGAGGTGACCTGGCTGCCTTCGTGCACGTACCAGGAACACTTTGTTCTTGTTAGTGAGCCAGGTTGGAGTCATTCAGCTCAACAAAAGCTTGAGCCTATAGAAATTCTTTAATAACCCATGAAAATTATTAAATACTTAAATTGGAAAGATGGATATATTGTTGTTCTAGAATGTTCTGTAGCTGTTGTTTGAGAAGGAGGATTTACAGGTGAATAAGGAAGGATGTCCCATCCTCACCGGGTCTGGATGGAAGTTTGGAACAGGAAAGGGCACAGATTTGTGATGCATTCTTTGAACTGGTGTTAATAGGAATGTTCTTCTGTGCAGTGTACAGACCCTGCATTAACAAGGATTTTAGTGTATTTAGGAGCAATCTGGTACATGGGAAGGCTGAGCCTTCGAATTCTTCTTGTTAACTAAAAATTCTTACCTGATTTACAGTGGCTTCATGCTTTGTGTTTTTCCTTTGCATACATGAAGTAAATTAATAGGATCACCGTTTGGGGCTTGGTGAGAAGGTAGTTACACTGCGCTTTTTGGAATGAATTGAAAGATGGGGAAGGGACCCAGCACAGAGAACAAGGAGGAGCTGGGACTGCTGGGTTCCATTAGTGACAGAAGCCGTGAGTGCTCCTGGAGTACTTTTGCTCGGGCAGGCTGAGGTAAGTAGGTTTTGGGTGCTTTTTCTTGGTAAGGCTTCACTTAATTCAGTGCAGTCTGTGTGAGATCAATACTTTTATTCATTTATATAATTTAAATTTATAATTACTATTTAAAAGAAGTTTACATATCATACACATTTTTGAAAGGAAAGAAAGAGAACTGACAATAAAACTGGGCTGTCCTACAACAGAGGAAGAATTCCTTTCGCTAGTTGAAAGTTGTAATTACAAGTCAAAGCTGCAAGCAGTGACTGTATATAACCCTTGTCAGACACAGCCTTAAAAAAAACCCCAAACAAAAAAACCCCTCCATCCCTCTCTCTCCATTTAAATCCCTTTAACTTGGTTTCTTTCCTTCCCCTTTTTGCTGTTAGATTTCTGTGTAGACACAAAAAATGTTACTGATTAATTATGTAGGAAAAAAGTCCAATCTTTATTTTCTGAGGATTTACTATAGTCGTATGTTGAATAAAATGGTAATAAGTGAAATCAGTGTTTTGCTTCCATATGTATCTATATGATACTTTGAAGCCTTGCAGAAGATGTTTGGTAATGGCTGGAAATGCTTGGAACACTTTTTGGACAGTCTGTTTGGTCCTTGAGGTGTATCGACCCTGGAATCCCTGGTCTACTTAAAATGCTTGGGAGATGAAAGCAAATGGCAAACTGCTTCTGTTAGACGTGGCAAAGGCCACAAAATACATGTATAAATCATGGGCAATTGGATCTCTGATTCAACACTACAACAGAATTGTACCTAATAAAAATGTTGCTGTTGAGCCTCTGATGCCTTCATAGATTTTTTTTTCATTATTATTTTTTTAGCAGTGCCTTCAGCACTTGCGCTGTCAGTGAGAGCTGGAGAGCAGAGGTTCCTCAGTTCCTTTGCATGGGCCTTTCAGAGAAAAGAGGAGAGGGCAGGCAGGACTCGGAGCTGCAGCCTGACCTTCTTTCACAGAAACTGGAGTTCCTTACAAGCTGTAACTGCAGCAAACCAGGGCGACTCTCTGTGCTGGGTGACAGGAAATTGAGCTGAAGTGGCTCAGAAAACGTGCGAACGCCCCGAGTGCGTGTGCAGGGCCGGAGGGGCTCCGGGTGCTGCAGGCATTCTGCCTTAACTTGACATGTTTATAAAACAGTTTACATCTCAAAAGTTTAGGGTTTTTACCCCTGCTGATTCACTTTAACAGACACTGGCTCTTATTTTCAGTTGCTTGTCAGAATATATATGGAAAAGTGATGAACCTAGTGAAGAGGGAGCTTGACATCAATTAAATTCAGCTATCTGCTTTGTGTTTCTTCTTCCTGATACACTGTCTCCAGTATAGCTTTTCCAAACTTCCTGTGGTTTTTCCATTATTGTCCTTACAAGTTCTACAAGATAGAGATGAGCTATTTGAAACTACTGTTCCAGGAAAAGAAGAATAGAATTTTGTGTTACATCTGCTCATTTGTTGTCTTCCATTTTCATCTCTGCCATTAACCATTTTGTAGACTCCAGAAACTTCTTTCAGAAAGTCTGTAAGGCCTAGTATCTTCTCTTGCTCAAGTATCTTTAAATAAGATAATGGTAATTTAAATAAGCTAACAATGCCTTATGGCTGGAGTAGGGGATGTGAAGTCTTTGCTGCAGAGGCTTTACTCTGTGTGATTAGCTGGTGATGATGTTTGAATCAGAAGCTCCCCTCTGTTTCTATAATTTTTTTCTCTTACTGTCCACTAGAAACAGAAATTATTTATGTCCATCTAGCGAGTTTGAAGTTTTATCTGCAGGCATGGCTGGCTGCACTCAGATGCTGAGTGTGTAAGAGGTTACTTGGCTGGTATTAGGAAGATGTTTTTTCCCGCAGAACTTCCTAGATAAACTGGACCTGCTCATTGGTAAGTGCAGCCATGAACTATACAAAAAAAATGATATGTCCTGGGAAGTATTGATATTGGAAATAAATATTAAAAGTCAAATTTTCAATAGTCAAACGTAAGTCTCTCCCTACTTGTAAATCACAGGTTGCAAAGAATGCCCGTACAGTGCTTGGCATCGGAGTAAAGATGCTGATTTTGTGCTCCACTGTGTATGTGCATGTACACATCATTATTCTTAGTTGAAAGTTGAAGTGTTGTCCTTTAACGCTGGTGTTTATTTATTTCCGTGTTGATTTTGGTACCAAGGCTGAGCTGTGTACTTGCATTAATGTTGTAGTGGGATAAAGTTATCCCACTTGTGAGTTAGTAGCAGCCAGAAGTACAGGGAGTTGTTTACAGAGAGCCCATCGATTCTGCCTTTCTGTGGAAGCATTCAAGCAGCAAGCCCTGCACAGTCTGTTTGGCACAGTAGCCGCTCTCAGCTGGCCCCGTGCCCTCCTGCTGTTAGGCAGGGCAGAGGATGTGCCAGATCCCGCCTTGTGCCGGAGCAGAGCCTGCCTGCAAATCTGCTTGTAGTTAGCCTGGGGCCTTTTGGCAGCACTCTACAGCCGATTGATTTAGTTGCAATCCTTTTTCCTTAATATTTTCCATCTGGCCAACAATGACCTATAACGACAGACACAAAACAGAGTTTGAATTATGAGCAGCGTAATTGTGCAAATGCTTCCAAATCTCGCTCTGGAACCTGCAGCGATGGGCGCTGCTGCCGCGCGGCCGCGGGGTTTGTTCCGCGGTGCTGCTGCAAAAGGAGAGGCCTTGGAGCTCTCCAGTTCGGGCTGTGTCCCAGAGAAATGCACATTCCAGTTAAACTCGGAGTGTCTTCCATTCTTGCTTTTCCCTGCTTTCTGTTGGTCCTGAGCTCGCAGCCTCAGCTTCCTCACGCTCCCCTCACACACACCGCCAGGGCCAAACCCTCCTGTGGGGCCTGGAGCCAGCGGGACAGGGGCATCCCGGAGCAGGGCTGGGGCAGGCAGGGCAAGGAATGGGAGTATGGAAACGCTCCAGGACACGCAGCAGCAGGTGTGGGGGCTTGCACTGCCGGGGATGTTCCGAGCTCCCCGACCTGCAGCCATGCTTTCCAGAGGGAGCTGCTTCCAGAGCTGGGCCATTTGTCAGCTCTCCCAGTTCTGGACAAGCAGAATTATTGCTTCCATTCCAGTGATCCCGAATGCTTCTAGTCCTCTGTGTCTTTAAAGTCAGTATCCTTGAAGAAAACTTGTGAGCTTGTGCAGTTCCACACATTCCAGCAGTCCTGGCCCTGAAAGCTTTACCGTGTGCAGTTTGCCACCTTCTCCTGGGAATGCTTTGGGGTGCAAAAGGATTCATGTTTTTTTCCAGTGGTGGCAATAAATCATGCACAGACTCTTAGTGGTCTTGTTGGTCATAATATTTACAGGAAAATGAGAAATCAGTTGAACTGGAGAAGGCTCCTGGGTGTATTCACATTCACACTGGCTACAGGCCTTAGAGACCTGAGACCCAGGATCCCTAAATACAAACCCCCCCTCCCCCCTTTCTTCTCCTCTTCCCTCTACATGGCCAATCCAGGGCAATACTTATTCTACTGACTTATAGTAAATGTGAAGAATAGTGAAGGTATGTCAAAGGAAGTTTATTGCAGATTTTGTTGAAGCTTTAATCTTGACTGCAAGTCAAAACACTTTTGTAAAATATCAGTGAGAAGGATCACAACAAAAATGTCAAGTGTTAGTAATGTATCACTACTGGTGGAATTGGATAAAGCTGAGAGTACTACATTCAGTCCAGCTACTTCACTGGTCTTGCCTTCTGACCAGAAACCAATTTTACTTAATTAATTAGGCCTTCGTGTCGCGCCTTCTTTCGTTGCTGAACAACTGTAACAGAAGTAATTAAATCATGTCACTTTTTATTACCTTTGGCCCTGGCTGACTGGCTTGGAAACTTCATCTTAGAGCTAATACAAACTGAATTAGTGCATCACCTTGGGGAAAACCCCCTCCCTGGCATCAAAAAAGCAGGGAGGAAGTAGTTAAAGTACAAGATGGATAGATCCTCTCTTCCCCAAATGGATCATTTTTGGGTTGCTGTCTGAAGGCTTACAAATGCATCTGTCAGGAGCGAGAGCATCCTGTCCCTGCTGACAGATGTGTACAACATTCCCAATGAGATTACATGGCAACTTCCTCCTTCCAACCTGGAGCTGTGGCAGAGCCCTCAGGTTATGCAGAGGTAATTGGAGACGCTGGGGCTGCTGAGAGGCGGAACTGCCGAGAAAAGCTGCTGGAGTAACTTGTGCGTATTGTTCCAATAGGAGCCGTGATCCAGGCACTCTGTAATCACGGGAGAGAGGCTTTGTGTGGCTTCCTAGAGGCAGAGTTCCCTGGGCTGTGCGGGGAGCCCAAATAAAACCCCTCATTTGTAACCCTGGCTGTTTATGAACGTGCTTGATAAGGGACAGATCTTCCTCCACACTGAGCGAGCATTACCTGCAGTAACTTTCCTCAGTGTGTTTCAGAATTTATTAGTGTTTGAGTATTCAGAGAATAAAATGATTGTGGGCAATTTCCTGTTTTAATCTTTTGCTTAAGCTGATAGTTAGACAAGAAATCTCATAAATAAAAATTGGGCTTGCTGGCCAGGAAACAGGCCAGAAAGACTTTTCTGTTAATTTATGTGTCATATATTTTCAGGAATTCTGTGGACGGGTTCATCGATGGTGTTTCTGCAGGTGAAAAGTCAAGTACTATCATTTTGTGTGCTTATTTTTTCATCTGAATTTTTGCTGTGAATCCTAAACCATAAACATAAACAATCTGCACTCAAATATCAGACCCTGACTTGATCTTTATAGCCTTCCTATTGACACCTTGCTCTGCAAGTACTTGTTTGCTGTAAGTAAGGTGATTTTTATGTGCCTCGCCCGGTCCCTTGCATTCTCAAATTATCAGTTGCAAGTACCACAGTGCTGACATAATCATGAATTTTTCACTTGGCTCTTTCAGCTCTGCTTGGGTTTGAGTTTAACTTTTGTGACTTCCTACCAACTTTGGTTATTGTTAGGAGCCATGTGTACTCTCTCTGAGCGTGTGAATATTTCTTCACTGTGATGAAGCTCCCTCCATGTGAAGGAACTGTAAAACCCCTTGCTTCACTTAACTTTGTTTCTTGCCAGTAGGGAACAAAAGTGGTTTGGGGAGTGCAGAAGAGGGGTACCTGTAATTGATTTCTCCTCTGTTACTGAAATATACTCATTCCCTACCCCAATGTTCTCTGTAGTTAATTTACCAAAATGCAGGGACTCACCATTGTGTCTCAGAACTCACAGGTATCACAAATACACACCTGATGCTCAGCTTTGACTTTTCAATACGTGGCAAATCCCTTTAGCAGCTGAGCACAGCTGCCTGCTGTGCAGTGGGGCTCTTGAACACAGAGGTGTGTAAATTTTTTCTTCCCTTTAGGGATTTATCTGCGTTACAGATGGTGACACAAACTCTGTCCCAGAGTGGCTTTGGAGCTCACTGCAGCACGTGCCAGAGCATGGGGCCTGGTGGCTGGGAGGGAGCACTTTTGATTTATAATAAAAAGTTCATAATGCTACTGAAATTTCAGCTGAAACTTAGTACTAGAGGGCATAGCTTGACAAGCACATATGATTGGAGTCAGTAATGAAAAGGAGCTGTTTCTCTGGTCAAGGAAAAAGGGTTAATTTGCATTGGGATGAAAAGGCTGTTCAGGATCTACTATTTCAACCTGTGATAGACTTAACAGCAGGCTTTGATCCCCAAATGAAATGTGATGGATTTCAACTGATGCCAGATGTCTCAAACCTAGTGGGATCTCTGATTGTCTGCCACATCTAGAATTCTCTCTTCCAGCACTTTCATGTGTGCTTTTAAACGTGATTTGAGAAGAGAGATTCCTTGACAAGCTAAGCCTTTGGAATCCTCTCTCTGTGTTGTCACTTTGGTGGGGATCTTGAGGCTCCCATGTTGTCTAGTGCATCCTGCTTTTTAAAACCCAGCTTCGTGTGCCAAACTGCTCTAACTCCTTTATGACCAATTTTTTTAAAGTCCATGTTATTTAGAGCCAGTATCATCTGTAACTTTTCTCAGTTTAAGGCTGTTCTCTACCCTCTTCATATTTGTTATTTAGAGCATTTTACCCTGGCTGAGTAAAACCATTGGTCAATGTGTTTCTGTCAGTATTAAAGGGGACATAATTGTTGACTTTTTTACTCCAAGGATATCTCGTTGCATTTCATAAATCTCATTACAGAGTGCCAAGCCCTTCAGCATGCCCATTTTCTCACCCAGTGGGTTTTTTGGGATATCCTTTGCCAAAGGATAGTAAGAGCATACAGACATAATGGTCAGTGTGTGCTGTAAATGCAAATGTTTTTATTTATGTACCTTTATTTCCTGTCACTACTTCAGTCCTTTGCTCTCAAACATGTTTGAGAAGTTTCTTTGTTGATCTTAAACTAAAAAACTCCAAAGATCTACAAGTTTCTTTTCTGAAAAGGAATGAGACACCCTATGATTGTGAATAATCTACCAGAGGGAAAACGGACAGTCCCAACAACAGACCAGGCCACAAAGATACTTCTGAAATAAATTGAACGCAAAATAGTCTATCATAAAATCCAATAAGCTTTCTGAAATTTAGGAGTGATTAGTAATTCACAAGGAGAAAGCTTGACTTTGGAAGGTACTTCAAATTTTGCACATTCTAAGCCACGCTGTGTTTGTGTCTGTGAACATCCAGTCCCTTGTACGGAGCAGAGGGTGGTGGTTCTGGCCCTGGGAGCCAGAAGGTGTGGGATTCCTGCTTCCCAGGGTGATCTGTAGTGCTGCAGGCTCCTAAAACCCATTGGGTTTGGATGAAGTGTTTTCCAGTGAAAGTCCAAGGCACGTTTTTCATGAAAAAACTGTTTATTTTTCAGACTGTAACATGAAGTTGTTTTATCCCTTCTCCACGAGAGGCCGGGAGGTGGCTGTGGGTGCTGCATGGTGCCACACACTGTCATGCTAAACTCCTCTGAATTCCTTCTATTTACAGAAATTCCACAGTGCAGCTGCACTGGACTCCTTTTCCCCCCGAGGTTTTAGAGTGACCACAAAGAGCCCGGGAAGGGTGACAGCTTTGTGCCACTCAGCCTGCAGTTCCCATTGCCATGTCCCAATTAAATGGCAGTGCAGGAACAAAAGCCCCTCGGAACGGGCATCTCGAACTGCCCTGGCACTTCTTAGCTTGACTAAAATGTAAAATTGTTACATCATAAATCTCTTTGTTGCAGTTTCTGGCTCGTGTTGTTCTGGGGGCATTCAGCTCCCCTGAGCTCCTTTGTGAGCTGCAGCTCCAGGGCTGCGGGAGCTCTCTGGGCAGGGCTGGGCTCAGTGCTGGCATTTAGGGAACTTGGGAGGCTTTGTGCGACGGAGACTTGCTGTAACTGCTCAGACATGGTCACACTGTGCAGGAAAACAGGAAAGGGGATGTTTTAATTGACTTTTATTGTTAATACACAATGGCAAGTCAGCAAAGTAAGCACTTGCTGTTGACAACTATTTATTAAGATGCTCCATAAGATGAGATCCAGTTCTGTGGGGTTTATGACTTCTAAAATATGTACATGAGTCATGCTTAAGCTGCATAACTTTCAGCTGAATCATGGAAGGATCACTCATGGGTAATAATCAAAGGGAAGTTTATTACAGAATTGGGGAAAATGCAGGAAGAGAAGAAATCCTGTGGGAGCAAGGAGAGGCAAGGGTGCAGCTGGCTTTGTGCACTGGCAGGGGCACTTACAGTGGGGCAGGTCTGAATCAGGCAAAAGTGAAATAAATAAATAAAAAGCTGATGTTCAGAGGAGGCTGTTGGCTGCTCCCGCGGAAGGTAAGGCTGCATCTCATCCACATGCACAGGGGTTGCTATGGAGATTTGGGGTGTCTGTGCTTAAGCTGGTAAGTGTGAGAAGGTGTCAATAGACGGAGTCTAGAGCAGAGAATAACAGGCACTGAGGTCCATGAGGTGTAGGGAAGACACTGGAACAGAGAAACGGCTGAACTGGGAATTTAGCCCATGGAAATTCCCAAATGAGCCTAGAGATGCCGTGGCTCTTTCAAATGCATTTTGTAAAGATGCTGGAAACACTGGGTGATGGAAGGAAAAGAAGGTGGGGAAAAAATGTAATAGTGTATTCCTGCGAGGAAAATAATAGCGTGTGGAGAGTCATCCCTCTCTTGAGCAGAGAAAAGGGATTCATTTTAACAATTTGTAGTTTAATGTCATTTTACTTCATCTTAACTGTTAAAAATTAAGGTGAAATTTAGAAATAATTAAAAAGGGAAATTAATACTTCTAATGAAGGGAAGGAAAAGGTGTTCTGATAATGTGTTTTTGCTATTTAAAATCATGTTTGCATAGAACCCCTGAAGAGCATTGTGTCTTGGCAAACATAACTTAGTTCATCATCAGAACCACTGCTAACTTAAAATAGAACATGATTCCATGATTAGGAATAATGCTGGCTGGGGGGAGAATCAGTAGTTGCCAGGTACAGGAGGATGGAAAGAAGCAATATTTGGTTTAAGTATAAATTGCAGAGTTTTATCTTTAAATGCAAGAAGTGCTAAGGTAACAAGTCACCAGGAGACTGGAGCAATTTTTGATATATTTTCCATCCTTGCATTTTTTCAAACACGGTATTGGGATTATCCACAAAGATCCTTCTGAGTTCCTGCTGAGGATCTGTCGTTTGTCCTGCAGGAATTGACAGGCACTGTGAGTCAGAAAATGTGTTCTGCTTCACCAGGAACCTTTTCTGGGTTCATACATTGAGGTGAAAAATGGCAGTAGTAATAGTAATAATAATAATAATAATAATAAGCGATTCCATCTCTTTTTTCAATCTGCTGATTCTTACTTGGGATTTTCAACTCCCTCCTTACTGTGCTGGAGTTGGGCTGTTGGGTACAGTGGAGGGGACACAGGGAGAGGTGCAGGTGCCCCTGAGGCACAGGTGGCTCCTGTTGCAGGGTGTCACCCTGCTGGGCTCCGCGGTGACACCGCTGCCACTGCCAAGGACCTGGGCACCCGGCTGGGAGTTGTTATTTGTTGTTTTCTGTTCTTCAGAGTCCGTGAACTGAAGCACTGGGTGTTTTAGTGGCACATGCACAAGTCGTGCTGGCAGAAGAAGCATTTGGCCTGAATTTCCTCTTCCTTACACTTTTGTCAGTGAAGTTAGTGATGGTGCATCTATAGTTCATGTAATAACTGAGGTCATGGTTGCGTTCTGTGTTCTAGGTCACTGTAGATTACTGTACTGAGCAAAAAGGTCAAGATTTGGGAGCTCCTTGAAACCAATCCTGGCTAATACAGACAGATTTTGTAAGCCTGTCACCACAGAGAAGTGTGCCCATCTGCAAAATGGAAATGACTGTTCTGTTTTGCAAGGGAGATGGCAGTTGGTTATGCTGTTATCAAAATATATATAGTATGTGTTATAAATAAATACATGTTAAAAATTCCACTTCTGATCTGTGTGAATGGAAGGAGTAAAAGTTATGTGTGCTTGCAACTCAGTCTAGGAGGAGATGCTGCCTGAAATGTGTTGATGTCAGACTAGTTACTGAATCCCATTAATTTCAAATGCGAGCTGTACCTGAGTGCAGCTCAGCCTGTGCACGGCCCAGGAGCTGCTCTGATGCTCTGGGAATTGTGTGAACCAAGGTGGGACTTCACAGGTTCAGAGGAAACCAAAGATGCCACCGGTACCTTTCCACAAGTGCTGGCTCTGCTTTTTCATGGTGTCAGCACACCAGTAAATGGAATGTTGGAGCTGGCAACGTTAAAAATTAGTTTTATAAACAGTTGCTATGGTAATTGGCAAATCTTCATAAATCATTTGAAAAGGTCCCCCTTGCCACTGGGCCTTGCTGCTGCTGCACTGGAACATGGAGCGTTTTTGCTGACGAAGTTCCCAAACCCTGGAGTGCTCCCTGGGAGCTGGGTTTGATGAGTTCAGCATTCCCAGGTTGGTTGTCCTGCTATTGCGTCCTCCTTCCTGGTTGCCTGCTACAAGTAACACTGGAAAGTCTCTCCTTTTTTAAGCTGACTTCACTGGAGTAGATAAAGGATTGCTGTGACACATGTAAGTAATGATGTTTTGTGCTTTCGAGGAACCACCAGGAAGGTGCTGACAGGTGAGTCAGTGACCGAGGTGCTGTGCAGCCCTGCAGGGAGTTTGGGCAGGCCTGGCTGGGCCAGGAGCAGCTTTCCTGGCTGGGGCAGTGCCCCTCGCTGCAGGAGGCACCCCGGCTTCAGAGAGAGAGCTCAGCAGAGCTCCACACCCAGCTCTCAGCTCAGACAAGCCCCAGCTGATGAGGCTTCGCTTTCACTCTCAGGGCTTGTGGCAGATCTGTCTCTGTTAGGGTGAGGAAACTGAAAATGGGGGTAAAGCTAAAAAAAGAGCTGAAATTTCAGATTGCCCCTTTATTTTTGTTTACTCTTCAACCCCGATCTGATTTATGCTCATTGGAGTCTTTGAACTTCAGCTCTGCTGGGTGCTGTGCTGTCCCTGGCTGGTTTGATGTTGCTGGGAGGGGCTGCTCCCCTCTCCGGGCTCTGGGCAATCTCACTGCAGAGCGCTTCCCTTCCTTTGCTTAACCTCTGACCTGTGAAAACAAGAGTTAATCAAAAGTTCTGAGGTAGCTAAGAGGAAGGGGAAGTGTTTGGTTACAAATTAAATATGAGCAAGTCATAAGCCATAAATCTTCAGTAGTGCTACCAGTTGTGCTACTTAAGGTCCACACGGTACAGAAAGTTTTGGGTTATAAACTCAGCCTCTGTTTCTTTGGAGGGGTGTTTAAAGGCTGCCTTGAGGATTTGCTTTTATAAGAGAAAAAAAATCCACTTTTTTTTTTCTTTTTTCCTTTTCACAAACATCTAGAAACAAATTCAGATAACTGTATTTCTTGAAGGATTTTTTAGGTTTTTTCAACTTTAACTGGTCACAATTTGGTCTAATAAAAGCAGAACTGTTTTATTCTTGAGTAGTCAACACATGGAATAAGTGATGAAGTAAAAGTATTGAAGATGGCAGGATAAATTAGCTTTCTAATGTGTCCAGAAATTTTGGGTTGAGAGAGTTCCTGAATTGTGCAGTGACAATGGAGGGAGGTGAAAACTGAAGTGAGGTTGTCTGCATAACTTACACAATTTTGTGGTGGGTTTGTCTTAGTTTGTCTTGCCCCTCTCTTGAGCAAGAGCCACATAGATCCCCATGTGTTGTGTAGTGCTGAGTTCTGCTGCAAATACCAGCTCATTTCCTGAGATGCCAAACTGTGACACTGTCCTCAAAATGGGAAGTTATCCTCAAAATAGAAAAAGAAGCAGTTGTGGTGAGATGCTAACCCATCATTTGGAAAACGAGGAGGAGTGAATGTTAAAAAAAGGACAATAGGTTCATCAGAGGATACTGGTGAAGAGAAGGGAAAGCCAGGGAGTCACAAGTGTAGCAGAAATGGGGCTGGATCTTTTTCTGTGTGGAGGGTTTGCTGATGTTTTGACATTGTGTGAATATGAGACTTATCTGGGCTGTTTTTATTAGAATCATAGAGGCTCTTTCCTAGGTACTGAGTAAAAGATTTCAGATTGGTTTGGGCTGGAGTATCCTCCTGGCTGGAGCCTACAGGTGTGTCCTGTTGGGTGTGTGATGGTAGCAAAGAAACGCCCTGGAAGCTGCAGGGAGAGTCGGCAGTGAGCACAGGGCACCTGAGGGGTGGGGAAGCTCTAAAGGACACCCAGGACCTGCCCTGGTTTGGGGGCTCAGCATTGCCCCCTCGGCTCCCTGCTCTGGCTCCCCTGGGCCCAGGGAGGTGGAGGCCTGGGGGAACCTGCTTTTGTTTTCCTCTTTTACAAGACATGATACACAGACATTAGAAACACAGTAATGGTTTTAAGGATTCTCATTTTAACTCTGGAAATGTATTTTTCCAGCTGAGTCCCTGAACGATTAAGTAGAACTTTTAATGGTGCCTCCCTGGAAGGAGCTTTGGTTTCCCACTGCCGGGGAGCTTTCTGCCTTCCTGCTTTTCTGACTTCTCAAACTGTTTTGATAGATGCCTTGCACGGATTTGTTTACCAGGTTCTTAATCTCTACTTAGCAGATATGTTTAGAGAGGATTTCTTGTTACTCTTGTAATGGCTTTTAACTCTGCTGAAGTTTATTTAACTAAACAGAAAGAAAGAAACTTATCTTCTACCTAATCCTTCTGGATTGTTTACAATATAATGCCAAACTTAAATGCTGTTTAAAGTGGTAATTGTCTGTCTTTCTGCTCTATTCGAATACACACTTTGTAAAGATGGTTAGAGTGTATTAATTTAAACGATAATGCTGTCATATAACATGAAAAGTTAAGTTGCTTATCAGTATATTTTGATAAGCTACTTACATTTTACAGTAGCATTTGCAGGCTTCAAACAAACGCTAATGATGGAGTGCCAGTCACTTTGTCTGTCTCATAGAGAGCTTCTCACCTCATTTATCACCAGAGCTGCACAGCTAGGGACCACAGGGCACTCCATTCCTTACAGCTGTCAGGATGTAGTCATATTTTATAAAAACTTTAAATCCTGTCTAACTATATCAAAATAGACTCCATTTGCTTCAGAAAGCAGCTGTGATTAAAGAGCATCACTGCCTGGCTTTGCATTCACCGCACCCGAGGGAAATTCCTCACTGGTGTTGAAAAAGGGATTGAAATAAAGAAAAACAGGGCACAGAATCCTACCAAAGCTGCAGTGAGAAGGAACATCCTCGCTGTCCTACCTTATGGAACAGAGATGTAAAGTAAATGAAAAAGATGGGATTTTTCTGCATGTTTCCCTTTTAATTTTGTTTCTTCTTCTCTTTTGGAAGTTGTGTGCAAATGTACTGAAGGCGAAGTTTCTGTTTGACTGAAGCAAGGGCCAGGCTAAATGCAGTGATGGAACAAGATTTTAAAACAATTAAAAACGGAGATACTGATTATTGAATTTTAAAAGTCCTCTTGTATTAGGATTCAAAACCAAAATAACTGTCTTTTTTTTTCTTTTCTTTTTTCAGTTACCTCCCATGGTTTGAAGTCTTTTACAAACTGCTCAATGTCTTGGCAGATTATTCAGCAAAAGGACAGGTATTTTTCTAAAATACTGACCTTCCTTTTCCTATCCCAATATCAAATGAGTGAGGGTGAGAGGATGAAAGAAGCTGTTTGAAGAAGTGCTTCTATCTAAGATGACCATGTGAATTATTAATCTGTATAGTGCAGTGATATAGAAGATCATCTTCAGCTTGGCAAGTGCCTCTGAAAAATAAATAGGCATTTAATTTTCTTTTTGGAAAAGATAAAGTGCAAGGCCGTGGCTGTGGATCCAGCACGAGTCCCTGCAGTCACCCATGCTGGGCTTCCTGACTCCCTGCCCTGTGTTCAGTTCCTGTAATTCTGCTGTTCCCCTGTTGCAGTCACATCAGTCTCTGCCAGGTGTCTGACCCAGGTTTTGTCCTGGGCAGTAAAAGTAGAACTGATCTTACAAATGCAAAATGTTTACCCACCCCTCTGGCCTACACTGCCCTTCTGCCTCGGAGTTTGCCTGGTGACAGCAACCTGCTTAGCATTCCTGGTTTATTCTCCTTCTCATTTCAGGATAGTCAGAGGAGTGAGCTCCTAGAAACATTTCATAAACTCACCATCCCTGAGCCAGGAACCTCTGTTCATCTTGGAGTGGTAAGTGTGGAGGGGAGATGTAAACTAAGGTGTTTAATACTCATTCCATGCCATAGTAGAGGAATGTCAAAAGCAATCCTCTCTCCTGGAGCTTGTACCCAGCTGTTGTTTTCCTGTGAGGAGCTGTGCAATTCCCTTTTCACAACTGGGGCCCTCTCCTTCCCTCTCCCTAACCCCAAATGTCTTTGAAATGCACTTCTTTGACTGGAGGAAGGCTGTGTGTATTCCCCTGGGAGTCTCTCACCGTGTCCTCTGTGACCTGCGGGAGGTCACGGAGCACCAGTGGGACATTCACTGCCCACGTTTCTGCACAGCTCCTGGCCCTGGCAGTTTGGAGGGGGAGCAGGCTGGGGAGCAAATAGGCACTTACCTGTCACAGTAGCCTTGGGAGTATTAGCTGCNTTCATTTTTTTTTATTTTGTGAGAAAATTAAGCAAAGCACACTGACAGTATAGATGTGGGATTTTATTGATGGGATTGTATTTTGAATTTAGTCTTTTGGGGTTTTTTGTCTTCATTTTTGCAGCACAGCCTCGTGCTCCAGGCTGTGGTGAGCACTGCAGATGCTCCTTTCTGCTGCTGCCAGCTGAGAGTTCATGTGGGAAGTCTCCTTCCCATTTTCTTTACTCCTCCTAAGGCACTTTCTGGCAAGAAGCAGCTCATGCCCCTTGCCCCTTGCCAGGCTGGCAGTGCCCGGGGGCAGCTGTGTGGCCTTGCTGGTCCCAACTGCCCTGGACATGTCCCCAGCCCCTCGAAGATCCCTCTTGAGGAGCAGATTTCTGTTCAGGGGACGAGCTGGCTCCCAAGGCCAGGGGCAGTGGGGATATTCCAGCTTTTTCATACCAGTGGTTCCAAGGAATGCTGCCTGTCTCCCCTTGTCTCAGACATTTCATGGGCAATGGAGCAAGAAAGGATGAAAAAAAGCAGCCCAGGGACCGTGTCTTTCTGATTTTAGTTTGGCTGTTTCTGAGCCCATTGCGGGGTGGGAGTGAGGTTCCTCTGTGTGATACAGCTCTGAGTGCTGTTCCTCTGCCTTGGCGTTGCATCTTTGCAACCAAACCAAACCAGTGATGCATCAGAAAGCAAAACTTGTGTTTCTCATTTAGTGTCTCCATTCAGTGGAGCTGTGGTCCTCGCCTGCTATTTCAGGTTACAGCCTGATCAGGAAGCACTGAGATGGCTGAGCTTTGTGTACAAGAGAATTGTGCCAGTTGTGGAGCTATGCCAAGGATGGAACAGCCTTTAAGGCTTCAGCCAGTAATTAATAAGTAGCCCTAAGACAAATTGTGAAAATCTTTAAAATGATGTAAATTGTATACAAGTCACATTGTCTCCTTTTCCAAAGCCCTGACCAAGGATCATTCAAGTCATCTGTGGTCAGATTGGGAGCTGGAGTGAACCTGGGCTCCTGGAATGCAGACAGTTAAAAACATTGAACAATATAATAGATTATGAAATTATATGATAGCAATGTGGCCTTTCAAAATGTGCTTTTAGGGTGTATAAAAGTGACCTGAAACTTTTCAGTGTTTCTCAGGTCGGCAGGCGTTGAACCGTAGGAAGCATTTCCCAGTACATTTCCATAACCCCCCCTGGGCTGGAATGAACCTCGCTGGTGCTGTGAGTCAGAGAGGGCCCTGCCTGCTGCTGTTCCCTCAAGTCCATCCTGCCGTGGGCTGGGGAAAGATGGCTTGAATTACAGCCTGCCTTGGAGTTTCCTTGGCATCTGTCACAGCCGGTGTGAGTCTGGCTGTAGCAGCAGCTCTGAAGAACAAAAAACATGGAATATAACTTTCCAGGGGCATTTGATACTTTCTATCTTACTGCATTTCCTATTGCTCCTGTGATCTGGGAACCCAGCCTGTGGAATCCAGGACAGGGAACTCAGGCTGGTAGTTGGTAACAAATGTTCTGTCATTTTTACTTAGCTGAGCAACTGCTGTTACTGCTGATACTAATACCAAGCAATAAATTTAGATTGCTTTTGACATTATTGAAATAATCAATATTTGCTCCTTTTGTAGCACTCTTACTTTACTGTGCCTGACACCAGAGAGCTTCCCAGTATACCCGAAAATGTGAGTATTTGAGAGGATCGTGCACTTTATTGTTTCCATTTAATGTCAGCAGCTGCATAGATGACAAATATTACTCTGTTTGGAATAGGTTGTATTCTGTAAAATACTGAGCATTCAGGAGCTGACAATCTGCACGTGTGATTAAAAGCTTAACTGTATGAAGGACAAGGTACTGATGGACAGATTGATGTGGGTAAAACAGCAGCTCTGCTAATCCTACACTGCCACCCTTCTGGAAGAATGACCTGAGGGAGCAGGGAAAACGCTGTGCTTGCTAGATGGCTCCTGAGAAGGCCAGGCACACCTGGGCTCTTTGGAGCCACTTTTGGGGAGACTTCTCAAGCCTCACACAGTCACGCGTGTTCCAGCCTGGCTCAGCTCTCCAGCCAGATGATAAGTCTGTGGGGAGACAATGCTGCCATTTGCTTCTCTTAAACACTCTTTAATGTGCTCCTGCTCTGTCTCAGCCAAACTCCTGTGCCTGACATCTCAGTTTTCTTTCCCGAGCATTTTGCCGTCGGTCTCAGCATCATATTCTTCAGTTGATGGCATGAAAGAAAAAAGGGAGTCATCAAGACATTCCATCTCATTTGTGGGTGATTTGTATAGCAGATAGCATTCGGGGCTTTTTGTTTGGCTTTCAAAACACTGTTGCTGGTTTTTCTGTGTTGCAGACTCTTCATACTGACACGTATCCTGACAGGAAATTTAATAGATGTGCTCTTTCTTCTGAGGTGCTTTATTTTTGTACAAATATGATATGCTGGGTGTAATTCAGGAATCAATCCCTGAGTATAAACCAGCCATCAAATCCTGTCCTAATTCATAGAATCATAAAATCCCAGAATGATTCGGGTTGGAAGGGACCTTAAAGCCCATCCAGTGCCACCCCCTGCCATGGGCAGTGACACCTTCCACTGTCCCAGGATTGTGTAATTTCTTAGGAGGTTTTTATCTGTCTGTTAAACCAACTTTTGTGTGGAATTGAGCATATTAGGGAATAATACAAGGACATTAAATGGGCATAAGTCTGTGTATTTTAATCAATTGACCTGAGTTATTAAAAATTCTACATATCTTACCAGGAATTGCATTTAAAACCCATATTAGCAAAAGTTTTAGTGGTGGCAAACTTCAAAGTTGGATGTGATGATGAATGGAGAGCCGCAGAGAGCTCTGTTTGGAATGTTAACAAACCTCTTGGAATTATCTGACTTTGTGGCAGATCAATGTGTTTAATGAGTCACAGACCATTTAGAATGGGCACTTTTCTGTAACAGCAACTCATTCCCTGCTTCAGGAGATGAGAGTTGTGTGCAGGATGTGTAAATGCAGGGTGACTTCAGAAATAAATTGGGTTGGTTGCAGGAAATACAGTGCAAGGCTGAAGTTCCTAGTAGTAGCTGTTGTTTCAGAAGTAGCAGGGAAGTTAAGAGGCTGAAATAATGGCATTTTCTTGGGGATGATGTCTTGAGTGTTTCTGTATCACTGGGTCCATCTTCCTCATTAGATGATGGTGGAAGAGAAGTACATGACTTTTAATCTCAAAAGTCAATGTAGTCAGTGTATGTTTATTGATATGAGATAGCAAATGATCAAATGGATGATTGATCTGGGAATGAACTTTCAAAGGAGTGTGAGGGAGCTTTGTAGCACTCTTGGTGAATTTTGAGAGGAGTGGGGATACCTGTTCTGAAAATCCCCTTTTTACTGCCCCAGGAAAGGTTTAAATCCTAGGAAGCAAAATACATAACAATTATCCTGCAAATTGGAACGCTTTCATTTGTATTTATTTAACTCATTCATGGTTTTGTCACTTACGAGACATGTCTTTCAAAATACATGTGTAAGTCCCAATTTCAGCTTCAGAGCTGACAGCTTTCTTATAAATACAACTTCGAGGGAACACGTGAATCTCCTCAGTACCAATACATTTCCATGCAGCCCACATGGTTCCCAGGTGTCCTTGGCAAATCTCGGAGAGCAGACAAGACTGAAACCTTACAAATCTTTCCATCTGAAGGTACATTTGTGTGTCATGTCATCACAATAAACTCGATGAAAGAACAATTGCAAATCAAGTCCCCACGTCTATTTTCCCCTCGAGTGGGGGCTGTTGCCTCACAAACAGACCCGTGTGGAGCAGGGCTGCACCCTCGGGCTGGATGCAGGGAGTGTGTGCTGCTTGTGCCGTGCCCCTGAGTTGGGTGGCATCAAAGGGAGTTCAGGGCTCCTTAAAAATTCTTTTAATTCCCACTATTAGCAGGAATTGTGTCGTCACACACTGTGTTTTGGCGTGGTGGAAGGGTGGGTGAGAGGGGGAAGAAGAGCTGTAGAGAAGACAGCTTATGTTTAGACAAAAATATCATGTTAATCAGCACAGATGGGATGAGAAATACAGAAAAAGTACATGATAGTTTAATAGGTTTTTGGCAAAATGTGTTGGCTTTTTTTTTCCTCCTTTGACTGTACCTGTCTGTGGCTCCAGCTCTGCTGTAACAAAGACCTGAATGATTGTTTTATTTTACATGTTTGAAGCCAACCATAATGAGCTCAGTTTTTATCCCTCTACATACTGGTACCAAAGTCTCCCAAATACAATGCTTAATTTTCCTTCAGTTCTTTGTGTTTGGATGGCAAGCTGGGGAACATATTTTTGCACAGTATGAAGCATCTTGGCAGACTTCTCAGGCCAAGTATCTTGGATCTGTCAAAAGTGCTAATAGGCTTTGTTGAGCTTCTTTAAGTTTCTAAATCATATTTGCTTTTTGCTTTTCTGCACTTTTTTATTTAAGGATGATTAAGATTGCACTTGAATTCATGACTAATCTAATTTTGCTCTCACATGTGCTTTTTGTATAAGGCTGTCTTTATCCTATAGCAACCCTTTCATGTCTGTAAGAAGCTATTTGGAAACAAATTCCCTAATTCAGCATTTTTGGGCATTACCTTTTCCTCCACCTCTCCCCTTTTCTTTAATTTCTATGTTTTAAGAAGTGAAGTGCTCAGAGAGAGAATTCCCTTCCTCAATCTCCCCAGGGAAGTGCTCCTGCCTCCCCCCCAGGGGTGTCCGAGTGCCCGGAGTGAGGGGTTCAGTTCAGACAGCTGGGTTTAGTGTGTGTTAAATGCCCAGATGTGTTTCCAGTAGTCAGAATCGTTCCAGCACAGGCTGAGCTCACAATTGAATTTGCTGTATTGGAACTGGCCTCTGAGAGCTGCTTTTAGTGTTGGGGTGTGGGGTTTTGGTACTTTATCAGGCAGCTTTGAAGTCTCCATAAAAGTGACAGAACATTTTTTTTCTCAGAGAAGTATCTTGTATTCAAAAAGCTGTGTGTGAAACATCATCACTTCTAGTACTCCAAGACCCAACTCCCCAAAACTTTGGGGAGAGATACTGCAATTAGAAAGGCCTCTGCCATAAGATGAAATCCTGCTTTCTTTTGTTAAGCCTCATACTGGATGTAGCACAATAGAAGGATGAAATCTCTTTGGTTTTGAGGGGGGTTTTTTGTTAAGGACACTTGGTTTTGTAATAGCATGAGTCAAAAAATGATTTTTCTGTCTCCCCAGAGAAATCTGACGGAGTATTTTGTCGCAGTTGATGTCAACAACATGCTGCATCTCTACGCCAGTATGCTGTACGAGCGCCGCATCCTCATTTGCTGTAGTAAGCTGAGCACTGTAAGTAAAATGCACAAGAATTTCTTCTATTCACAGTGGGTTTTTGGGTTTTTTTTAACTACAGTCATATGTAGAAAATTAACTGATTGTCTCCAGGTCCACCTTTCAACCTCAGTTGTGCAGCCCCAGCTCAGTTCTGTGCCTTATGTGAGGATTTTATAGAACTTCTGTTAGCCCCCAATATTCAAAAGAATTTTTTTGGATACAGGGATTTTTGTGGCTGTTTGGTACACGAATGTTCAAAGACTTTTGCCATAGTGAAGTCCTTTATTCAGAATTTACTTGACAGGAGAAAAAAAAAAAAGATAAATGACACTGTCAGATGGATGTTCCAGTGACCTCTTCCGGATGGACCAGAGGAGTGGGCTGAAGTACATTGACAATGCACAGTTTTGCAGTTGTGTTTGATAAGGTTTAGTCTTAATGCTCCTTAGGCTCCATCAAGTGTCTGAGAGATGAAAGCTGCTGAATATTCTAGAGTACTCTCTTCTAAAAATGGCTGGAGATCAAAACAAGCACAGGGCTTGATTCAGTTCAAAGTTTTGTGTTATGCATTTCAAGGTTTAGCAGTCAATAAGATTGTGATTTTCTTTATGAAAGCAAATGCTCCGTGGTCATCGTGTTTGCTCTCTAAATGGCTATTGATTGCTTTCCTTTGTGAGTGCTGAAGATGGTTTAACTAATTTTGGTTTCTAGTGCTGTGGGCTGAGCACTTGAGCAGTCCTGGCTGAAGTACAGCTGCCATTTCCATTTCCTGTGGCTGTAACTGGTGTCTGGCTGTATGACCAGACCTGCTTTGTGCTTGAGATTCAAACGGCTCCATGGCACTGTGAGTGCTCTGGAAGGCTGGAGTGATGTCCACAAACCCTCGTAAGGATGGTCTGTCAGCACAGGGCAGAGAAGTGAGAGGAGTAAGACCTCAGACGTAATCCCAGAATAACTATTACAGTGTCATTTTGAAAGGTAAACAAAAGGAGGAGAATTATAATAGCCTCTGGGACCTAATAACAACTATTAATAATGTTTACAATCAATCCCACATTTAACTGAAAGCATTTAAGTATTATAAAGTTTAATACCATAGAAAACTTGTAAAATCTTAACTTCTCTATCTGCCATGTGTTCTGTGTCCTCACTACTAAAATAAGGAAAATTCCATCCAGGTCTGGTAATGGAATAAAATGAAGGAGAGGTGTTTATTTCAGCAACCTACGGAATGAAAAGAACAGTAAATGATCAGAGAGGAGGGAAGAAGAGAAGGGCTGCCCAAAGCATTTCAGAGGTTGTGTGGTTGGTTGGTTTAATCTCTCCCTTTGTGACAGAG
The DNA here is from genome assembly GCA_013397115.1 of Edolisoma coerulescens. Lineage (NCBI taxonomy): Eukaryota > Metazoa > Chordata > Aves > Passeriformes > Campephagidae > Edolisoma > Edolisoma coerulescens. Next base: position 1,116,861 of record VWZW01002009.1, on the reverse strand, counting down.
CCTGGGAAGAGGAATTACTTACCTGTCACTGTGCCTTCCTTAATGAGCCAGTTCACAAGTGGGGCTGGGTTTTTTTCCTCTCTTTCTGCTATTTCTCTTCCTTTTGCCTCTGTCCAAGATAAAAGCACGTCTGGTTCTTGGGAGGGAGGGGTATTCATACTGTGTGTTCTTAGCTTACAACTTTCTCTATAAACTGCTGGCAGATTGGAGTGACAGTGTAAGGCAGGTTTGAGGAGCTGGGCCGGAGCCAGCGGTTGCCGCTCGCCGTTCCAGCCCAGAACATTCTCTGCTCTCAGCCTGTGCTCGGCAGAAGCCAAGACCTTGTCACTGGAAAGGAACCAAACCCCCCATTCCCCGAGTGCAGCCAGCCTGGGGGCTGCTCGGGGGCTGCTGCCTTTGTTTTTAGCTTTTAGCTTTTTAACACAAAAGTGTTAGGGAGCTGTTTGCAGTTCACTTCTGTTAGCGTTGGGAGACACACTTCAGACTTAGGGCTTGAATTTAATACCAGGTAAGAGAGAGAAAATGAAACCATCCTGGGTAGAAAGTCTTTCATGGTGGAATGAATTCTGTGCTACAATACATCATCTCAAATTCAAATTTTGATTTTAAATATCCTGGTATCCTTAAGTTGAATAAGATTTAGAGGTAACTGAACAAAGCTGTGTTTGTTAGCTGTTTTATAAAGCATGTATACTGAACCTATGGAGAAATTACTGCTGTTTTCTTGGATTTTGTTCTTCTCTACAAAAGGAAATGCAGATAATTTCTCAAAATGTTAAAACAGTTATTCCTGTTAAATTCATTACGTGTTCTGTGATCTAACTCCTCAAAAAAAGCGAGATATGAACCAAAATGATAAATCCCCTGTGCCTGGCAGAAGCTCACCTGCTGGTGGGAGCATGCTGCTGCAAAAACGAAACTGGAGCTCTCCTTGCATCCAGAATTCTCTTTTCCTTCAGAACTTGCAGCCTGGCCACCCTGAGGTGTTTCCTGGCTGGGAGCAGGGGAGCAGCAGGCTGGCTCTCATTATAAGGTGTCTTATACAAAGCTCTGAAATGACTTAAACTTGGGGATTTCAGGGATGTTTCTGAAACAAGGAAAAAAGTTAAAAGCAGCACATAAAATGATGGCCTGTCTTCCACCTTCCTGCCCACTGACCTGCATTTTAATTGGACCACCAGGTTCTGTCGCTCACAGAAAGGCTCTGGCAGTGAACAGGACCCAAACTACCCCCAGTTGTAGCTGATTTTCCCTGACACGGAGCCTGAAGGGTCTGGTTTAACCCATCCAGACCATTTCCTTTACCAGTCATGGGTTCCCTTTGCAAGGTCTGTGATTCACTAGTTTGTCTTAATGGAAATTAATAATAACGAGGGTTGGTTTTTTTTAAGGTTATGCCACCTCTAACTGAGTTAGGATTAATGTCATGATTTGTCTTTGTTTAGTTTGATCTTGGATACCTTCAGGCCACCACAGGGACCTTAGTGCCTTAGAGTTTGTCTCCTCAGGACTTGTAAGCAGTGCTCTGCCTCCTTCCCTTTGCCCAGAAGGCATTAAATGCTCAGTTTCCTCCTGCCTTCCGAGAACTGGGAGGATTTGTTGAGAGTTGTGTTCAAAACATCTCTCACAAGTGAAGCACAGTGTAGTGCTTGTGCTGGGTGTCCCTGGAGATTAAAGGACACTCTGAACTGGGAACACGGGCAGGGTGGATGTGACTCTTCCCTGTCACCTCCAAGTCTGCCTTGGATGTGTCTGTGTGGGAGTGCTCTGATTTATTTATTTAGTTTCCCCAAGTGTGTGTGCTCATATCCTCTTATGGTGTTTTGCCTATAGCTTTTGCTGAGATTGCCTTATTGAGCATTACCACCTGCTCCGTGTTAATATCCTTAGTGAATGTGACAAATATCCTGCTTATCTTCTTTTCCAAATTAATAATTATTGTTTGAAATAGGATTGAGAGCAGTAATTTCCTCTGTGAGGATTCTCCCCACGGCTTCACTGGCACTTCCCTTTGCTATTTCAGTACCTGCCACATTTAAGCTCTTCTGCATGAGTTTTTAACAACATAACTGAGAAATTCAGTGGATCAAATGATTAGGTGAAGGGCAATTAGATAAAATTCCATTTTAAATCATCAGGATTTAATCACTGAGTTTAGTGGACTGTGTTTTTAAGAAATGAATGCCACAGTTTTTTCAGTTTGTGTTATAATTTCGGAGCAGTTTTATGATTTTTAATGAATGGTAATTTCCAGGTTTGGGAGATTTGCCATTACTGTTTCTTAGTTCCCTTTGTGTTTTCATTTCCATGTTTCTATTGCTTTATAAAATACTGGGTGTTCTTTGCAGGTTGGGCTTGTGAGTGAATCGTGTTCTCAGCTGTTCACAAAGTCAGGCAAATGGCAGCCCCTCCTGCGCCCCTCGAGACCCTTGTTTCTGCCAGCAGTGCTGTGTGTTTTCTAATAAAGCACTGATAGGAAAGCAGAGTTGATTCTTTACTTTCTTGCCTCTAAGTTTACCATTTGAATCTTGGGGTTTGTCTCACGCTGCGGTTTCTCTGTGTTTTTCAGTTAACTGCCTGCATCCATGGGTCTGCAGCCATGCTCTACCCCATGTTCTGGCAGCACGTTTACATTCCTGTCCTGCCCCCACATCTCCTGGACTACTGCTGGTAAGGCCCTGCCTGGGTGTGCGTTACCTGTGCGTGTGTTGTGGAGGTGTGTGCCTGTCCCTCAGACCCACAGCACTGGGGAGTCTGAGCATTTCTTAGAGTGAGTCTGAAGCTCTCTCCTGGTGCAGCTGTTCCTGGGGATCCAGCCAGGATAACCAGCAGCAAGTGAAGGCCTGGAAACCAAAACGTGCACGTTTGAAGGAAGTTTGCTCCTGTGCAGCTGATTGAATGCTGTGTGTGCCCGTGCCGGGGTACCGGGAGCGGGGTGTAAAGAGTTATCTCCTGTGGAAATGAGCCTTCCCCGACTCCCTGCGCAGGAAGGGCAGGTCCCAGTCATTTGCAGTGCCAGCAGGTGCCTTTCCCTGGATAATGGGCTTCTCACGTGTAATTAACACTTGGAGAGGCTGCCCCAGCTCCCCTCAGGTACCTGCTGCTCGCAGGGCTCAGCACAGGCTTTGCCTTGGAGATCAGTTATTCATGGACTTCCTGACAAAGGCAGGGAAAGGGGCCCGCCCAGAGGGTGCAAAAAGCAAACCCTGGGGCAGGAGAGAAAAGCCCCAAGTCACTGAGCATCACTCAGGGGATTCTTTCGTGGCCAACACCCGGCCGTGGCAGGAGGGAGCCAAGCTGTGTGCAAAGAATGATTTCAAAATGTACAACTGTTAGGCAGCTCACAATGCAACAACTGATTTCCTTACCCAGCCAGGAACTTTAATTGGAGAGGTAGCTACACACTCTGTCATTGTTTGAGTAAGTCAATTTAGCAACAATTTATGTGCCATAAATATATTTCCCAAAATAGAGTCCACCATCTATTTTGTAACCATGTGAACTTGGATATGTCATTTTTGCCTGGGAGGACTGAGCAATCAGCTCCCTGCTTTAAGGCAGTATTTCTGCTTACTGGTGTCTGCCTCTGAAGGGAAATGACCTGAGATTATTTAAAATAGAAGAGTTTCATTTAATTTTAATTATTGCCTGGTTATTTCTTTTGCAAATATGACATAAGAATTTTAGAGAGTTGAAATGGGAACAAAACTTAAAGCAATGAGAATTCTTCAGTTCTTATGAATACAGAATATCTTGTTCATTCAGTTGGCTGTGCTCATTTACTGACTGTGCTGTGATGCTTTGAATCTTCTCCTGCTCTTTTGAAACTCACAGAAGGATGGATAGACTGTGTCACTCGAGATCTTTGAAAGTGTTTGAAAAAAGTATATTCCACCTGTGACTATTTGCTTTTTGCTTCCCATTTCCCTCTTGAAAGGATTTTCTCAAAGTTAATATTTCTGTTCCCCTGCATTCCTCACTGACGTGCCTTCCCTCAGAGCTGAAAATGCCCACAGGTTGTGTCTCCCAAATGTTTGCTCTCAATGCTGAGTCAGTGCTGGTGGTGGATCCTCCATGGATCATTCCTGTCATGTAGATTGGCTGAGGACAGGGGGCAGGGGGGGAAGCAAGGGGAAGAGTGCTATCCTTGATTTTTATTTTTGAATTGGACACTGCTCTTTAGTGTATTTTCAGCCCGGGGAAGCATTTTGGGTGGAGGAGACTAAAACACTGTCATTAGATTTCACACCTTGACATACAATTGCTTGTTCCTTTGAATGCAGAGCAGCAGAGGAAGTGCAGAAGCCCAGCTGCACTGCTGGGGGCTGGTTTGGGGTGTTGCTTGCTTGGGTTTTGTTTGTTTAGAGCACGTGCCAGCAGGTGCCAGAAGTCCTGGCTAGTGAGATGCTGCCCCCAAGCATCGACAGTCAAGCACAAACAACTACTTGAATTTGGCCAGATCTTGTCCATCTATTTTATTGGGAATTTAAACATTTGTTGATGTGGAGGAAGCAGTGTATCAATTTTCCTCGCTACTTTTCCCAATTTGTTTTTTGTGTGCCATAAAACCACTCCCACTGTGTCTGTTTGCTTCCTTCTTGCTCTCAGTGTCTGGGTTTAAAATGAGCCCTTAGAAAAGCCTGTCTTTGCAGGGCTGGGACACAGCTGAGTGTGTGCTGAGCCCCAGAGCTTTGTCACCAGAAGCAACAGTACATTTTGTAGGGTGATTAAAACAGTCTCTTCTATCAGACAGACATCTTAGCAGCCAACAGGAATATATTCTGAGAGCACCCTGGCACAGCTGCTAACAGACGCTTCTGTTGGGGCAGTTTGCCCTTTCTCCAGGAGTTTTTTTAACTCCCTTTCTCCTATTTTCTAAATCTGCATATAGTCAGTGTGCTCCTCTGAGTAGGTGGAGGGGGAGCTGAAGTCCTCCCGCTGCTGGGAAACAAAGATTCCTGCCCAGGGAGCTCTCGGTGGGCATTGCCATTGAGCCTGGCACACCTGGGCACTCACTAGGGCCCCTGTAGCTGCTCTCCTGGTGTCGGAGCTGCGGGTTCTCTGCATTGTTCCAATTTATGCAGTCAAGTTTCTGATTTGTGTCAGTTACTCCAATAAATTTTGGGTGGAATTCTGTTGCATTTCAATGAGGAATCTGAAGAGAAATCAGGAGACTGCCCTGGAGAGGGAAGTACCAGTGGTGGGAGAGAGCCACCCTTTAAGTCAATGTTTGTATAGCAAGACATGCATGTGGTAAATGTGATCTCATCCATTTTCCTGGAACAATGAAGCAAAATGGTGAAATCCCTGTGTAGCTGTAAATAGGAACCTTTTGGAAATCCTTGGGCTTTTACATTACTTTTCCTGGTGAATTGCAGTATTTTTTAAGGCTGGGCTTTTTTCACTTAAGAAGAAATGTCCCTCTATTTCACCTGCTTCTCTTCCAATTAGTAGTTGCCCACCTCTTGGGAGCATAATTAAGAGGTCTCTAGTTTGCCTAAGGAAACGAATTAAAGAAATTGTAAAAATGCAACTGTAATAAATGGGCAATATATGGCCATTATGTCCCCAAAATCCATATTCATGCTTATGCATTGCTACTTTAATGATTTGATATTTACCTATATAACTCATTTGATTATAAATAAGGCTGATTGCCTTGGGAGCCAGTGTAGCACAAGAGGAGTAATGACCCCTCTCTTTGTTCCGAAAGGCTCACACAGGCACTTTGTTTGAGCAGTAAATACATGTGGTAGAAACTGATACTTCTTAATTTTGCACTTAATGGCTATTGGCTGCCAGCAAACAACTTTGAGTAATTAGTAGTTGTGGCTGTAAGAAGCCCCAGGACTGATGAAGTGTCAAGCAGTGGGGAAGGCCTGCTCTGAAGGGCAGTCTTTAATCTGCCAGGGCTCCCAGAAGGATTAAAGGTTGTGCCGAGTGTTTCTGCCCTTTATACAAGGGATGTGTCTTGCTGAACTTCACTTGGAAGTCTTGCAAGTACAAATCTACCCTGATAAAATATTAAAAACTGCTGGAGTGTTCCACGTCTCAGGACCTGAACTGCAGTGAGGAAGGACTGTTTCGGTGTGCCCTGGGTGGGGAGGGGGGGACACAGCACATTCCCCTGCACAGGATGCTAAAGGTCTACTTAAATAATGGCCTATGATTAACTCATGGTCAAGAGAAATGGTGATAAAAGCAATTTATGAAGCCTGACATGAACTTTCGGCATTTACTTCTAGGTGTGTTTCCTATTCAGTCATATTGATGAGTGATGATGGAAGAACAGAATCTCTCTGGTAGATTTTATTGGAAATATTTATGCTCTTAACCAGAATTACATTTTATTGAGGTTATTTATGCAGTCCCTGTAATTGTTTTATGTGCTGAATTGCCATTACATGTAATGTTTGTCACTCCAAAACTGAAAAAAGGAGTCTTTGCATCCAAAGCTGATCCATGTATCTTAAGCCATATATTTTCTTCCTACGTTTGGAGATGTTACTAAATGGCTGATTTTCAGGAATACTGCACTCTTCCTGCTTCCTTTCATTACATTAGCCAAGGTTCCACTAGATGAGACATTTGCAGGCTTAAGACTTCCTGCCGAGGTTCCGACTTTGTGCGGTGGGGATTGAAGCTGTCGCGGTGCTGGAAGTCCTTAATTGGAACCACATTGGTGGCGGTGGCACCGGAGGGGCCGGGGCAGCCCAGCCCGGCTCGCGGGGCCCTTGTGCAGCCAGAGCCAAAGCAGTGCTTCGTTCTCTGAGTGTAAAATTCCTGCCTCTTCTCTTGCTCCTGGGCTGTGGCCACGGGAAGCAAAGAGATGGCGTTTGTCACAGATCAAACGTGTCCATGACAAAGCAGGGCTCAGCTGAGCAGCGCTCCTGTGTCGTGGGGAGCGGGCAAACCTTCTGCCCAGGGACCTGGGGGGGTGTTCCAGTTGCCACCTGTGGGATTCCCAGGAAGCAGAGCATTCAGGATAACTCTGTGCTGTAGCAGCCCCTCTGGGCTCTGTCCCAAGGGGGCCTGGGCTGGGCACTCATTGCAGTGATGTGGGACAAGGCACTGGGGTGTTCTGCCAGTGAACTGGGAAGGGACTTTGGGAGTTGTATGTGTTTAATGTCCTCAGAAAGGAAAAAAAATGGTTTCACATGGAATGTCTACTGAAGGGGCTGTTTCTACCTCAGTAGAGCATCCTGCAGAGTGGCAGTTTGAGGGGGTGTATTAATAAGCAACATAAATATTAATATGCTTATCAGTAAATATATTTTTAAAGGTATTTCTCAGGAAAAGGAGAAGCAGGGATTTTTGCTGGCCTGGTGTCTCAGGAGCTTTTTCAGCGCTGTACTGCTCTTACTGAGCAGTAGGCACCAGCTTAGAGCAGCAATATGGGAGATATTTTAATCCAAGGCAGTACAGTGACATTTCTCTCATTTTTTCATCTGAAATTGAAAATGAGCTCTTTGAGCTTCTGCATCCAAAGCGAGCCGAGGCTCTATTTTAGAAGTTGTGTCTGTCTGCGTGCGCTGCGTTTCGCAGGCAGGATGTGCCATATTTGCAATTAGCAGCTCTGGCAGCCGCGCTGATGGCTCTGCTGCGCCGGGCCCCGGGTGCCGAGGGGGAGGCTGCGAGCAGCTCAGTGCTGGGAATCCTGGACAACGGAGAGGCAGCTCCCAGTCAGGGCTCTGCTCCCTCGGGGTTCGCTCACATCAGGAAGGGACACGGAGAAGTTCAGTCTTCCCTTCAACACTGGCATTCTGTGGGCTAACAGAGGTGTCGTGCCTGTGTCCAAGGCTGAAACCTGGCCTAAGAGCCTCTGGGGTGTTTAGGTTTTGTGTCCTGAGGGGAATATTGGTATGAGCGGATGTCCCAGGAACTCTGGAGTTCATCAGAATCTTCAAAAGTATTTTTAAAGTTTTCTTTATAAATGAAAACATGTCAAGATTGATACTTAAATTACTTAAAAATGTATCTGAACTCATTCAAAGAATTCAAAACTTGTAGTACTGGGTGATACATATACATTAAATTAACCACTTGACACTACAACTGGGTCCAGTTTTTGAAAGAATACTCTTGGAAAAGTCTTTTCCACGGATATGTTTTTAGAATTGCAATAACACATTTTGTTTGGTTTTCTAACAAAAGACCCCGGTGTTAGGGATAAGTTTAACAGCTGTCCTTAGGTACCTGCCTAAACTTAGTCACTTAGAAATTCTGGTGTCAAGAAAAAGTGAAGTCTCTTACAGGGGTGGGAGGCTATTGCACAGTAAAAAATGTCTTTCAAATATGGAATAATGCTTTGTTCACACGTGATTTGTTTGTATATATGTAGCTATTATTTTTTAAGCAAAATCTAATCCAGTATCCCGGTGTTTTCCTGTAGCTAATTTTGTAAGTCATGTGTGTTATTCACTGTTACGAGGATGTAAAGCCGGGTTTCTTTTCCTCTCCGCAGTGCCCCCATGCCCTACCTCATTGGAATACACTTAAGTTTGATGGAGGTAAGTCTCTCGCACCATTTCTGAAACTGTGTATAGTGGTATGATTTAGAGCCAGATTCTGCAAGCAATTACACATTCATTCATATGCTTAAAAATGAAATAATCCTGTTAATTTGGGAGTGCTGAGGGAATTGAGCGAGGCATACATGATAATGTTGCATCTTCGGGAGCCTTGTTTGCTCCCCCGTGCTCCTTGGGCAGACTTCCCGCTCGCAGCTCGGCGGTGACAAGCTCACGTCGTGCTCCCCTCCCCACCCTGGGGCTTCATTTAATCAGTTCAGTGCCTTGGTTGGACTCAGGCACAAAGGCAGAGTCGATATTAAACCACAATGTTGACAGTTACAGTTCTCTTTTAGGCTTTTGCAGACAGATTGTAATTTTTTTAATGTTCAAAAGATCTGAAAAGAAGGAACTTGCAGTTAATGTTAACACAAAGCTGGCAGAGGACCAGCCCTCACAGAAAGCTTCTCCTATAAACAATTCCCAGTAATTCACGTGACTTTTTAAAAACTCTAAAAGTGGAAATAGCACATTTGCTTTTGCTTCCAGTACTGGTGAAACAGTCGATGACTTTCCTCAAAAGTATCTGGGGGACAACAAAAGATACTGACTTAGGTGCCTCTGAAATGCTCATCCTTACTGACAGTGCCCCTTCCCAAGGAGTGCTTTGGGTGGGAGGGGGCGTTCCTGCCCAGGGAGCTCTGCTGGGACTGCACGAGCCCCTGGGCATTAATGGACCTCTGTCCCTGGTTTAGATCCCGTGTTTGGAGATGGAGCCGTCATGTTCAGGATACAGAACAGTTTAGAAAGCTGGGGTTAACATCACATAAAGGAATGTGTATTACTAGAAAAATTATTCTTGTATTGTCCATAAAAATGTGTAACTTGTGGAAATATTGATAAATATTCTTTTACTAGGGCAAATGTGTGTAATGATGGTGCCCTGTGTGTTTGTGTGTGCTGTGTAACGTCCCCCCTTTTTCCAGCAGTAATGAGAGGTAATTTTAGAAGTCAGGTTTTTTGTGAGAAGATAGATTGAATGTGCAGGATGTCTTTTTTCTTCTCCTTACCATCCTGGATACAGACGATTTTTTATGCCCTTTATACTGCTAAATCAAGTACAGAATTTCAGTACAATGTGTTTGTGAATAACCAATTAGTTTAAAAGTCAACACGTACATTTGTTTGCACATCATATGCTTCTGTTCAAGGGGCTTCTCATAATCACCCTTGGATACTGCATAGGCAGGAGTGAGGGAATATCTAAGAAGAAATGTATTTTTCATATTGATCAAGAAACTTTCTGCCCCCTATCCATCCCAGGCAATCATTGGTGTGATTATTGTGGTATCTGTAAAAGATGGAAGAGAGCTGGTAGAGGATGGGATAATATCTCCATACACACACTTGCCAGCTTTCACAGATATTTGTGCTCACAACGAGCTCTGTGGTTGGCCTGGGAATGGATATAGAAAAAAAAATTAATAATTACACCTTGGAGTTGCTTTGTGTGATGTCTCACTCCTGCCTTGCTCCATAAATCCATTGCCTCTTCCTTTGTCTCTGTGTTTCAGACTGCAGGGCTCTGTAGGCCTTCCAAACTCCATCTGTAAAAACTCAAAAAAAGGAGTTGTTCTTGGAGAAGCCAATTTTCATCCATTTTAGTAACTTGTGAAAAAATCTGTTTAGTACTAAATCCAGTCTGGCTTTTGAATAGCCGGAGATTCTGGAACACAGACACGCTTTGGCAAAGTACAGTTATTCAAAGTGCCTTATCAAATAAATTAAATAAATAAACCAAACTGTTTTCTCTGCTCTTATGGATAAATTGAATACAGACAGAACTGCATTTTGCAGCTAACTCTGCTTTTTCCATTGAAAAATACCGTAAAATCCCACAGTGGCTGGTGGATCTGTCTGGTGGCAAGTGCTGCAGAATTTCTGTGCCCTGGGCAAGGGAAAGGTGACATTTGTCACATGAGCTGGACAGTTCCTAGGTTACCTCTTGTTTGTGGTGCTGAATGCTCACTCTGTTTGTCCCTTCCTTCATATGTAAAGCCATGTGTTTGATTTGGTAGAATAGCACCGTAGTTACAACAGCATTCTTTTTCTCATGATCGGGCAGTTGTGTATGTTTAAAAATGTATTATGTTTTCCATATCAAAATAATCTTATAAACTAGGACTACAAACTGCTGCCATTATTCAGTATTCCTTTTTCTCTAAATGCTGCAATTTCAGCAAATAGGACTTTAAAAGTGTTCTGTTAATCCACACGTTCCAGTGTCGGGATAAGGGGTTCATTCCCAGCCTCGCATTGCAGCTGTGGCAGGTGGACCCTTGCCCTGGTGTGGAGCCCAGGGGGTGCTGCAGGTAGGTCTGGGCTCAGGCTCTGCCCCAGCAGCTCCCAGGCTGGATTTGTCCTCCTTGTGCAAACGTTAGTGGCAGCCTAATCTTGCACAGGGAAAGCTGTGGTGTGAAGGTGAGAAGGGATTTGGGATATAGGAAAAGAATTATTTTCTACCTCTAGTCTTGTTTCTGTGGGTTTTGCTATCCCAGTGTTGGAATGGGGCCTCTGGAAGAAGCAGAAGTGTTGGTGATTTTAAACAAAATACAGCCTCTCTCAGCTTGAGGGGTTTTTTCTGAACTGTTTGTTTCCTTAAAGTTGGTTTGCAGTTTCCCGTGTTCCACAGGGGCTCTGTAGAAGGAACAGTTATTTTAATGGAAAATGACAAATTTTTCTTATGATTAAAATATCAAGCCTATCCATTGACTGTTAAATCTAATTTGCTGTGACTGAAATGTTCTCCAGTGAGATAAGATAATCTCCTGTTATAGGTCAGAGGGCTCCAACTGATTTATGGGGGAAAACCTTGGTAGAAAATACAGAGCTGTGTTTTGTGCTCTTATTTTTCAGCTTTTCTATCATCACCTAGTTAGTCATTCTTTATAAGATTTCCATTTAGCAATCCATAAAGTGACTTCAAAGAAGGCTAAAAGTTTATAAGCTGTTGGATAAGCAAGGCTGGAGCTATCACATGAATAATGGAACATGCTTACGGAACTAATTGAATTCATATTAGATGAAGATAAGTACTTAGTAGGGATAAATAATGAGATAGGAAAATGAAACTCTATCAAAAGAACACACCCCTTTCACAATCTTATTCTCTGCCTGTGCAGTGTAGGCTGTTTTAGTCTTCGGATTATATAAAACTGCCCTTTGTGCTGGAAGCTGTGTCAAACTTAGCTGCAGCCTTCACATTTTGTCAGAGTAAACGATTGTTTCTGCAATTGTTTGTGTAGGAGGGTTATCAGTGTGATGGTGCTGATGGAGGGAGAATGCCCTTGACCTAGGAGCTCCCTGCTGGAATTCGGGCACATGTGGTTTTGATTGACTGTTGGGGATGGTTGTGCTGGGCTCTGAGATGGGGAGCTCTGGCAGCCGACTCCAGTGTGCCCGGATCCACTTAGGAGAACATCCACCCTTTTCCTGCTCTGTTTGGGGCACAAACCCAGCATTTAGAGTTAGAATTAGTGATTAGAAAAGTATTTCTTATATTTTTATTATTAATAGTCCGGTTATTCAAGGACTTTTTCTGGGACTTCAGAACTGTAATTCTTGCAAGATTATCCAGGATGAATTTGTGTGTGAAACATTGCATTTCAGAATGCTTTTCTAACCTGTTTCCTAAGGGTAGAGTACACTTGTGTGTATCATAAAAGCTATATGAGCAGATTTTTGTTTTACTTCAACCTGGTATCAGTAAAGATGTCCATGTGAGGGAAGAAATGTTCAGTGAAACTCCTGTTGTGTGACGCGTGGTAGGACCCAGTGGCTGATCTCACCTCATGTCGATAATGTCTCCTGTGCAGCCCGGGGAGCAGAGCTGGAGCCCTCAGAAACCCACACACCCGTTTGGGGAGCGCTTTTGGCACATTCCCCTGCTCTGGTTCGGGGTGAGGATGCCCTGCTCAGGATCCAGTGTGACCACAGCCCAATTAGTGTGCACCGAGTCTGAGCCAGCGAGCCCTGAGCACGGCTTCTGTGAGCCTGGGCTCAGGCCCCACCCTGCCGTGGGCTCCCCTTCCCAGAATACACCCTGAGAATTCATTGACCACTGGCATCTGCCACTGGTACTGTTAATTGTTAATTATATTTTTGATTGGGGTGAGAAGCAGTAATTAGCTTTTCCCACCCATTTATACTTAGTTAATCAATGCTTTTTCTACCTGTAACTGAGGAAGCGCAGCTTTTCCATTGGATTTTAATGAAGGGTTATAGATTAACTTAAATCCAGGTTTTAAACCCCTAAATGCAGTTTAGCCACTCACAAACATTACCAGTATGGCTGTACGTGGTTTCAGGAGTACTGATAAAAATGCATTTAAAAATATGGCAGATTACTTATGGAATTGTCTTTTATCCAGTTACTGGGAAAATGGAAATAACAACGGTGTTTTAATAAGGGATTCTGGGGGGATGTTTGAGGGTGAGTTTGCAGAAGCCAAGCCCTGCAGTACCCAGCAGGCTTCCCCAGAAGCAGAGAGGTTTTCCTCGAGTGCCACAGCGCCGGGGCAGCGCGGGTGCTGTTTGTCACTCAGCTGGCAACAGCTGCTTGTGATAAGGATCTGGGGAATCACCTGTAGAGGCTCAGGGTGCCCGGGCGGAAGGGTGGGAGATGTGCTGGGGGGGCAGCCCACCTGCTGTGCCCGGATCAAAGGGCCCCGGGGTCAGGGGGCACATCCCGCTTAAGCAGAGCTGTCTGCTGAATAGCCATTTCAGATTGTAAATCTGGCCGTGATTTCATTAAGTCCTTCTGGCTGCTCTTGGGGCATGAAATAATAAAATTTTATATCCGCTGCCTTTCCTGCTTCTGGCAGCCAGATTGACACATTGTTGTCTGCAGCGTTGGGGTGTTTTCCTTAAGAAAATAAATGGAAACTATTAATTCAGGAGAGACAAGTCATTAAGCAAATGGATTTTAGACTTGTTGTGAATCATACTTCTTTAACAATTTCAAACCTAATGCAAAGACTAGCTAGAATGTTAGGTTTTGGTAGGGGTTCTGCCTTTCCAAAAGAATCGATGGAAGGTATGTTACCTTTTTACTGTTACAGCATTTTTTAATATGTTGATTACGTTTGTATCTGGTAATAAAACCTCATGATCCACTTGGTTTATGTTTTGGCAGCAATTTAGCTGTGAAGTTACGCAAACCTGGTTTGTGGGAGGGAAGGCAAGGGGTGCTGGTGTTTGATGGCTGTGGAGGTTTGGTTTGTTTTGTTTTAAATTGAACTATTCCTTAAAACTGTTCACCTGAAAGAAGTTTAACTTGGGATTCCTTTATGGCAGAAAATGCAGAACCTGCCAAGCGTAGCCAGTGCTGATAAAATGGCATTTAGTGTAAACTGGTGCTACTGTTATGGATGAATATTGCTTCTAGCGTGTGATGGGAGCGGGATGGAGGAGCACCCCTAAATACTTGTATTAGAATATGGTTTCTGTGTTTTTGTGAACTTCCACATAAAACATTTAAATGACTCAAGTGTTTGGCTGCCTGTGAGCGGGGAAGGCGCCCGGACTGCGCTTATTTACGGACCTGGTGTTTAAGGCCCCCTGGAGTTTGTTTGAAAAGTTAAGAGATTTTCACAGTAAAGGTGCCATTTCTGAAATTTAAAGTGCTCTTTTCACCAGGAGATAAGTTCTCTCTGATTAAGTCAGTAATTCTTACTAAGCCATGTTTATAGAGGCCATAAACAATGGATTCAGTGTGCTTGTTAAACCAGCTTTCCATACCTCTCCACTCTTTTAAAAAGAGACATTTAAAATAAAAGGCAGGTGTAGATGTTAGTTTGATTTAGATGGATTTTAGGTGATTAATTATGGCTACAAGTAATTGGGCAAGGATGGTTAAGAAAGGTTTGCAGGAGTGAGTTGTGATGCACGTTTTCACTGAATCTCTCCTGACTCAGTACATCCCTGATCTGGAGGAAAATGAGATAAGGAAACTGTAATGTTCATGTTTCCTCTTGGTCCTTGCTTATCCACATTTTTTTTCAGCAAAATATGAACCAGTCTCTTGCACAGGTATCACTTGTAAAATTTTGTTTAGCTCTTCAGGAAGTTGTGAAATATGGATTGGGACCATGTGTGGCTTGTGGCTGTCCCTTCCCATTTCCAGAAAATTACGACAACACACAAACTGTACTTGTGAAAAATGATCTACATGTTTTTGTGATTCATAGAATCCAGTGAGGTTTAATGTGAGAATTGCAGTTGAATGATGGCAATTTTTACTCAGATTCCAACACCAGAGTAAATACTGTGATTTCCTTGTTGGTTGGGCTGATTAGGTGCCAGGTTTAGTGAAAGGAGCGTGTGATTATCTAACAAAAGCCCTTATAACTGTCTGATAATACCTTTATCAAAGGTGATAGTGACAGGAGAGATGATAAAACCAACTAAGGATTAAGATGAATGGGTCAGTCTGCATTTCTGTAGAATGAGCCACAACTGGACCATCAAAAAATTATATGTTTTTGAATGCATTGCAAGACAGATGCTATTAATCAAGTCAGTCTCCAGTGTTTTGTTAAATCTGAGCATTGGTCTCAAGGGAAATCCACTGCCTTTGTACAAATACTGCGAAGCTTTACAGTGAGGTTGAGCTCTTGGGGGTGTAAAGGTGCAGCCCAGTGGAGTTTAACATCAGCTTCCTTTTGGATGTGGTGATTTCTGGGCCAGGTGTGGGGTGATCACACGGAGCAGCATTTACAGTCCCCGCACCGCGAGGGCATCCTTCTGGGTATTCCTCCCTGGCGGAGCCCTGCGTGGCACGAGCCTGTTCTGTGCTCCAGAAAACCCCACATTTTCCTGAACGGGAGGTGCAGATTCACCACCAGAGGTACACAAACGCCCCTGGCACATTCACCATGCCTGTGCTGCTTCTTTGGCAGCAAGCAGGAGAAGGGTTTCCTTCCTTCTGTCTTGTCCTGCCAGCACTCGAGGCTGACTAGCTTCTGGCTTTGGTTAAGTCCTTTGCAAGACCTTTTTGTTGGAGGTTTTTAGAGTCCTCTGAGTATAAGTGAGATTTTTAATTTTCTGAAGCAGGAAGGAGCAAATCAGTTTGTCTGGTGCTTCCGGACTCCTAGAAGGAGCAAGGCTCCTGGATTGCTTTAGAGTTTATCAGATGCAGCCAACGGGGTGACCTTTGGTTCCTGAAAGCAAAGTACCTGGTTTGTCAGGCAGTGCTGCTGCTCTTTATATGGAAAACATTAAATGTAATATTCCTCTATTTAAGTTGAAGAAATGTCTCATGAAGACCTAAACTTAAATGTCTACAAAGTGGTTTTATGGTTGTTGGGGTTTTTTTCAGCCCTAAGTACACAGCAGTTTGCTTTATAGACAGAGGACTGAGCCTTGAAAACTAAGGGTAATTATTTAGCTGCCTAAGGCTCAACTTTGCCATTGTTTTAGGACTTTAGTTCCTTTCTTTTAAAGGAAACAATTCCCTCCACCCCACAAAACCTTAATTAAAAATTGAGTACGTTTTTGTTCACTTTCCTGCTCAGTAACTTTCATTTGGTCTTGTGTGTAGGTAGGTAGGTACTTAAACATTTATTTACCGTGTCAATGGGAAATTTCCTCAATTATCATATTCTATAATTCCAGTTTTTCTGATTTTGAATTTTCAAAGCTTTATTTGAAGATGTAAAACCTGTGTGATTAGTCAGTCAAAAAAAAAAAAAATTCTAGTCTCCTGTTAGTGAAAGAAGTGTTAAGTATTTAAATGCTGCTCTGCTTGGTATCAGTGACTCATTTACTGTTGTTTAGGCAGGGAAATCAAGTCTGGCAGTGTTTAAATTTGCTTGGATCACAGATACCTTTAGACACTCAGAGTCACAGGTACTAACGACTGTTCTTTTGAGAAATAGGTTCTTCTTTTCTATGTGTGTGTACTGTTACAGATGATGCGAACTTCAGACTAGATTAGAGACTTTCCCTCAATTCATGGGAACAGGAGAAAAAGTTCAGACTTGCTGACCAGGATGTGGTGGAATTAATTTTCTCTTAGCTTTTTTTTTTTTCCTCTCCATTTTAATTATTAACTGATTAAGCTCTCATAGCATCCATTTTACTTAAATGCAGTTGTAAACTTGTCTTTATTAGAGTTCCAAAATGCAACCTGGAATTTGTAAACCAGTTCCCATCCCTGACTTAATGCAACTCTTAACTCCTGGAAAATTCACTCTTTATTGTTATTTACATTATTTTCTAAATATAAAAAGATATGCTTGAAGTCCTGACTTGACTAGAAGCTATTAAATGTGCAAACGGGACACCAAGACAAACTTTAGTAGAGATGCTTGAAATAAATCTTCGCTTGAATAATCACAGACTCTGTGGTTTGACAAATTTCAGTGTGCATGATGTTAAGAACTTCCCTCTGCCAACTGAAGGTTAATTTTTTAGCGCTGTAAAATGAATAAATAAAACAAATTATGGGAAGTCAGGAATGTTGATTGTTTTTAAGATGGTTGAGGTTCTGTAATGCCATGTTGTTCTGCCATCACTTGTGTCCTTTATGCATAACATTTGATTCCCCATACTTATATTTTCCTTTCCCTTTTCCTGAATTTGCTCCCATGTAGAAAGTAAGAAGCATGGCCCTGGAAGATGTGGTGATTCTCAACGTAGACACCAACACACTGGAAACCCCTTTTGATGACCTTCAGAGCCTCCCCAACGATGTGGTATGTATGGAGTGACTTATCCGGGGTTCCGTTCCCTGGCAGCAGTTCCTGCTCGGTGTGGGAGCGAGGGGTGTCCCTGGGAGCTCTCGCTGGTAGCACTGAACTGCTTTACCTCAGCTCCTGCCGTCCCAAAGTGTTCGGGAAGGTTTGTCTGAACAGTTGCAGACAAGCATTGAAGCCTCTCAGTGAAAATCAGCTAATGCTCACGTGAGCTAGAAATCCTGCATCTTTAGTTAACTTTTTGTTTCCAAATGAAACTCTGGGGGGTTTTTTCCTGTGACTGCTTCCAGGTGAGCTTTGAGGAACTTCGTGCATTTTATATCCTGAGATATGATATGAAATGGATGCCTTCACATTTGCCTCAGTCACTGCTAGAATTCAGAACTCATTTTCTTTTTCATTCACCCTTTTTATTGGTAAATTTCATGTTTTTAATAACTTGATAGTAATGGTGTATAAATACTTGACATTTAATGGGTTACAAAGACATCCCACTTGCTGCTGCAATCATCTCCACTGAAGAAGCTGAGAGGGGAGAGCAGAGGAGTGAGACTGTCAGGAGCTGTTTTCTAGGCAGAGAATGAATGTTTAGGAGAACATGGCAGGGGAAAATCTGGATTTCCTTTGCTGGTTGGAAATATTGTGCTGACAGTTAGATCTGAACATTTTATGTGCAGTTGAGAAATAGAATTGATATGCAGGGAGCTCAGTATAAGCTGGTGTGTGAGGAGAAGCCCAATGCCTCCTGCTGTGACACCCCAGCATTCCGACAGGATCTGTTCTTCAAAAGCAGGGAGCTCAGGAGGAAAGGGCCATCTTGATTGTGAACATTTTGGCTTTAGTCAAGCATTTAGTCTGTAAAAGTTGATTCCATGATTTTTTCTGGCTTTATATAGTTTTTCATTTTGATTTCACTCCCAGCATCCAAATCTGCCAGCTGGTCACTGCTCGTGCCATTATCCACAACCCGGGAATGACAGACTTGTAAATTTCATGGAATTATGTAAGAAATGTCTGGATACAGTGAGCACGGGGCCTCAAACATGTATATGATTTGTCAACAATCAAGTATTATATTAGATTTTATGAGACTTCATTAAAGGAGCTGTTGTGGGCACACTGTAGAACATCAGAAGAGACTTCTCCAATAAACACAAAACTTCAAGCTTTGGAATGTCATAAATTTTAAGAGACTTCCTTCCTTTCATTATTTACTTTTACTTCACTTTTATAACAGTAGAGAGTTGTGTTTTATTAGTTCAAATTTCTTGATTCAGTTTTCCACAGGTCTATTTAAAAGCTCCATTTTATCTCGGAGGATGTTGAGAGCAGAGCAGAGGAAGTGCTGCCAGCAAATTCAATTAACTGGCAGGGCTCACCAGTAGCGTATGTGGGGTATTTTTTTTCACAACTGCTATATAAATACAGCTGGGATTAATATTTTTCACAACAAAGCTTTAAGTTGAGTCGTGTTGCGTTGTGTAATTAATGTTTGGGCTGGGGGTTTATGTGGGATTTAGCTCTGGCGCATTGTTGCAGTTACCTGGATGGTGCAGTTCCCCCTCCAGGTCTTTCCCTTCACACGGTTCCAGAGTTGGCTTTGACCACTAGAGAGCAGCTGCTCTGCTGTGCAAGAATTGAATTTCTGTCAGTTCTTTCATGCATCATGTGTTTGGAACTGTAAGTGGATCAAGTTGTTCATCTCAGCAGGGAGACGCTAAAGCCAATCCATTATACTCTTTTTTTCCTTTTCTCTTTTTTTCCTTTTTGCTTCCCTGGGAGATTTTGGGAGTGTGTCTCCCCACTGGTCTTAGTCTAAGTAGATGCATTTATGATCTGAGAAACTAAAAATGTCTTCAAGAGTTTCCTGATCATAAATGCCTGTTATGTCAAACTACTCTGCCAGTTTTGCTACTTAATGTGAGCAGTGAGCAATTCATGCACTGCTGAATAGACAAAATTTACTTTGCTAAATTAAATCTATCTATATTCATCAGTGAGCAAAAACATCTTCTCTGTGGTGCGTTCACCATCAGGTAATTAATCCAGTGGAAAATTTCTAAAGCTGTTTTCCCCCTCTCCTTGAACCGCTTTTTAAATCAAGTGAATGAAGTCTTACGATTATTTTAGAGCCTCAGGTAGTTGTCCTTGAGTTTCATGATAGTGATGTTGCTACCTAAACTGGTTCTTGGAAATCAAGAATGAACTGTTCTTTAATCCTTAATTCTTAGGATCCAAACAAATGTAGGACCCAGAGAAAGGTCTTTCCAGTTAGAATTTGTGTCAGAGGAGCTGGACAGAATTGAGGCAGTTCCAGCAGAGTCAGCTCAAGTTGTTCCTTTGCCCCAGTTTACCTCAGCAGTACCTGCTGGCTGTCAGGCTTCTGAAGTGGTCAGGTCATGTCCCTGAAAATCAAGGTTTGTACTACTGTGGTACTGATTAACTATTTGAAATGTGAAAATCTGCCCCTCCTTCACCTTCTGCTTCTGATGTATGGCTGGAAATCTGGCAGCATGAGAGCACCCTGGGAAGTAACTTTCCTTTTAAAATAATCAATATTAAAAAAAGAGATTTATTAAGGACTGTGATTACAATAAGTGCATCTGCTGCTGACAAGTCTCCTACACCACCGTCTGTGTTGCAACGAATAGCAAAGAGGGGGTAGTAATTTTTTTTATGCAACCCGTATGGATTTTTCATGTATTTCCAAATAAGTGTCATCTTCTAGTCATAGTTGTAGTCAGAGCCCCACGTTACAAAGAATAAAGCATAAGCTTGCTCTGTCAGCTCGTAGTTGTTGCTAAATGAAGGCCCGGGCGTGTGTGCCGGGGGTGGCGCCGAGCCGGGGGGCCGGGGGTCTGCAGGGCCTCTGCGTGTCCCGGCTCAGCCCGGGGGCTCCTGCTGCCCTTCTCCACCGAGCCACCACGGGCAGGGAACCGGGGCTGCTGGTTTTCACACTGGGAAGTGAGCTGCTTCCAGGGCAGCCAGGAGTACCAAACTGCAGCTCTGTAACCAAACCATTTTCCTAAAGGTGAATCCATTTTTATTTCTTACGCTGTGTTTGCAGTAGAACGTTTCTTGCTTTATTCATGTTGACAACTGAAAAGCCTTGGACCTAATTAAAAGAATTTCCACTAGCACCTTTACTGAACCATTTCATTCTGCTGCATTGCACAGATTGCATTCTGAAACATGGTGAGAGTTGAAATTGGACCTTTAAACCTCAACTGCCAGAAGTATAAAAATCTTCTTTAAAAACACTCTCAGGGTAGACTGCGTGTATATGTGTCTGTTTGGCTAGAAATAATCCTCATTTTCAGTGGTCACAATTTGAGTTTTTTTAAAGTATCACCGCCTCTTTAGGCAGGAAACAACCCTAATTCTGCTTGTATAGTCTACTTTGTATTATGTACTAATTTATTCCAGAGAGTAAACATGAGAGTGTTTGGTTTGTTTTTTTTTTCTACTTCTTAGTATATTTAAATATGTTGTTGTTAAAATTTTTTTGTTAAAAAATTGACATGTCTATTGCAGTAATCCCACATGTATATAAAATGGACATCTTACAGTGTTCCAGGAAGTAGCAAAATACCAGTCAATATTCTGCTTCTGTCCTAACCAGGGGAGCTGAAGCAGAGAAAGGCTGTGAGCAGCCCTCTGAACTCCTGGTTTGTTTAAAACAAAGCATTGAGCTTTTTCCTTCTACATAGATGGAAGGTTCTGTATCTTCACATGAATGTTTAATGAAAACCCCTTATAACAATGTTTGGGATGGATTTGAAAGTTGCTCAGAGCTCTGGACATTTTATTACACTTTTAAGAACTACCTTTAAATGGTTTACATAAGTTAATATAGAAAATAGAAGCATATTTCACCCTACAAGTCTAGACCCCTTCAAACATGAAGTATGCTGTTTGGGTTTGAAAATCTGGTGAAGCTTTTATATTTAGAGGATTACAGAACTCCTTGAGGAACATTATCTCAGTGAATAGGAGTGAGCTTATTTTATGGGCTTTAGACTAAATCTGGTACCATGTGTTATGTTAATATGGGTTTGTGGGCTCATTAATGCGTGGATCATTGGCATAAGCATTCAGATTTATAAACAGTGCTGGACACGCTCTTGGTTATTTCTGTTATACTAAATAATGAAACGCCTTTTACAGCAGAATCTGCAGAAGATTTATAGGGAAATGTCTTTGCAACTGTTTTAGTAAACACAAGTGCAAAGATAACATCTAGTTCTAAAAGAAAAGCGAGTAGTGCCGGGCATGGATTCTGTATTTAACACCCGGGGAGCACAGTGAGGAGTTGCTGTGCCCTCCCCAAATCCAGGACTGCTGCAGGAGGGAGTTCGGGATGTGCTACGGGAGGGATGGGACTGAGGCACTCACCAACAGGTCAGGAAAATCGGGCTGCCCTGGGCTACCCAGGCAGGCTGGTGGCAACACCCCAGGGCTGAGAAAACTCATCTGGTAGGGTTTGGGAGATATGGATGAGGCCACAACAAGCTTTTGTTAAGAGCTGGAGGATATTATATATTTTAAGAGGTGTAATTCATACTCTCTGAAAACAGTTAGTTATGGTCACTACCAGAGGATCTGCTCACCCTGTCAATAATATTCCTACAGCGTTTCTTGCATAGTGTGAAGTACACAGAGCTACCCCATGGAGATTTTCAGTATGGCATTTGGAAAAGGAAGATTTGATAGTTATTGGCTCTTTCTGTTAAATTCATCATATGGATATTTATGGAGTCAGTCATGTTCTCCTGCAAATCGGGATAACTAGGGATTTCCTGCTGTTCTGCTTTCTTCCTGAAATTGTGGCTCCTGCCTAGTTTTTTATGTCAGGTATCTCACTAAACTCGGGCTTTGCACGTGCCATGGCCAAGGCCTCTTAAAAGCAGCACCTGAATTTCTTTCGAGAACCAGTGCCCAGGTAGTTGGGTTTGTGTTGCTCTGAGTTGTGCGAGATCTGTGTCAGAAACTCAGCTTGTCCTGGTTCTGTCTGCGGCAGCGTCAGGGGCCGGGAGAGGCCGGGAGGGAGCCGGGAGAGGCCGTGAGGGGCCGGGAGGGAGCCGGGAGAGGCCGTGAGGGGCCAGGAGAGGCCGGGAGGGAGCCGGGAGGGGTTCTGAGGGAGCCGCGAGAGGCGGCCGGGGCGGGACACAGCGGCTCCCGCGTATGGCCGAGCCCTCGGCAAACAACTCCAAAAATGTGCGAGAACAGCAAAAAGCCCCAGGACGCACCGAGGAAAAATGTGAGGAGTTGAGAGCGGCGGGAGGAGCTGTCGGGACTGACATCAGAGGAGGGGAGGCGGGGCTGGGGCGGGGAGTTGGGCCGGTAAAAAGGCGGCGGCGGGGAAGGTGTTTTAAGTTTCTGTCTTTGTTTCTCGCTATCTGACTGTGTTTTAATTGCCAATACATTAAATTAATTTTCCACATTCGAGCCTGTGGCTCATGGGTACATATCTCCTTGAGCCCCCAAGCCTGTTGTGCGTGTTTCCCCCGAGTGCTGCTGAGAGGCAGTGGAGGGCGGCTGGGCCGGGGCCCGGGACCCTGCCGAGGGTACCCCCACAGACAGAAACACAGCCCTCACGGGGTCATTTCCCATTCAGGCTCTGAAATGTGAGGGAATATAACCTTAAAAAACCCTTGTATTTGTGGCAAACAANGGGAGGGGCGGGGGGGGGCGGGGAGGGAGCCGGGAGGGGCCGTGAGGGGCCAGGAGAGGCCGGGAGGGAGCCGGGAGGGGTTCTGAGGGAGCCGCGAGAGGCGGCCGGGGCGGGACACAGCGGCTCCCGCGTATGGCCGAGCCCTCGGCAAACAACTCCAAAAATGTGCGAGAACAGCAAAAAGCCCCAGGACGCACCGAGGAAAAATGTGAGGAGTTGAGAGCGGNAATTGCCAATACATTAAATTAATTTTCCACATTCGAGCCTGTGGCTCATGGGTACATATCTCCTTGAGCCCCCAAGCCTGTTGTGCGTGTTTCCCCCGAGTGCTGCTGAGAGGCAGTGGAGGGCGGCTGGGCCGGGGCCCGGGACCCTGCCGAGGGTACCCCCACAGACAGAAACACAGCCCTCACGGGGTCATTTCCCATTCAGGCTCTGAAATGTGAGGGAATATAACCTTAAAAAACCCTTGTATTTGTGGCAAACAAAATTTTCAGACCTCCAGGATTTGTTCTTAACCTTGGTGGTGATGGATAGCCTGGTTGTGCAGAGCAGTTTCTCTTATTAATCTGATGTTTGAATTAATTTGGCTGCAGTTCTTTCATGGATCTGAGCAAGAGTGACACAATTTCATGGACTACCTTTAAAAGAGTACTCAACAGCATGTTAACAGTGGATTTTAAGTAGGAGGGAAGGTTCAATGAAGCTTTCAGTGTCCTATTGGTTTCTGAATAGAATCCAATCATATCTTAGAGAAGCAAAACAGCTTGAAAAGTAATGCTTTTAGAACTGAAATATTCAACTCGGAATTCACAATGTCACCTTTTGTCAGAGCTGCTGCTGTGGTTAGCGCATTTTTTGTTTAGCTGTGCCCCAATGTGTTGCGCTTTGTTTGTGATATGAGAGTGATCTAGACCTGCTGTGTGATTTCAGGTTTCTGCACTGAAGAACAGATTGAAGAAAGTCTCTACAACCACTGGAGATGGTGTTGCAAGAGCATTTCTAAAAGCACAAGCGGCTTTCTTTGGGAGCTACAGAAACGCCCTGAAAATTGAACCTGTAAGTAGGCAATTAGTAGGCATAAGATGTAAATCTGCAGCTGTGGTGGAGAAAAAACCTGACAATTCAAAGTGTAGCATAACCTGCTTTTCCTAAGGTCAGCGTGGTGGCTCTTTGGCTGACTAGTACTGAAAACAGTGTTCAAGTCTCCAAAATGAAAGAGATGCAACAAGCATGATCCATCACACAGGGAAAGACCTTCCTATGGAGAGGTATGGGTGTTGCTTGGTTTTGAAGACAGTCAAGTTAGAGGAGAGATGATAAAAAAGAATAAATTAATGATCATAAGAGGCTAGTGCAGAGCTGACCATTTCCTCCTCTGCAAAACCCATCTCTTCATTGTGTTTTGTGTTAAAAGGTGGTGTATTTGGCATTCTCCTGCTCTTTGAAGATTAATGAAAAGATCTGGCCTGCAGACATGTGATAAATTTAATTTTAACCATGATGTTAAATGGTTACATGGCAAAAAGTTGGACTAGGGGTATAGTGTTTCTTGAGGATTTCAGTAGCTAAAGTCTCTCCAGTACTGTAGTTTGTCTTGTTATTTTTAAAGCCAGGAGGAAAACATAGCTCAGCCTGACTTTTAAACAGCCCAGATATCACCACCAAATAAGTATAATTTCAACAGTTCATATTTAGGTTTCAAGAATTACTTTTCAAGTCAGCACAAGTCCTTCCACATCTTACTGGGGGAATCTGTGTGTGTGGAAAAAAAATTTATTGACTTGTGTGTGTACGTCTGGGTGTAAGAACTGGGCTTTTAAAGCATCTCAGGTGAAACAGTAGGAGGTGTTTCAAATGGGGTCCATATAAATGACAAAGATGGAACCAGCGAGGCGCTCTGGCTGTGAGCCTCCTTTATCCCTGCTGGGGAGACACTGACTCCCCTCCATCCATGCAGGCTTCCTTGTTCTCCAGTGCTCCTCCCTGTAGTTGCCAGGCAACTCTGGGAATATTGGTGTATGCTTTGCCTGGATGTGTGTGTGAGATTAACTAGTTAAGGGGTTTATGAAGGAAAATAAAAATTTAAATTGCTGTTCTGGAAATACCATCTGGTATTTTGAAGGCTGAATGTTAAAGATGAACATTTGAAATGAGTTGACAGTGGCACGCCCCTAGAAAGTGCAACTTTGAGGGACAGCTAACCTGAGGAAGTAGCAGAAATGGTTTGGTTTGCTTATCATTCCATCAAAGAAAACTTGTACATATAGCTGCACAAATATGTCATAAAATTCACTTTGATAATCAGGAAGTGGAAAATTTCAGGGCTTTCTTTCCTAAGGCTTTTTGTAAATCAATAGTTTGATTTGTGATTATACCTTTTAGTATTAAGATTTAGATAAAGCAAATTTGCAAGTGTTTTGTGTTCATGTATCACCTTCACATGGGTTAAGTGGGCATAAGCAATACCAAACATGAGGTAGTTCTTTGCATTTCATGTCCTGTAACTCCAGAAACCTGACTGTTCATTTAAAATCACTGATAATTAGAAAATAAATTCAGAGAAGCAGCAGCTTTTTCTCCTTTCATGGTTTCTGTCTCATAAGACAATTGAATTTCATAGACTATCTCATTGGTATGAGCTGACTTCTTGGGATAAATGGTGTGAATCTATTTTTCATTATTCTGTGTAGGCCCAGAATGTGTCACAGAGCAGCTCTAATTTCACATTTTATACTTTAGCATAGTAAGAGCTCTTGTTCTGTTCAGAGGCTTTTTCTCTAGAGATACCAGGTTGTGTAATGTACATAAAAAGAAAACACGGGCAATGAGTTTCTGTTGCCATGAACTTTCTGAGGCCTTTGGTGACAGAAATTGTGTGAAAAAACATCTCCAGGTGTACAGCTGGCAACCATAATAATAATTGTAATATTTACTTGACAGAAGAACTGATGCAGTGCTGTTTCCTACAGTGTTTCCCATAGCTGCACTAAGGCAGTTTTAAATGCAGAGGAGTATCTGTTGGGTGTGAGGTACTCACAGCCCCCACAAAGCTCTGTTGCTATTAAGTGCAGTCAAACACAGCAGCAGCTGGGTGTTCACTGGACTGTACTGAGGCAGATTATCTTGGTGCATATGGCTTAAATGTCTACCAGTGACACCAGTGTGAGCGTTTTGTTCACTTGAATGACTTTTTTCAAATTCCCGATTTATTTGCTGTTTGCAGAGCAAATGTTTTTATCTCTTCAAAATGTTTAATTCACAGAAGTAGGTCATCTTCAGCAGAACTATCTGTGTGAATAGGAGGTGTGTAGAAAGGTGCTTTGTAGGACTGAGCAGTTGGGGGATGTTGGGAAGCGAGGCTCAGATTTTCGGGATGGCAGCCGTGGCCGTGCACTTTCTTCTGCTGACACCTAGTGGTTCCAGGCGTTCCAGTCGGACTCTCCCAGTGTTTGTGAGGAACAACCCCCCACACCTGCGGGTCGAGGTAAGCTCCGGCTGGGGCTGGCCCAGAGCAGTGGGGTGTGGGTGTGACCCAGCAGGGCGTGGGGGCTGTAGGGCAGTGCTGCTGCTGCAGCCTCAGCCCTGCGGAGTTTGTCCCCCCTCGCTGTGTGAGCTGCACTCCAGGCTCTGCTGGGATGTGCAGGCATCACAAATGACAGGAGTTCTGCCTGTTCTCTGGCACTGCAGCGATTCTGACAGGGGCTGGTGCTGGTAGGAAACCACTGGATTACGTCCTGTTACCGTGTTGTAAATACTCCTCCATGAGCTACACCTTTCATGGAACTGGGACCATGAGTACTGATACTTCCTTGTGTGCAGTGGGAGTACTGAGGATGAGTGAATCTCTTCAGTGAAGCATCAGTTAATTTCTCTTTGTCTTCATGGTTAATTATCCAGTCTTATTCAGGTTTATTAGCCTAAGCAACCATTAGTTGTAAACTGGATAATTTTGGATTAATTTGAATTGTTCTGAAATGATTTGGTTTAAATTTAACCTAAATATTCCTTGGATGCATCCACTCAAGAGTAAGCAGAAAATCTGAGGCAGAGTCAATGTGCTTTTCTATTTCCACGCTTTTCATGTGCTTCCATTGCCGAAGTTACTTTCTAATTTGTGAATTGCTGATCTTATTGTGAAACTACTTATTGAAACCCATAGATGTATTATGTACTCCAGTTTTCACTCTGCTTTAGCTGAACTACACTGGATGTAGGAATGTGTGTTATGTGCTCGTTGCTGCCTAAGTTCTGTTGTCCTGTCAAAGCCTGGTAATTTATATTTGGATTTTAAATAGAGAAGACAATGTACTACCAATTTTCATAATTGTAACTTTGATACGAATTTTCTCTTAATACGATGCAATTTGAGCAATGGTGGGGGAAGAAACCATTATGAATAGGAGGAAATAAGTTTTCTTTTTTAACATAACACTCAATTCAACTTAAGGAGATAATTAATGCATTAATTATTTTATATGAATTTCTTGAACAGACACAACAAATGCCTTCAACAGTTCCAGATCCATGAGATCAGAGTCAGAAAAGTAGATGATATTTGGTGCAGAGTAAAAAAGCAAATGCCAGATGAGTCAAAAAGGAATTTTTGTTGGAATGTATGTGCAGTAATATAAAGCAAGTGTGTGCCACGTACTGGTGCATAATTCATTTTGCGAAGGCTTTGTAGCATTCAATGCTTTATCTACTATGAAGTATGATTGTTGCCATGGTGAATTATTTTTTTAAGTTATTCAGTGGAAGAGTAAATAGTTATTTCAAGCTCCTAGTAATTGCCACATCCCAGTTCCTTCCTCTCCATGGCCATCTTCTGCCTAGCTTCTTTACCTTGCATGTATATTTTAAAGGCACACACTGCATGTGGAGTAGATACTTCCCTGTCACCAGAGCTGTCTCTGCAGTTCAGAGCTTTAGGAGTGTTTGTCCATCTGTAGAAAATATGAAGAAGGATGATCCAACTTGTGCACAGGCCTGTTAAAATGAATCCCAAGCTGTAGAGGAAACAGTGAGCAGAAGCTTGTTAAATAGAACTTTTTGTTTCACTTGCAGTTTTGTTGTGTTTCTTTTAAAGTCAGTGCTGATGTATAGCAGCAGGAATTTTGTCCCACCCATCTTTACTCTTTTCCTGTTCAAGTGGTTGAGCTCTCAGATGCATGTCTGTAGAGACAGTCTAGGGGTACCTAAATGACAGTAATTTCTAAATGTCATCCTGGTGACTTTACTAACAGGTAGGAGTAGACAATGAGAATGGCACTGACAGTGTGTACGATCTGATTTTTTTATGTTGAAAATTGAGATAAATTGAGTTTCTGTATATCCTGGGACTGAAATTTAAGACTTTTTTCTTCCTACTCTGAAGTTTCTGTGTTTTGTGACATTTTAAAGACCCAGCTTTTCGGCAATCTCCCTTAGAAGCCACCTGTAACTATTGCTGTGTTTTACCATCTATGGGAAATGCCGAATCCACAGTCACTGACTGGAAAAGATTTAGTGGGGAAACACAGTTTTGTTTGTTTTCTGTGTGATGTTTGTTTTCATTTCAATTCTGTTGCTGTTTCCTCTCTGAGCCTTACTGTTGCTATAGACAAATTTCTGCTTTTGCTGTTTTAAACCTTAAAAATGGCTCTTTTTCTAACAAGCAGTTACTGTTCTTCAAAATGGCATTTATTATTCTACATCTAAGTCTGTTGAGATATACATATGTTAATGAACCTGAAAAGACATTTTCTTTAATCTCTTCTAGCAGTCTGGTATGTAGTAAATAGAATTGTTTTGTAATTTCCAAACTGTTATAAGATCCTATGTTATCTAATTCTGTATGCCACGCTAAGGGGAGGGGAAGCCCAGGGTTCTGAGGGGAAGGTAATAAAAAGTAATATTTGAGAAAGGTAACGTGACCCTCTGCTGATTGTGGTGTTTCTGCCCTGAAAGGTGCAGGCAAATTTCCCTGTCCATCATACATGTTAAAGTAAAAATCCAGCAAAACCGAAATCAAAGCNACCCCCCCCCTTAAGAATCCATCATGGGAATGGTTTTGGGTCCAGGAACTTTGCCCAAAGTAAGGGATGGGGTGCTCTGCATCTCAGCACGCAGTAACAGCTGAAACGTGAAGTTCCTTTGAGTGTGGTGTCAGAATGCTGATGTACACAGGTCTGCTTTGAGATTATTAATGTTTACCTGCTTTGTGCTGATGTTGAGGTTTTTGTGGTCTCTTAGTTTGTGGAACCTTTGAGCAAGCTGAGAAGAACTGTCTTTGGTTTTGTTGTCTGAGTAACTTTGCAGCCCCTGTAGAAGTGTGTTCAGCCATCAGCCTGGATCAGGTCACTCTGTGTCTTCTGTGGTGGTGCTGCAGAAATAAAAGGAGCTTTGTTCCAAAGCCTCTCAATCTCCCTATTACAGGGCGGGCTGTGCAGGGAGCAGCAGTCTGTGGTCTGTCAGCTCTGCTGTGCGAGGATTTGGATATTCACTTACTCGGCTGTGCCTCTCACACCTGATTCTGGGGTTTGTGCTATTTGATGCACTTACTTGTTTTTGTTTCTTCTCAATTTGTTTCAAGCCTTTGGTTGTTTGTTTTAGGCTGACTCTTGCCTGTGTTTTCACTGCGTTGTCTCCTGATACTTCCGTTCTAATTGAGAGTGCACAGCCTCGTGCAAATGCCTCCATGCAGGAGAACTTGGAGATGTTTCCTGAACTAATAAAGCGCAGGGGACTTGGAGGGGAACAACGAGGCACGTAAACAAACACCAAGCAGAAAATAACATCACCCTTGAATTCAGTTTCTGTGTGAGGTGCTCAGTGACTGTGTGTTTTTTTCAAATGAGCTGTTATATCTGGTATTAGGAAAAAAAAATAACACCAACACACACAAACCCATGAAAAACCCCACCCCAAGGACCTTTCAGGCAGGTAGGCAAGGAGTGAAAGGAACATTCTCAGTAGTGTGAGCAGCTGTACAACTGAAGAGAAAGTATCACTTCCCTTGACAGAAGATGGTGGGAGAGATTTTGGGATTTGGATTGGTAAAGTAGCCTTCAGTAGCAGATAAAGTTGATGAAATTATGATAAAAATTAGAATGTTTAATCGGGTTAGAAACATAATAGAGAAGTCATGCCACTCTGGGCTGTCATGGTGTATATTGTGTGTGAATGGGAGTGTACAGTTTGTACTGGTGTGGTACCGAAGGAGGCGGGTGAAGGGCAGTAAAGCCCAGTTAGTTGTAATGGTTTGCATAGCTGGGTGATGGAGCTCGTGCAGTGACACCTGGAACGCGATGGGGCTGAAGGCAGAAGGAGCCCTTGGCTCCTGAGCCAGGACTGACAGTGGGGTGTGGCTGCTTCCATGGCAGCCAGCACAGAGCCCTGCCATCCTGCAGAGCTGCGCTTCCCTCGCAGCCACGGGGGAGGTTCTGACACTGCCCTGGGCTTAGGGAGCCCCACGTGTGCACTGGGAAACACGGAGGGGACCAAGGCCCCTTTCTGCTTTGGCTCTTGCGTGGCATCAGAGCTGGGCAGCTGCCTTTCCCAAATAGCACTGAATTTGCTATGGGCAGGGCATTAGTGAGACAAGTTCTGGCTCATGGCCAAAATGCTGTATAGGCAAAACTTAGTCTCGCACTGGGGACCACCTTTTTCTTCTTTATTCTGTTTTGGGAACACAAAAATGTAAACTCTGCAGAGGGCTGATCAGTGCATTGTTCTTTAAAACACACACTACTTCAGTCTGGTAAAACGTCAAATGAAAACATTCTGTCCTTTCTTATCTTTTTCTAATTAAATTCATTGTTTTCTGAGCCTTTCATTCAGTGAGTAGCAGCTCTGGCAATGACAGATATTCTATTGTGACTGAAATATGCATTTTGTAAGTCATAACTTTACTTGGTATTTAAATAAACTGTGTATGTACAGCGTGCAAGATTTATGCAGAGCACAGCTGGAGGTATTCTGCTCAGAATTCCTATGGTTTAAAATGTCTCTTTCAAGTTTGAAAATGTGTTGTGAAGTAGATACCATTATGATAATTGGAAGTTCAGCTTCTCTGTCTTGCTCTATTATTTTTTTTGAATACAATTAACACATCACACACATTTCACCTGGTCTCTCCTCATTTACCTCTGACACTTCCTTGATATTTATTTAGACACATGTGGTGTCTTTGCTTTGAACTCAATAGTTGGTATATTCACTAGATTTTTTTTTTTAATAAACATTTTTCTCATTTAGAGATATACAATTAGTTTCCATTGTTAGAGAAAGGTATACATATTGATGTCAATTTAAATCTTCTACTTATTTGTTAGATGATCAGGACATAAATTGTATAAAGATTGTAGAGAAAACTGTGATTACTCTCAAATCAAAATACCTGCTGTGAAGTTGCAGAAGCAGCTCATTTATTATAGTTCTCATGAGAAAACAGTACAGAGCAGATATGCACAAAGCTGTCTAGAGAAGAAATTAAAAAATATATATGAATAATACATTTAATTTAGAATTGCTATATTTTCTTTCAGGTAGCATAAAAATGAAGCACAAATCTCAGTGTTTAGTTTGAAATAAGCTTTATTCTTCCAGAGTCAGTAGCAATGCTTTTATTTCTGAGAACAAAACAAAGGCTAAATTTTGTTTTTAAAACATAATAGAATTCTTAAACTGGAATTAATAACATACTATTGGCATAGTTTTTAACTAAAATAACCTATGTGGTATGCTGTGTTATGTAATATGTATAAAACTGTCAGCAACATAACACCAGTGGCCTCCAGAAGACAATTACAAATTATATCAGGTTTATCATTTTGAAGGGAAAAAAAAAAAAAAAAGGATCTGACACATCACATTTCGGTGATCCAGGAGAAAAGAATATGAAAATGTGGTAAGATGTATTTCATTTATGGAAATTAGGCTTGGAGTTTTCTTTATTTCTTCTTTTTTTCATTTCATTTTGGTTTTAGGAACACTTCTAACGCTTGGAGTTTTAATAAGGAATAAGTCCAAAATCCAGCCTAAGCTTGATCGTCACAATAACACAGGAAATTTTTTTTTATTATTTCAATAATTTTAGCTGCACTTTGGAGTGAAGTGGGGCTGTGATTTTGCAGAGTTCCTGTTTGCTGAGCCCTCCTTTGGTAGCTGTTTCCGTAGGATTTCAGTAACTGTATTACTGGAGATGTCTGAGATGGGTAAATTAGTTTAATACAGGAAAAAGGTATCATCTACCAGATAAGAATTCATTTGCTTTGTCCTAAAATTGAAGTGATCAACTGGAAGCTTTTCAGGTCCAAGACTTTTGTATGAAAGTTTAAAAGATCCTCCCCAAAGGGAGTTTTTTGTAGTCTTGGTCAGGATAGTCAGGGCCCTGGCTCGAGCCCTCCTTGTGCAGCTGCCCCTGCTGGAAGGCCGGGCTGCAGGACCCGTCGGGACGGGCATTGGCAAAGGAGATCCAGATCCAGGAGTGCTAAAGGAAATCAGGGGGCTCTTTCAAGGTACCTTGCACTTGGGCTTCCAGTTTTCAAAACGCACATTTAAAATTATCTCTATAAAATACTCCTTGGAAGAGTGTATATATATATATTTTTTTTTTAATTTAATCATTTATTTAATCATTTTATTTAAATCATTCTATAGTAAAATATTTCAAGTCCTGGCTAAGCTGTAAAGCTTAGGGCTGATAAACAAAGCATCTGAAGCCAAATGGCCCCTTAGCTAACCCCAATTAAAATAAAGATTTCATTGCGCTCTGTCCTGACAGAGAGGGAACATATTGTTGCCTTTAAGGGAGTTTGGTTTAGTTAATGAAAGAATTTATTTCATTTTTTCAAATACAGAACCTAATTAAATAAGTTTCAACTTGACTTGTAGTTGAGGACATTTTAACTCCTTAAAGGTTACTCTTGTGTCCAAGTGTAGCTGTCTTCTGAGTAATTCCTGATGCAGTATTTAGGTTAGTGATTTATATAGTAAGAAATTTTATAGTAGATCTCATGTAACTGTTTGCCTGTTATATATGTATATCATAAATATATGTTGTTGATCGTTAAAGTGTTAAAGTTGTTATTGACATTACATTATTTCGACATATTACATTAATTTGGCATCAAATGTTACTGAAAGCTAGTAACTAATACAGGATTCTTAGAAGTACTGTGGAAATGAAGGTGCCAAGAGTTTGCTTTGAGTGCACTTTAAAAGCTGTAGATTATATATGTACTTTGCTTACTCCTAGTGCTCAATGAAAAGAAAAACATACCAAAGAACTATTTAGGTGAAGCTCTCCGAGCAGTAGTTAAAGTCTATATGTCCTGAACATTTTTTCTTAGAGAGGATTAATGGTGAAAATGAAAGCAATTTGTGATGATTAGATGTGTGATTGGTTTGCCTTTCCTTAGGATCCGTCTGTACTTGTATGGATAAAGCTCATCCCCCGTTTGTCAACCAATAATTTATTACATATTCTCAACGTATTCTCAAGAATATACAAAAAATAAGGAACACTTTTATCTAAAGATGCTTTCTTACTAGACACGAGAGCATTTTACACCT
This sequence comes from Edolisoma coerulescens, assembly GCA_013397115.1. Taxonomy (NCBI): domain Eukaryota; kingdom Metazoa; phylum Chordata; class Aves; order Passeriformes; family Campephagidae; genus Edolisoma; species Edolisoma coerulescens. The sequence goes on along the minus strand of VWZW01002009.1, from coordinate 1,083,364 downwards.
GAAAGCAGTCAAAGAATGCGAATGCTCTTGCTTACCTGAATTTCTTGCCTAGAAGGGAAGAACTGTTGAACAGTTGCTGTGAGTCTGGCAGTAAAACCAGAGGAGGTCCAGGCTGTGCTGAAGGACAGGGATGGTGCTGTTTGGCTCTGCTGTTTATACTTGGTCACAGGAGCACCTGGAATTAAGAGCACCTAACCAGCATTTACACAAAGGGAGGGGGCTTGTAAATTATTTGTTACAGAAACTGAGGCTAACCAAGGGAGTTCATGCTTAAAGGAACATTTTTAGTTGTAAGAAGTATGTCAGTATTTTCCCCAAATGTGTCTATCAAACTCTAAATATGTTCTGTTCTTGAGCGGTGGCCTCCACTGCATAGGGAGGACTGCTTGCTGTAAGAACATACAAATGTGCCCCCTCATTTGGGGATTTTAAGCTAATGCTGGAGTGTGTGTTCTCTTCCAAATGTCGCTTAATCGTGTGCTCTCCTTTACAAGTTCAATGAATTGCAGTCAGCTCTCTTACAGTGAGTTTTCAGGGTGAGCAGTGAAGCTGTCTCCAGTAAAGGACGATTGATTTCCCTGAGTCAGGTCATTCCCAAAGCTTTTGACTACTTCTGCTTCAGGTCTGTGTGATTGTTGCCTTCAACTATGGAGGTAAATGAGACTCAGAGAATTCCTACCTCTGAAAGGAAATTTTATTTACTGAAAAGTAACAAAATATTAAATTGTTTAGGAGGGGCTTGCAGGGACTTTTTAGTTGAAAAAGAGTATTCTTTGGTGTGGGTGTGAACATGAATAAAATTAAGGGTTAGATGGTACTGGGGTCCTAAAAATCTCTGATTTAGTTGGCATATGTTACAGATCCTGAGGTAACTGAAATGCAGTGCTGTTCTTTTCTCTTCTGTGAATTTCTGTAGATCATTATAATTAAGTTGTGTTTCAGAAATCTCAGTAGTTGCCAAATGTAACCAAAAATAAAGCATCAGATCCAGCCGGAGTTCCAGATATCCTCACTCTGCCCTAAAGCCACGTTTCCCAGCCATTATCTTGTCATAGCTTATTGTGCTCAATTTTAATTAAACGTTAATAGTAATTTTGCAGACAGAACTGACATGAAAGTTTTGCAAAGATTATTATACCCACAGGATATCTTTATTATGTGTTTTTCTTGTTTCTTCTTTTTCATCTTGTCCAAGCCCTGTTCTTTGGAAAAGTCTTTGGTGATGGAGAACATGAAACAGAAAATGGTGCAGTGTTTTGACTGACAAGGATCAGTTTACAACAAGGGCTCATCAATTGCATTTTGTATTCTTCAAGAACATCAAAAACTTACATGTTTGATAAGGATCTTGGGGTTTGTTTGATTTTCTTTACTGTGGTGTATACCCTGAGTGTTCTACATTTAGATTTCAACATACAAATGCTGAATCTTTAAATACAAAAAGGGCTTTTGCGATGCTGCAACCTGTGGTCCTTGTGTCTCTGCCTTTAGGGGTGCTGTGTTCACAAATGGTAGGCACAGCTTATACTGTTGGTTGTTGGATCACTGGTTCTTATTGCTGTATAGGAAGCCCTGTAGCATTAATTGGTTGTCAAATCCCTAAGAAATAACAGATTAATGTGCTTGATCACTGTGCCCTGTTTAGAAGCTGCAGTTTGCCCCCGTCCCCAGCCTCTCCATGTAGCACAATTACAGATGTGCATCCAGGACATTTAGTGGATTGCATTTCATTAATACAATTTGAGCAGACAATACCAAGTTGCTGTTGGGCCGTGCTGACAGCTAATTACTGAAATGAAGGGTGTGCATGGCTAAGGAACAATGGAGCACGTCTCAGGAACAGGAAAGAGGTGCAGAAATAGTGCCACATCTTGGAATCACTCCTCTGGACAGTTTGCTGTCTCTGCAGACCAGCTTTTGTCACATATCTGATCATGGTGGGGAGTTAGACTTCGGGGAAACAAAGATTGTTACTGTTGATGAAAATGCAGTCTGGTTCTGGTTTGCCCTTCCCTCTGGTTAATTCAGACACTTGTACGTACTTACCCGTCTGCTGACCACACTTGCCTCCTGCTTGCAGACATCACTGCACTTTTCCCCCATAGAATGTCCAGTCTGCTTATTTGAATACCAGAGATACTGTGAATGCCAGTCAATTTTGTAGCATTGTTTACAGGGAAAGCTCTTGCTGACAGTTTGAAGGAGGAGGATCAGGAGTGATTCCTCATTGTTTCTTCCAGTATAAGAAACCACAAGCAGTCAAGTGGGGTTTGTAACAGCAAAGGTTCAAAATAAACAAGGAGTGTTCTGTGTGGGGTAGGCAATAATCCTGCCAAGCACGTGATCAAGTGATACTAAGGAAGCTTGTATTGGTTTGGGGGAATTTGGAAAGATACTTGGGAGAAGCCTTGGTTCAGGTTTGTTTGATATGCAAACACGCCCTTCACTGAGCACTTCTGGACCTGTCCAAAAGCTCCTTGTGCATGTGTTCTTCTAGAGCAGGGAAAGCTGAAGCACGGGGTGTTCACTACTGGGCAAGGGCCTTAGCTCAGGGCATTTGTAAAAACCTCTATTGCCCAATGGGGTTTGGTCTTTACAGTATATCTGCAGAATTATTAAATATAATGGGATGCTGGCTACAAAGCAGTTTTATCATCCAATTCATTCATCTGACACCTGTATTGTAAGACAAGGTGCTAGTTATTGTTGGAGATATTTTTTCTGTTGATGCTCAGAGAACTTTTAGATTGCCAGTGGGGCTTATCCATATCCTGATGGTAATGAGAGCCAGTGTCACTTCTGAGCAGCTCATGCTATTTAGTCTGTGCATCTCCAAGTCCACGGTAACATGGAGATAACAAGTATTCTATTTCTTGTTGAATTGGAATTGAATCTAAAATTTTTTGATTTAAATCTGCTGCTTAGTTGGAGAAAAAAAAGGGACAGTAGCAGGTTGCCAGTAAAGGGTCTGTTCTGCCTGATGAACTCAAAAATTCATGTTGAGGTGCTGCAATAGTTTGCTATTTTTGCAATTCATTTTACAAAACAAGTTCCAGGTTGAGCTCTGCTTCCATGTATTCTCTCTCCATGGAAATTATGTCCTTCCACTCATTTCAAATTAGGTGAGTACAATGAAATCCTTATTTTACATATTTATTAACAAGGCTTTCATCCCTGTGGTATTGTAACTACCCTCAGTACTCTATGCAAAGAAATGACACGGAGAGCTCACAAACCTTCAGGAGGTACGTGTGGTCACTCTTTTTCAAGCATTACTGCTCCTATCTGTATTATTCTTACGTGTTGCTCTATCAGCCCTTGTTTTGTGCCCTTCTTTTCCAGAAGCTGTTGGTGGCATTGATTTTTTTTTTTTTAATTCTGAAATAAATCACATTCAAGGCCTCATGCCAAGTTTGAATCCCATTGGATGGTCATTGTTAGAATATTGATGAATGAAGAAATTATGTCAGCTGTGCTGTCTGGCACATAGAGGGTTAAGGGAATTTTTAGTCTCACCAAAAAGTATTTGATCAGGTACTCAGGTGCTGGAAATTTTCTTAGCAACATCAGTCACCTAGGAACATGATCATCTGCTGTTCTGGGGTAGAGATTACAGAGCTTAATGATTAGCTTCTATAAGCTGCAGCTGATGCCAGACTCTACCCCCTTTACACCTAATTAGCCTCATTAATGAGCTCTTCTGCTCTCCACAGAGAGGGCTTCCTCCTCAGAATAGGAGGTAAAAATACTTCACCCAGGTAGATGTGCTGAAACCTTTAATTATTGCCCACACCTGCAAAGTGTTGTGTGTCTGACAGCAATATTGCTTACCCGAAACTGCTTATTTACAGTGACCACAGCACCAAACATTAACTGTTTAGCACCCACGGAGATGGTTTGAACCTTCGCAAGTATTTATGGAGGGTGGAAAGACAGGCAGTTGCAAATGTAATGCTTAGTCAGGTTGGATGTGATCAGGGGGAGGCAGTTTGTATGTGATGAAAATGTTTTTAAAAGTTTATGAATATTTTGTTTAATCCTGAAAAATGAGCTGAAATTGCTGTTGCATGTCAAATATAGCAATAGCAGAACTAAGAGCAGCGTTAGGCAAGTTCCGTTCTTTAAATGAGCAACTTCTGCCTTTGAAGCAATGTAATTTAGTATTGCTAAAATGGAAACACGGAAAAATACACTTGTAGTGATCAATGGAGCAGGCAGTAACTGCGCTAATGAAGTGTTCAGGGTGATTCTGAGCTGTAGCAATTCTGTTCAATATCTAGTGTAAACTTTGGGAAATTTAGTAGCATTGTGTGTTATTGGTTATTAGCTGTACTGCTCAGGCAGCTCTGTAACATTTTTGCGTGCACGTTTGAGTCCCAGCGTTGTACCCGTGTGCACAGCTGGAGTTGCTTGGTTGGTTGGTAACTCCCTCCTCAGTGGCAGCATTCCTGAAGTTTCCGCAGGCAATGCCTGCTGGGAGCGCTCCCAGCAGCCGTGGTGCGGGTTCTCTGTGCCCAGGCAAGAATTGCCATCAGGTTCTGGGGAGCACTCAGCCTTCTGGAAGATGAATCTTGGGCTGCAGGATTCTCTGAGGCTGCAGGCAGGTGCACTCAGAAGCTGGGCATCTTTCTGAGGGAGTTTGAGGCAAGAAAAAGTGTTTTCCTGGAAAATTCATCTTCTATAATGAGTAGAAGGTGGTGTGCCTCCTGCAAGGCATGGGCAGTGCCTGTGTGAGTGAATGGGCTTTCCAGCCGAAGTGATGAGATTTCGTGCATTTTGGCTTTCCTTTGAAGATGCTCTTAGCAGGCTGCTGAGCTAATGTGACCAGAAGCCTTTGAGTTAAAAAGGAATTTGGTGCAGAAAACATGTATTCGTGGAACTGAAAACTGTTAACTGAAAATAGGGTCTCAAAGCTGTGAGGTCTCCGCAATGAAAGACATGATTATTAACAATTCTTTTTTTATTATTAACGATTCTTTTGAGTGTGTAGGGGAACATTTGTTTTACTTTATTAATGATTAAAACAGCATCAAACTTCCCCAGCCAAGATGGAATCATGCACTGTGTGAATCACAGGAATTCCTATGCGTTTTTCCAAGAATGCAGTTTGAACTGAATGCCAAAAAGCATCAAAATGAGTGTTTTTTCAAACATTTGCATCGTGTTTTGTCACTTGTTGGTGCTTCACATCATCATTACATAAATGGGATGGATGCGGGCTCTTCTGGTGGAAAGGTTGGCAGGTTCAGTTCCGTTTCCTTGGTGGAAGCCGGAGGTTCCAGGGCAGGTGAGAAGGACTTGTACAAGCTCCAGCTGATCTCGGAGGGCGTGTGGGTCTGGAGGGGAGCAGAGCCCGGCAGTCCCGGCCCATCTGCTCCCTGTCAGAGCAGGCAGCCGTGCCGCTGGCCCCGTGCCCCGGCCAGCCAGCTCCGGGCGCTCCCGCCTGGTCTCCACGACAACTCCGGGAGCCGCCCAGCCGCTGCTCCCAGCCAGATGCTTCCCTGCACATGGGCTCTAATTAGATGGCATTTTCCCCCTCACAAAGGAGTTGGGAATTTTGCATGGTTTCCATGTCAGAAATGCGTTGCGATAGGATGGGAGTTGGGAGGAGCCATGTGGCCAAACCCGACATGATTCCACTTGCTGCGGAGCTCTAAGCCTGAGCTGTGGGTTTGCAGGAATGCACGACAATTCCCCTCAGCTGCTGCTTCATGGATGGAGCAAAACGTGTGGGGAAAGTGGAGAAAGGAAAAGTCTGCTTCCTTTTTTGTCCTCACACCGGATGCAACTTGATTTTTATGAACGGACCAGGGCGGAATTGGGGGACTGAGGCAGATCACAGATCTGGCACTAAGTGCTTGGAAGACCCAGCATTCCCAGGCTCTCAGAGGCGAGATTTCGTTTTTTATTCTTGTTTCTGCTTTTTAAAGGGTTTAAATAAGAACTGCAAGGTGTGAGATGTTGTACAGGAGAGCCTGGGGAAATGAAATCAAACCTAACCTATAAAAATCATACTTTCTAATATGTCTGGATCCTCAGCCTATTGTGAGATGGGTCTTTTAGTGATTGAGGAGCTCTGATGAAAGTGATAGAAGAGCAGCAGTTTTGATGATTATACTAATATGGTGTTTTCTGTGTCTTCCCACCTCATGAGGTAAAATCTGTGCCTCTTTCTGACAGTGGGTGAGAAAATGGTAAAAGGAGAGTGAAAAGTTCTCATTTATTTTAAAAGGGAAATGCTTTCCTTTGCTTTCCTCCATCCCTCAGGAAAAGTGTCTCGGGCGGTTGTGTCCTGATGGCTCAGCTCTCTCCCTGGAGTGCCTTGGCAGACATAGAACAGGCTGATGCTCTGGGATGAGCTGGACAAACGCAAGTGGCCCTGAAGTGGCAGGTTCCAGCTGTCCCCAGAAGTGGATGCAGTGGCATCTCTAAGAGTGTAGTGACCAAAGTTGCTGAGTTCTAGTCTCACTTATGTGATAGATAACACTGAGCACACACGTGTGTGTGCATTTATGTATTCATCATTGACCACTTAAGTTTCCCCAGAGACCTGTACGTGACTCGGGCAGGAGGGAATGGAACCTTTTCTCAGTGTTCCTAATCCAGTGCCCCTGGTAATCTCTCTCAGGGGACGGGATCTGCTCTAAGGTGAGTCTTTTCTGGCTGTGTTTTTCCAGGGCGGTAGTTGAGGCTTCCTCACCAAGTTATCGAGTGGCATAACATGAGGCCAGAGCCACCCTCAGTGAGTTCTGCTGTAGCATTTCCTTTGCCAGTTACTCTGTGAAGGAGGGGGCACTGCAGGCCCTGTTCTTACATCTTGTACATCAGTGGATCTGTCAGAGACTGGATGTGTCTAACTCAGTGCCAAATTAAAGTTTCATTCCATTATATCCATTTTATTTATAGAGACAGGGGGTTTGTTACTTAGCTAAGAGAGTGGGATTTTATGACCTCTCTTCATGACTAAGGCTTCTCTCACGTTGCTTTAGTGAAGTTAAAAACAGTTTGTTCTCCTTCTGCATCTATATCAGCATCTCAATCTTATGGTAAAGTATCTTGCTTTTCAAAATAGCTGTTTATTGAATGTGGTTTTGGGGATCTTGAGACATAGGAGTCATTAACATCATGCGCAAAAACGTATTTTCAACATACGTACTTTGTCTGGAAACTTCATTGATTTGGATGAGCTTGGGCTTTTTATATGTATCTAAGAAATCAGAAGGAAGCAATATATTAACATTCGTGATCTTAAGGCATGCTGGTCATTCGTAAGTCTTGGACAATGATTTGTTACTTCTGCAGAGATTTTTTTCCTATTTTAACAAAATGCTTTGTATTCTACTGAATTTTAGTAAATGAAGCAAAAATAGCTCATGGTTTATCTGATAGGCAATACTTTGTGTAGATTGTTTTTCCAAGCACATTTTTATATTTTGTCATAGTATAAAATAACTCATATAAAGAATTGCACTGCAATTTTTCTCCTCTTCTGTATTGTCACTAATATTCCACAATAGTTAAAATAGAAAAAGGCCTTTTCATTGCAGGGACCCTGAATTGGCAGCTGCTTTGCATGCCGAACGTCCCGGCTTCAATGGGAGCATTGCTCGTGGAATGATTGCAGAACCAGGCCCTGAAATTACCTTGCCAGCTAATGATAAAATCGCATGCGGGCCACAGGGGTTTTTGTGGAATAAATATAAGAGTGGAACAATATCCAGTACACATTATACCAGTAATTTAAAGCATATTCAGGACAAAGAGAGAGTTCCCAGTGCAGGCAGCATCATAGAGATTTGCTGTATCTGATAAAGATTAGGTTTCTCAGCTCATAATACCATACTATTACTTTCCTTTTGTTAGTCTTTCAACACCTACACTCCTGCATTGACACAATATCAAGTAGGAAGAGGAAGAATAGCCTTGTATTTAAGGGACTGAGCAGGGATTAAAGAAATTTCGGTTCTTTTCCCTGGCTCTGCCAGAGACTTTTGTGACCGTGTACAAGTTACTTATTATTTTCATGCCTCTATTCTTGATCTGTGAAATGGTGATTTTTTTTTTTCTTTCTTTTTCGTCCCAGCCCTAAATGCTTTCTTGCTGGCTTCTTTGCACTTCGTGTGCCAGGCTTGTTGCTTGAGTTCCAGCTATGAAGCTGTAGCAGTTGCTTAGGGATAGGAAGTGTCTGGCTGCTGTAGGTGATGAAATCAGGGCAGGCAATGGCTGAAATTAGCCATGTAAACACTTGGAAAGCTGGCTGGCTCCATTACAGTGAAGTACTTTCATTAGTTGTGAGCATGAGTGTGTGTCGTTTTACTTGGTCTAACAGGAAAATGCCAGGTATCCTGATGAACTAACAGGGTTTGAAAGGAGAAGCAAAACCATTGCTCTGTCATGGAAGTTTTTTCTGGTTACACATTTTTTGACAGTTTCATCTTTTATCTGAAGCTGGTTTTATGCTCTCGTGCTGTGTCTCTACCAGGGGCTGTATACTGTAGTGAGGAACCGGAAAAAATACCTGAAGTTGGGCAGGTGATGGAGCTGGGCTCTTACGTGAGACACTGAGTGTTTGGGCAGTGCAGTCTGCATTGGTAGTACATGGCTGTAAAACACTTTTCAGGATTGCACTTGGCAATAATCATTTATCAGAACTGGTAGTCTCTTTTTGAACAGAGCCTGAATGTAGTTTTCTGTAGAAGACGTGTGGTCAAATCTCTGAATACGTGATTTCTTTGTTCCTGAGTTGCATCCTGAGATGCTAATAAAGCTCTGGTATCGCTTGCTTAATGCGGAGAGTTTGATCTCTGCCTTCTGGATTCCATTATGACTGAGGTGGATGCAAAGAGCTCTCTTGTGCTGAATGTATGGACTGGTTATGGGAGGTTATTTGTCAGCACAATTGCAAGCTGAACGAGCCCATGTCCTATCAGATCTGTCACCAATTTCAGGTTTTCTTTATGGAGTCCCGCTGGCTGGCTGATGGTCCTTCTTGAGCTGTGATGAGCTAATCTTTCCCTGACTTTGCAATCACAGTTCTGGAGAGGTCTCCAGAGCAGTGCCTTGCCTTTGGTTGCTTCTGTACCTGCCATAGACACATATCTATCCAGATCATTCTCCTGTCTTGCTTTCATTATAATTCTGGATGGAATTAAGGCTGATGAGTCCTAGAATATCCCTACTGGCTTTACTTTGTCATTTGCAGCATAACCAGTGTCAGTGGTTATTTGCAACATCAGGTGGTAATAAACAGGTGACACATGACTGGCTTGCATGCCCTTGGTCTGCTGTGTATTGGGGGGTGCTACAGGGACACTGGACTGCAGCTTCTCCGCTGTCACGTGGGCACCAGCATTGTTGTGTGCCTTTAAACTCCGCCGTGTTTCGCTGTGCAGGGCTGTGCAGAGCTTTGCAGGGCTGTGCGGGGCTGTGCAGGGCAGTGCAGGGCAGTGCAGAGCCGTGCAGGGCAGTG